>PRKT01000046.1:717288-759806 GCA_003671525.1 Saccostrea glomerata
TATAGGGAAACCTTTTAAAAACTTCTTTTCATGTACTTCAAAGCCATAATTAGTGATATTTTCTTATTTATATGGAATCATCCTCAGGTAGTGTAGATTCTACATTGTTCAAATCATGACACCTAGGAGGGTTAAAATTCAAGCCCCCCCCCCCTCCAGTAAACTTTCAGTTTTGATCTGATATGTGCTTTTTCCTAGTAGATGTGCTCAGGTGAGCGATGTGGCCCTTGGGCCTCTTGTTAAACTAAGACTTATGAAACATGTATTTGATATGTGGGCATTACATTTAGTAGATATACCATCATGAAGTATGTTTAAAAAAAGGTGTTTATTCTTTAATTGGTTTATCATGCTCTAAGATGCTGCCAGAGTAGCAACACATTGTATTAACAATCCAACCTCAAAAAACTAATAAAATCACTTTGACTGTTGATTGTAGATCAATCTTTGTTACATAAAGCATTCTTGTTACTGACTTGTAGTGTATAATTATTACCATTAATGTAGATTAATAAATTTAAGTATCTCATTAGAGGACACCTTTTTTCAGATCCTTTATGTGAGGACAGTAGGATGTTTGTGTCCTCGGTTTTTCTGGCTGTTTGTAAATTCACCCAACAGAGGAGCCACAGAAGACAAATCAGAGAAATCAAGTTATGTGTCACCGAGCAACACGTCCTCAACTCTGTCCTCGAGGAGCTCCAATCACACGCTGCACAAGGTGTGTAGAAAATTGTTGATGATAAAGCGTTTGTTGATATATTAATTAGAATCGTGTATTGTGGACTGTACATTTCATATAAAATGTTTCACAGAATATTATTATTATATAGGATCTTCACTGAAACTTATGTGTAGTTGCTGCAGAATCATATAAACTTTAATTTGTTGATGATTTATATTAACACAGAAGAAACAGATGTAAAGAGAGGAGGACAGGATGTCACTAGACCAATGGTACTGAGAGTGACCACCACCAAATCTCACATGGACAGTCTGATGTCTGAGATCAGAAACATCGAGTCGTCACCAGGAGATCACCAACAGAAAGCTATGGAGGGAGAAACAGTTATACCCAAGGTCCCCCAAGATGTGTATGAAGCCTTCCTCTACTTCTACCAAAAAGACTTACAGGCACAGCTAACATTTGTAAACATGACATATGATGGCCGCGGCTCACAGATAATTTTGACTGGGCAATTTGAAAAACTTTCGGAAGCTGAGATGATGGTAAAACAAAAGTTACAAGAGTTGACTGACAAAATGCATGTGGATACCATTCCATTACCAAGTCTAGAGAATTCAGTTTTGCAGTCCATGGTGAGTGAAATACAGCCCCAGTTTGAAGAAGCCCTCCTCTTTGTTCCTATGGCAGAACAGTTCAATGGCATTCATGTCATTGCATTGTCTTCAGAAGATGCCAAACGAGTGAAAAATTCAACTTTAGAAAAGATTTCGCACATTCCAGGAAAGCCTCAACAGACATTCTCTCTTCTAGCTTCACCAAAGCAACCAATTCCTGTTGATTCCAGAAATGATGTATCCACATTCATCACAGAAGAAGGTATCCAGGTGTTTGTTTACAAAGAGAACATTCTAGAGCTTCCAGTGTCCTGCATTGTTAATGCTGCTAATGAGTATTTGCAGCATGGATCTGGGGTGGCATTTGCCATACTGCAGGCAGCAGGAGAGGCATTTGATGAGGCATGTAAGGAGCACATCAGGAGAAATGGACATGTGAAGGTCGGGACATGCGCGGAAACAGAGGCTGGACAGCTACCCTATGCCTGGGTCATTAATGCTGTTGGTCCACGCTGGAACGCTGCTAAGGAGAGCCTGTGTAAAACACATCTGCATTCTGCCGTAGAATCAAGCATTGTCAGAGCTGCACAGTTAGGAATGGATTCCATCGGGCTGCCCGCAATCAGCTCTGGTAGGTGAAATAAAAAAACTAAAGGCTTTAATTATTTGCTTGAATGTAAAGATCAAAATTCTTATTTAAAAAACATTTGGTGCTTAGTAAAGATAATAAATTGTGAATTAAATGCATTGTTAACCAAAAAATTGTATGCTTTAGAGATAATATTCTTTTGAATGTTGTAAACACATTTACTTTAGTAGTTATATTATTTTGGTGACTTCGCACTGCCTCTTGTCCACTTGGGATATGACTATCTGCTCATTTTTTATTGATTCCTGCAGGTATATTTGGAATGCCAGTTGAGTTGTGTGCATATCAGTATGCATATGCTGTGATATCAGCCAGTGAAAAAATCAAAGGCTCTTTAATGAAGGAAATCCACTTCATAGACATGGATGAACATGTGGTTTTCATTATGAAGCAGATTTTTGCCTATGTCTTTAGTGGTCAAACCGACTTCATTTCCCTCTCGGTTAATTCTGCCTCTGTCCGACCCATCGGCAATACTACACAAACAGGAGCTTCTGGGGTGGTTGGGAGGTTTACTGCAGGGTTTCCAAAATCCAGAACTTATGAAAGAGGAGGTGTGGTTTATCATGAATATTCGCTGTCTAATGACTTTACTGTGCAAGTTTACACAGGAAACATTATAAAATCCAATGCAAATGCTATAGTATGTTTTGAAGACAAGAATTTTAAACATGAAGGGGAGATCTCGAGAGCTATCGCAGACTTAGGGGGTAAAGAATTCCAAATAAAAGTAGAAGAATGCAGAAACTTTCCCAGCTGGCCTGGGGATGTTTTTGTGGTGGAAGCAGGGAGGAATTTTGATGAGACTGTGTACATATTTATGGTGATATCACCTGAGTGTGATGAAGCGTCCTCGGAAGAAGAATGGCTACAGAGTGTGACCGATTGTCACTCCAAGATTTTACAGGAAGCTTGCCAGAAACAAGTCTACAACATAGCTATGCCTTTGATTGGAGCTAGTAAGTTCATATATTTCTTCAGGATTTTGTTGAAGTTTAATTGCACACATGTGTGTATAAGCTAATTAATTTATGTAATTAATCCATGAAATAACAGGGTCAGTATAATAAATGCAGGACAAAACAGATTTTTTTTCTGTTTTTTGTTCTATTGGAATGAACGTTTGGATTAAAAATACTGGATGCACAGTTGAACTTTGGCATCTCAAAAGCTGCTATCTCATTAAGTCTAGTCATTTGGTTGAGTACAAACATTTTTTGACCCAATAATAGATTTTTCCAAGATTTTAGCCTTGGCATAACGTTTGAATGGCACTAGGGTTTTGACATGTATATTTCCGTTGCCAATAGTTTTCTTTGAAAATCGAGACCACACTTTAAGCTATATACTTTTGAAATCTAACTTCTGATTGGTCAGTGCTAGGGCTTTTGTACGTGTATTTTATGTTTTCTTTTGATATTAAAGACCTTTTTTGAATACCAATATTCTGGCCTCTTGAACTTGGCCTTATAATTTTATCTACTTCTTAAAGACTTTAATTAACGTTGGGTTCAGGTGCTAGGTCTTTCATAGTTCACATATATGTAATCCATGTGTCACAGGTCTTTGACTAAGAATATTTTGACCTCATGACCTCTGATTTAAACCTATTTCTGAAAGACTTTAATTAATCAAGACATATTAATTATGTTAATGGTCTGCTGATAGGGGATCAGACAGTGTTACAAAAAAAAAATTTTTCCTCCAATTTTTTTTCAATTAAAAATTTTATTACCTTATATTACCTTTAAAAATGCAAAAACCATTAACTTTGGAGCTTTCTTTTTTTTATTGAACCTTTACTATCTATGAAAACAGAGAAATTGTAAATTTTTTGGTTATCTAAAAGCAAATTTCAGGTGCTTTATTTACACCTACAAGTTTTAACCAAAAATGAAATTATTTATTACATGGAAAATTCATAATTGATTTTCATTGATATGAGATATTCTAGCATTTCCTTTTCAGATACTGTCCTCAAATATGAAAATTTTGATCTCGATCTGCAGGAAGAATTTATATGAACATTTAAAATTTGATTTAACTAAAAATAACCTGAAAACTTTAAGAGGAAATCCTTGTCCAAGGGGAGGAATGTTATGATGTAGTACAGGGATTTCCTGGTGAACAGACTTTATAGTCATGTAATTTTTGATATACAGCAGAGCTTTCAGAAAAGTGTCTATATACTCGGATGATATGTATAAATAGATGATAAGGAAATTAAAAAATTTTCACATCAGCATGCATAATCCTAAATATATTTTTAGAAAGAAAAATTATTAATATCCAAAATTATGGTTGAATTTAAATTGTGTTTGAGGGTGTGCTAGTTTCATGTAAGTTTTCTAAAGCATATATATTCCATCTGAATTTCTTCCCAATTTTATGCAAAAGTTGAGATTAATACTCACTTCTGATTTTCAGATGAAAATTCTGCAGAAATTGTGTCAAGTGATTTGGTGAAACAGATAACTGACTTCTTTAATTCAAAACCATCTGATTGTCAATTAAACTGTGTCCACATAGTCAGCTCTAATGATGAGACAACTCTGGTAGTGACAAGGGCATTAGACGAGGAGAGAGACAAAATCCAAATAATGATGAAACAACTTGAGACCCAGGGAGCTGGCAACTGTGATGAAGAAGTGGCTATGGATGTGGAAGAAGACGGCGTACCAGATGTCGGGGAGGATGGTGAACCCAGTCAGACAGCAGACGTCTACACAGTGAAGCAGACGACTTCTGCTACAGGACCAGAGAAGGAGCACCCCCAGTGTGTGATATGTTTAGATTCTGTGGCGGAGGACCACGAAATTCTGGAGAAGTGTAAACATAAGTTCTGCAAGCCCTGTATAGGGAGGCAGTTCAAACACAAGCCTGTTTGTCCCACGTGTGGAGAGGTTTATGGGATTGTTTGTGGTACCCAACCAGAAGGCACCATGACAGTTACAACAACCAAGCAAATTATTCCGGGATTTCCAAAATGCAAAACACATGTTATTGTTTATGATTTCAAAGAAGGTATACAAGGGGTAAGAACATAATGTAGTTTATAACATAATTTTATTGTTGTTCAAATCTTGTTTTTAATCAAAAGATATATGTTCCCTTCTGATTCATATCCATGACATAAGAAGATAACGAACAGTATTCAAGATCAAAAGTCCATAAAACAATACAAAATAGGAGCATAGCAAACACAGACCTCTGAAACATCAGAGGTGGGGTCAAGTGCCATTTAAAGAATAAGGTATCAAAGATAATGAAAATATATTGAAGGTGGTGAAAGGACTCATTTAGTAATAAATGAGTGCTGATTTACCAGACTGAGTGACTTTTTTGAAAAAAAGAGGCTAATTCAACTATGATCTTTGTAAATACATGTATATAGCAATGGTACCTAAATTATTGCTTTGGAAATTAGATAAATTAGACAAATCTTTCTTCTTATCAAGTGTTTTCATAAATTTGCACATTCAGAGCAAAGCTACCATGCAAATTTGTTTTAACCAGATACATAAGTGTTTATATGAATTATTGCAGTAAAAAAGTGCAAAAAATTCAAAAACACTATCAACTCAATTAAATTTGGTACATTTATAGAATATTTAAAGTAAATAATGTAGATTGGCAAATAATCATGATGGTTTCATTTCTCTAAGTTCACGATTTGTCATTTTCCTGCAAAATTAAACCCACCATGAATGCTATCATATGATTTTAAAAAAAATGTTTAAATGCGTATTTGAAATTAAAATTAAGTTCTTGCAGCGTGAAATTAAAACCGTCGCGATTGGTGATTTTTAAGAAATCATGAAATTTTACCACCGTGGAATTTGCATGTTTCCTATGACAATTTTAGGAAGAGCACCCTAATCCTGGTGTGCCCTACAGAGGAGAGAGGAGGGTGGCGTATCTACCGGACTGTCCAAAAGGTCAACTAGCCCTCAAACTTCTACGGATAGCCTTTGAGAGACGCCTGGTTTTCACCATTGGTTATTCAAGAACTACTGGACGTGACAATGTCATCACTTGGAATGATATTCACCATAAAACTAATGTGCATGGTGGTCCTGAGAGGTAAATTTGTTAGACTTAAACTCCCTTTAGACTTAAACTCCCATATTATTTTTATACTCATATCCCTATATTACACTAAAAATATATTTAATGATATTTTTAACAAGTTTAAATTATGTGCATTGTTGTAATATGAGGCCATCAGTAATAGATTATTCCTTTATGTAAATTAGGTTTGCTTACCCTGATCCTGACTACCTAGACAGACTTTTGGAGGAGCTGGCCACAAAAGGAGTGACAGAGAAAGACCTCCCATAGATATCAAAAAGAGAGAGAGAGAGAGAGTCACAGAAAAGGACCTAACATAGACATCACACACACATACCATGTATACACACTGAGATAGAGAGAGAGAGAGAGATAGAGAGAGAAACCACTTAGGTATGGAATTGACACTCAACTTTGTTTGGAACCAGTGATTTAGATGGTAAAATCACTGTAATATATGGCATATAAGTGACCAATATGAATGTATAATCTTGCAATGAACCCTGCAAATTGTGATAATTATATTTTACTTTTTTTGAGAATGACATTTGTTAAATATGTAATTGTTATGTATCCTGCATAAGTAGAAATTTTAATGAGGATTTAGTTTTGGTATTCTTGGCAATTTTAGGTTATGGGATTGCTAACATTGAAATCACAAACAATAATCAGTCTATTCCAAAGGATCGGTAAGGCCATGCATCTTCATAAATGTTTTAGCCTCCTGACTGACTGATAAGAATAGACAAAATTAAAACTTAAATCCTGAAAAAAATATATTTGAAGAGGGCTGGGTGGTTGTATCCATTTTTATTAGACTATATGGATCTCCTTTACAAGACGATTTCCAAAAAAAGTATACAAAAATGATCATATTTTAAACCCAAGATGTATGAATTTTTTTCTTTGCCAAATGGTAGTTAATAGCTTTTAAGATACCATATCGAATAAAATTTGACATAATATCTGATGGTTAATTTGTTGAACCCCCACCCTACCCAACAGCCTCCTTAAATTCACTTGAAAGTCTTTTCATCCAGTTAATAACTATTTTAACATTATATTCATGATTCCCCCTTAAAAATCAGGGCATAGAGATTTCATGATGTCTAAAATAATAACAAATTGGCCACGTTTGAAAAAAAGTCTTTGCTTGCCCTCTCCTGACTCAGGATAAAAAAACTTGGGTCATAAGACAGGAAAAAATTGTTATTTTTTCAAAATCAATTGTGAATATATTATTTTACAACATTTGAAAGCACCATTTCAGCAAATAATTGCTACTATCTCATCGTAATTGTGGTTGATTGATTTTTCTTAATTGTAGCATACATAATATGCAAAATAACTTGAATTTTCTAAATTTGAATTATTAGTATAATTTTGAACAAGAAGGAAATCCCTAATTAATGAATTTCCTTAATATCAGGAAGTTATTATTTTTAGTGAAATCACATCCTAGCAAGGATTGTTTTGAGCAGTATTATTAGGTTAAGTAAAACAAACAAAAAAATATATTAGTTGGATCCTTCCTCTTACATTTCAATGTTTTAGATAAGTGTACAATGTATGTGGGTTTTTTTTTGTTAGATAACATGTAAATGTGACAATGGAAATTTTTTAATCATTGCAATTAAAAAGTTAAACTTCTTTTATTTTGTAAAAAAATTATTAAGGTCTTCCGTTTCCAACGGAAGATCCCAACGGAAGACCTTCTACTGATTCTGTTGGTAAAGATTATTATTCTTTTTTTTTCTTCTGCTTCCTAGACCGCAACTTTGAGGCCTCATATCTCGCTCATTTCTCAACAGATTTCGCTCAAATTTTCAGACGTTATAGACGTTAATAAACTCTATCAGAATAATGTCTAAAATTTCAAAAAGCCACTTCCGGTTTTGAGTTATTTCCCTTTAAAGGAAAATTTATAGGCTTTCGTTTCCAGACAAAGGCTTAGAGACGGCTAAAGCTGGAGCAGAAATTCTACTGATTTTTGATAATAGAAGGATTGAAGTTGTGCACATCGGTTTTTGTTTTTCGATTTCTGCGCTTAAAACGGTGCTAGATAGGGGTCAAAAATGAGAGTGCCTAAAAGCGCAAAATTTTACATATATTTCCTTGTGTATCTTTTAAACTAAAAATATTTTGTTAAGACATGTTGAACAAAAAATGTGCATAATTTGAAGATCTATCATTTGACATCAATAAAAAGGGGCTGGCCCCTCAAATTAGGGGTCAAGGGCACTTGAAAGTTTTTACTTTATTTTACTTTATAACTCAAAAACGGTAAATATTTCAATATGGTTATCGATTTGAAATGGGTTCTTTAACATCTTATTGAACTCATGAAAACGTTTTTTTGGTTCGGGCCATGTGTTATTAAATGAGCAGAAAACTTTATAGTCCATGTACAGGTAAGTGATTTTGTTCGGCAAGTGTAGAAGAATTCTTTATGCGTGTAACATGTCTAACTGAAATAACTGGATAGAAACAATATACATAACTAAATTGAATGTTAAACTTTGTTGAAATAAGGTTCTGAACGCATTCTCGAGGTGGATTAATGCCTTGCAGAATTTCCAGAGACAACTTTCTCCTTTTATTTATTTTTTTAAAAGACGGGAGTAAGGGAAAAAAATCATATTTAATTTCCTTCGTTTATCATGTTTATTATTCAATGTATAGCATGCTATTAATATTTTAATAGAGCTTTCAAGCTTAGAATAATTCACTGTCTTTTAATACATCCATCGTAAATTCTTCTCGGACCTTGGCTGCTCTGTGTACTGTTTACAGTTATGTAACACCTTCATCGATCGCGCATTGACCCGTATATACGTTCAGGGAGTTCGATACACAGTGACTGTCTGTGTTGTGTGTAAACCATTTGCGCATGTAATTTTTGACTGATCTCCGTTTAATGTTGAAACAAACAAAATTGTAAGTCAATAGAAAAACATTAAATAGCATTAAATAACTCAGTCTTAAGCTGCACACATTTTACATACAAAATTTACATGTATACAACCATTTCTCCGATCAAAGGACAACCTAGCTGAAGAAAATAGCACGGCAGTTTTTATTTTGTATACTAGACCACTTATAGCTTTGGTATTATAGAAATTTTACACGCTATCATGTTTCCTCTGCAACATTTATTTAATTACTGTTGAAAATCAAAGAAAATATTTTTTGCGTGAATCGTAAAATATTTCTACAGACATGCATGAAGGTTTTGTTGAAAACAAATATATTCATTGTAAATGTGCATTCTATTCTATATGACGAATGGCTAGTGCATGCTACGATTTCACCCTCTTCTCCGCTGCTCAGGTGAGATTACAAAGTGTATGGGCGAGTTCATCAACCACACTGAAAAGGTGACACAGGATGGGCTATCCCATTAACATTTTTCACAATGATCTGCGAATTTGACAGAAATTTTAATTGCGCGTACATAAATATTACATTCTTCCCTTTTGGTCTCAGCCGGAATGTAAATCCTGTGACTGTCCGATAACAGTGAATCATATTTTATTAGAATGTTCTGATTTTACACCTTTTTGGTAATACAAAAACCATACATGAACTTTTTACAAATATTAATGTACATGCAATTTTGGAATATTTACATGAAACTGATTTTTACTATAAAATATAGAAATGATTAGAGCACTTTTATGAGGTATATTTAGTTTACAAATTTATAACAGCTTACATATTTTTAAATTTTAAGTCCGTCGGATGGGACATTAAATGGTGCCCCGTGTCAGGGATAACAACCCCCTCGGCACGTAAAAGATCGTTTCTCTGGAGTTCGAAAAAGAGTAGGCTCATTTGGGGCCGCCAGAGAAACCAAAAACTTTCAAGAAACCGGTCAAAAAATAAACTTATCCGCCGAAGTGTGGCTGAGATATTGCCGACTCGGCTTTAAACAATATTAAATCAATCAATCAATCAATCTTCCCTTTTGATGTGAATTATTACAGTTTCGATATTTAAAAAGTCGGGGTTCTCACGCCTGCAACTTTGTTATAATACATATAGCATGGATGATTTCCATCTCCATTTTTAAGTCATTGCGATTGGTACATGTATACGGGCCTAAATCAAGCTATAATTAATCTAATTTGTGTGTACCGGTTTCAGAGTTTGCGATGTTCTTTAAATTACATGTAGCGAATATATTTAAAACATGATAAATGTACGAAGTAAATTGTAAGTGGGAGAGACATTTTAAAAAATCGAAATTTACATAATTTACAATTGTTTTGTACGGAATGATATGCTTAGATGTATGTATTTCTTTTATTTCGTCAAATAAAAAGAATATCATGTTGATATGATTTTAAAGGCACATGATCATTGTAAGAATATGCAGCTTAATTTACTTGGAAGAGCTCTTGAAATAATTATATAATACATCCCAAGCTTTTCAGAATTTCCGACAATTAATAAAATCATTTCTAATATTCATAATTTTCTTTCTGGATTTTTACGCTATATTTCTAGCAAGTTACAAACAAGATGAAATCATAATTTTTATAGAATATATTTGGTGAAAGGCTAGCTGCAGATGTGTAGCTCGCTAGTTAAAAAAAAATTGGGATGGATCACCAGAGAGCTACAGTGCCACCCATATTAAAAGTATATATTAATTGCGTACAAAAAATTGCATTTGGTTCTGGAATAATTTCTCAGAATTCTTACCTCAACTGCACAAAAGATGGATTTCAAAATGTTCCAGATACCTCTATCAAGTACCAAGTACTTGACATTTGCAAGAAGCTTGTTGGGCCGAATTATTTTTCCACCCAAAATGGAAGAATAATTAGTTGATATTTTCGATATCTCAAATTCAGCTCAGGATGACTATTAAAAAAAGTTTGTAAGGAATGTTTTGCTGTAGTAAAATTGAAGGAATGTGCTAGAGACACACGGTAAGTAATATTTTTATATTGCTGCACTTGAAAAACACCGATATTGAAATATATAGCCTCAGCGCATATTTTTTGTGCAAAATTAATATATTCACTTTTTAATGGGTGGTACAGTAGCTCTCTTACCTGGCAATATAGCTAAATTTATGTGAAAGTGAAAGGCTGGACATTTAATTTTATACATGTAAGATGCATGTGGTGCTGACCGCCTTTGAGCATACGCAGAATACCCAGAAAATGAACAATATTTCAGCCCAAAAGACAGTTTAAACAATAAAAATCGCTAGCAGCGCAAAGATTAGAATTAAAAAAAAATTAAGGTGGAATCAGGCGAATTTAATCCTTTTACAACACCACCTACATGTACCTCATAACTATATACAGTTGTGTATATGCTCTCATTAAGGACAGGTCTCCGCGTCTTGAATCCCAACGTACATATAATGCATATGTACTTGAAAAACTGTCATATCTTTTGAACGAGAAGAAAAAGGGCTTTTATTTTACCCCTTTTTATTACCTGAGACAACACTTTTCTAAATACACTGACTTTTGACGTGACCTTGAGGCTTGGCTTACTTTTCACAATTTTAGCTTTGATTATAACTTTTGAATGAGAAGAGATATGGCTTTCATATTACACAAAAATTACATGACTGTATGTACTAGTTTATAATGAACTTTGACCTTGACGTTTGATTCGTTTTTCCATTTAAACATAACATAATAATTTGACCATAACTTATGATAGAGAAAGGGTAGCTCTCTCATACCTGTTTTACACATGTTAGCTGTGACAAGGGCTATTGAAAAAAAAAGAGTATAGCTTAAATCATGTAGAGTGTGTCATGACCTTGAATCAAGGTCATTTAGGATAAGATGTTCTGGCTGGATGCATTGTTTGAAAGAACATGCGTGAATTTGTCAATACACAGTAGCACACAAATGGGATATGCTCTGACATCACCTTTGTCAAGGTCAAGGTCGCAAAAATAACTTTACTATCCACTTTTTAAGTAGCAGAACATATAAGATGATATCTGCCCTTAAAATATTGCTTTAACATTAGAAGTGACATGACCTTGACTCAAGGTCACTTCTCCCTGTCCGCAGCTCCGACGGAAGACCTACTCGTTGCTTTGCAACGAGCTCGGCTCTAGTTACATGTATATAATTTGTTATAGCTTCAAAATTTTTGCAGTAGAATATCAATGTAAGGAAATTGAAGATTTGAATTTTTCCTAATTACTTATTTATATATTCAGGAAAATATATATAAAGATAGATATAAGCATGGTAAGATAACAATTAGAGTGTTGATCTAAAAGTAATGCCATAAATTCTGTCAAATCTTTTGATAGTTGTAGGTTTTCAACAGATTTTTCTATTTATTTTGACTTTTGTCCTTTAATTTCATTCAGATTTGTGCAATTCTTTATAAAATATTGAACGAAAATAACGTTGGGTCTTATCTGTAGCAGCAGGGTAAAAATGTTCCAACATCAATACAGTAATTCTATTGGGCAGTAATTTTGAATCTGATGGTATATAAGATAAACGCTAAAAGGAATGAAATTTGAAATTACATTCGGACAAAGTTCAAATAATTTTCATCCAACAACTTAAAATAAGACAGATGATAGCCAAAAAGAAAAAAAAAATCACCTGATAGGTTAAAAAGACTTGCAGATCATCTGAAAATTGATGTCATCATAACAGCACTGGTAACATTTCTTTCCATGAGTTGATGGACAAAACCTAAACTTCTGTATAGCTTAATAATTTTTAAGGAAAATAATGTAATTTAATGAAATTTTAAAGTAAAAACCTATGTAAATTGGATATTTAGTATCTAAAAATTTGTTGATAATATTGGATTTAAAAAAAAAATTATATCAGTTTTAAAGGTATACTTGATTGTATGTACATCAACCCTGTTAATTCGAAGAAAAAAAAAATGGAAATCTAGTTGTTTTTGATTTTTGAAAACAATCATAAGTTATAATATAATCTTATGATTGTTTTCAAAAATCAAACACAATTTATATATTATATATTAGATAAACATATCCAAAAATGTATATAATTATTAGCAAAATAAAATAATGACTAATAAATGAGAAAAAAATCTGTCAGTTTATAGTACATTAATTAGGCCTATGTCAAAAAATCAGTTATTTTACACAGTAAAAAATTAAATTGATTTTAAAATAAATATTTCCAAAAATTGCTGAGATTTTTTAAAACTGTAATTTTACTGAATAGCAATCTTTTTAGGGCATACTTTAAAAGTTTAACTTACTCTGACTTAAGTATGGAAGTTGTCAGACTGTTTTTTCAAAGTTTTGTATTTGGTGATATGGCTTTAATTTTTTTGCATAACCATAGTTATCACGAAGTGCTAATTTTAACGTTATTTCACTGATATTTGTTATTGTTATTATGTTTATTAATAATTGTATTGTTTTGTGATTTTTTTGTTTTGTTTGAAACATGCTTAAATAAAATAACTGAATAATTAAAATGATACCAGTTTTTATTAATCAGATATTTACAATTGTTGCTTCATTGTGGATTAATTTAGCATGTATTTTACTAAATTAAAAAAAAATCAAACCACTTGCAAAAATAGAACTTCGACGGCGTATTCGTTCCATATGGACAATGTAGAGAAAATTTTAAAAAATTGTTTGTACGAAAAAAAAAAATCGGTTAAACGATTTAGAAAATTAAAAAATCGTTTTAAAAATCGTTCAAACGATTTTCTAAATCGTTCAAACAATTTTATAAATCGTTCAAACGATTTCATGAATCGTTGAAAGGATTTTATAAATCGTTCAAACGATTTTTAAATTTTTACTACATTGTCAATATGGCATGAGTACGCCCTTGTATAGAACAGAGGCTATTTTTTCAAACGTTTTAAGATAACGTCTGGGTATTTAATTTTTTAACAAAAAATATTAAAGTTTTAATCAAATATATGGAGATAACAAACAACTCAAAAGTCCATTAAACAATACAAAATTGGAGCAGAGCAAAGACTCACCTCAAAAACATGAGAGGGGGGATCAGGTGCCATAGAGGAATAAGCATCCCATGCCGACCAGTCACATCCGCCGTGTGCTCCTTGGGAAATTACGGAAAAATCCGTCGACCATTTAGTGTGTAAATAATGGTCCAACAATTTGTATGAATAAAACGTCGCTCAGCAATGTCTTTTAAAAAGATGAATTGTATTTGCTAAAGGTCATTGTATTGACCATAGAACATACGAAATGATGCTTTGAACTAGACTGCAGATATTCCTGTTCCATCAACTTGTTTATCAATAATTCACCTCGTTTTAGAAATTGTTTAAACGTAGAGCATGCTCTTGCGTATCGAATCAACTGAAATAAATACGAGGGTTGTTCGAAAAGTATGAGGACTGATGCGATAACTTTAATACTATGTAGTTTATGCTAACAATTTTTTAAGGAACATAAAACAACAAAAGTTGAAGAAATGTTGAAAATTTTTGTTTGACACCTTAAATATTTACCAATTAATCACAAAATAAAAAGAGATTATACGTTCACCCAGCGCATTCACCATGACTGTTACATATATTATAAGCAGACTACGCTCTACCTTATACATGTAGATCTACGTACTCGGAACATTAAAATCATACATATACAAGGCACACAATTGCTCCACCAGACATTAAGCGTAAAATGAAAATGAAGAGAAATACCATATAATATATACCCATAATATTTTGATAAGTTTTGTGACTTAGAACGTTGGCTCTATAAGAGATGTCGTTAAAAAAAATGAAAACTTTTTTTGTTTTTGATATTACTACAGTGCTTTAAGTAGTTTCGGATTTTAAGCAGTTCCGGATAATTTTTGTTTAAAAATGAAAATTAAACACACAAAATGGTTTCTGTTTTTTGTGAACTTTTGTATAAACGAAGTTGAATTTATTGTCTAAAATCTAGACGATAAAGCAAGATCATAAAGTCCGTCTCTCTTTCCATGTTAACAGCTTAATGTTTACTACCAGAAGCGCTTTATTAACGTTGAGTAGAAAAATTACATGCTGTTCCTAAAGTTGTAGGTGTTTTTTGAAACTTTTTAAGGGTACCTATTTAATTCATGAAGTGTGGATAAGACACTGGAGTTTCTTCTTTCTCAAGAATTTAGGGTTTTCTAACACTACGAAGCATCTCCAAAATAATGAGCAATCTTCACAACATCCCAATTTAAGTAGTTCTGGATTTACTACGGACGGTGTTTTCTCAAAGGACTTGTACACCATACAAGATTTAAAAAAAAAAAATTAAAAAGGACAAAAATATAATTTAATTCTTCATTGAAATATTTGTAAATAATTAAATTGATTTTAAAAGGGCTGAGAAAGTGTATAGAAACATAATTTCACTTCATGTTGAGATGAATTCATGTTTTCATTTTCAATAAATTTGCTTAAACATCATGTTTTCTCCTTTATATTTTTATTCATATAATGCATATATAAATTGCATGTTAAGGTCTCATTGTAGGGAATTCTCTACAAATTGATCATTTATAATGAATTTTGATAGGATTTCAATTTAATAATCCCGATAAATGGCTATAACCGGAACTACTTGAAATTTTCGAAACTGCTTGAATTCCCTTGTATCTAATGTACGAGAGTTTTATAATATAGTGTAACATTTTTAACAAAATGTCATTAGGGGTTGAAAAGGTAGGAAAAGGACTATTTGATTCAGTTTAGAAATCAACTTTAAGTCCTACGCAAACAATGCAGCGAGCGTTTTCCTAGTTGCAATACCGGAACTACTTAAAACACTGTAATATAAGTGAAACGATTATTATTTTTTCATATTTTGATTAATATTCTCTAACTTAGGACATATTTGAAGACATAAAATTAAGCTTTAACTATTATAGAATGAAAAAAAATATGATTTTTTAGTGAAAAACATAAATTACAGTACTTTTTTTGTTTATATTTTAAAATAAAAGGGAAGTTACTCCTCGTCAGATTCTCAAATTGGGGCCTCATATAAGGTTTTCAATTGAAAAATGAAGGAATAGTCATCAATGAAGCATGGACATGAAGCATTTTAATTTTTTAGATATGAAAATAAATAAACTATTAAATGATTTTATTATAGAATTAGAGAACGATTTATTACTAATTCAGGGCCCATGAAAAAAAAATAATTCATGTAAATTACAGATAAACAAGACACTAGAATAAACATATAATGTACATGTATAATGGAAAGCAATTCTTTGATTAAGTACATTAATTGGTAGTATTAAAATTAATTCTCATGTGTATGCAAAGGTTGTTTTAGTATTTTAAATTTACTTGAAAAATGCATTTAGTTTCAATATATCAGAGGAAATTCGAACTGAGAGATTATTTTAATGTTTCTAAAGCTAATGACTATTTTATTGAATATTTTCACCTCAAATGTTCAGAATTGATAAATTATACGATGTATCTGATTATTTTATGCAAACTTTTAAGATTTTTTGTGTTTATCTTTTCATCTATAAATGTTTTTTTGGAAAAGGCTAAAAATTGAGCAAGACCCAGTGAAAGTCAGATGATTATATCTTTCTTCCGGACTCATGAACCTACCAATTTTTTTTTCAAGGTTTAAAGCTTTGTTTCACTGCTATTCAAAGAGAGTTAAAAGAGAAAATTCCAATTACTCTTGGTATGATTTTTTGCCATTTTATCAATTGGAAGTCATGCTGAAAATGGCATTTTTAAGAGCAGTCTGAGGAAATTCGGATTAAATTTCTTAAACATCATTTACTATTTCCATACTTTTATTTATTCTGTAGGAAGACAATGTTATTATCTTTCATTTCCATGATATAAAAATAGGATTGAAAATAAAATCTTTTTATTTTTTAATTTTGATTGTGTCTATTACTTGTTTATTTTTGCACAGCAGACAATTTCAACACTCTCATGTTCAGAGGCCGTTGCCATGGAAACTAGCGCATTGACCCATATCAAAACTGTCATTATTCAAGACAGGAAATCCTCTAGTATCATTCTTATCATTTTTTAAAAAATCGAATTACTTTGGTGACAGGTTCGAATCACCTTAACGGCATTTTTTTAATGACAAATGCTCAATCATATAAAAAGTTTGTTTTTCTCAGTAACACTTAGGTAAAAAAAAAAGGCAACACGTTATCTTCGAGGTTGCGCCGCCTGGACATACCATTGCTTTCAAAAACATCAACAGTTTCTTAAAATAGATAACTAATGATGTATAGTTTATAGAGTTGAGGCCACAGCAGGTGTTTTCAAAAAGGAGGAAAACAATGCTGCTACAAAACTTTTGTTTGTTTGACATGTGAGGTTTCTTAAAGTGTTTAAGTTACATGGGATTATAACGAATAACTTGGGCACCTGACTTGCTTTTAAAAGTAAAAAAAATCTATTGAAATAAGGAGATAAAAATAAGTACTTAAGCTCAAAAGTCAGTTGCAAAGATGCAAATTGGAAGCATATGAAACATCTTAAACATCAGAGATGAGATCAGGTGCCTTGGAGGAGAGAGAATAAAGCTGTCGAGCGGTCTCACACCCCAGTGTGCTCCTTGTCTTGATCATGCAAACGGAAGAAGCTGTAGATAATACTGATATAATGACCTAAAATATATATACGAGGGGTGATCAAAAATTTTGCGAACTAATTGAATAACTTCCAAAGGAGAAATGACATAGGGTTTCAGTGTTGAAAATGTTTCAAAGTAGTCCTCTCCGATTATAATGCGCATCTGCAACCATTCTGCCCATGCGCAGATCACGTGATATAGGCGGTCACGTGACATGCTCCTTAGCGTTCTGTCACAGAAGCTTAAAAATTTTTCCGACTCTTATATTTCTTACCAAAACAAAAACAGTCCATTTGTCAGAAATAGCCTAATCTCGGCAATAGTATGGGTGGATAATGATATCCATTTTGCAGAATGAGCATGGTGACCATCAAAACCCAAGTCCTCTGTCTTTTTAGCGTCGTTTATTTTATGTGGATAAAGTATGGATGCCTTCACTTTATCATATCTGATTTGTTTAAAATCTAAAGTAAACGATATTTTAGGTATTTGATAATTATTGTAAAGATATTCATCTATTTTTCTAACTGTAAATTGGCGATCTTTCATTTCAAATTACTTAACAAAAGACACGTCTCTCTCCAAGTTTGCTTTCACAGGGCAACAGAACAAACATCATTTTTAAGCATCTCCCTTCCTTCACTTAAACAATCAATCCAATTATTGACAAAACTTCTGGCAAGTCTTTTGTCTTCATAAACTATATACAAATTATTATAAACTTCTACAAAGGAATTTCCAAGATATACGTTTAATTTTTTACAGCCGTTAGTTTCTCGAATACGACTAGGTCAACCATTTTTTGTCACAAGTGATCTAACTTATGACGTCATTTTCACATTGTGACGTTACAAACAAGGGGTAAAACGTTCCATTACATTTGCTATTTATAGAACATGTGTATGACTTTATGTGTGCCTAATTTCATTCTGATCTGTATTGTGGATTTGTAAATATAGAGATAGTTGGCGAACTTTTTGATCACCGCTCGTATATATAAAAAAAACACGTCCGTCAGCAGTCGCTTTAATGATAAATTATATTTGCTGACCAGTCATTGTACAGCAGACCATAGAATTTGAAAATTTGAATTTTATTAAAACTTTTGATATTTTTGATTGATCATCTTACTTGTCACTATCTTGCCTCGTTTTAGCATGTCATACATTGATATAATTGACAGCTGCTTTTTCAATAAAAATGGAACTCGCAAATTTACTTACCTTGTCATTGGTCATATGCAAAATCATTTTTTAAAAATCATTCTGATTGTACACACAAGCACTCTGAAGTCGAAAAAGATGCTTGAGTTCCTGATTGAAAATATCTATGTCGTTTTTGGACACCAGGTCTTCCAACAATTTATTGGAATTCTCATGGGTACCAATTACGCCCCGTTATTAGCAGACCTATTTTGTATATACGGGATTTATATATATCAGTTGATTTGATACACAAGAGCATGCTCTAAGGTGAACAATTTCTAAAACGAGATAAATTATTGACCAACAAGTTGAAGAAGCAAGAATTTCAGAAGTCTCGTTTAAAACCATCATTGCGTAAGGTCTATGGTCGACACAATGATCTTGTCAGCAAATACAATTTATCATTGAGTCAAAAGCTGACTGACGTTTTTCATATTATTTAGTCCATGATTTATACACTGAATTGACGACGGATTTTTCCGTTATTTCCCGATCATGACAAGGAGCAAACGGCGTGTTTGACCGGTCGGCAGGGGATGCTCACTCCTCCATGGCACCTGATCCCACCTCCGATGATTTGTAGGTCCGTATTTGCTCTGATCCTATTTTGTATTGGTTTTTTTTGGACTTTTGATCTTGAATATTGTTCGTTATCTCCATATCTTTCATTAAAGGACGGATTGATTCAAAATTATTACCTCACCGGCGATGGCTTATAGAGCCTGTGTTGGAAATATCCCAAATTACGATCACAGAGTTGAAATCTGCAGTTGAACGCTCTATGAGTCTCCTCATATAGCCAATTCAAAAATTTCAAAGAAACGGAAACTAGGATATATTTGTTTATTGGTGATAGAAAAAGGTGGCTCCAGTAAAAAAAATTCTTTTGAATTTCCAGTATACATGTATATTTGTCTACTAGTATTTGCTTTGTTCTATGGAAGGACTAGGTGAAAAGGCTTCCATTTGAAAAAGCCCATTCCACTTTTGTTATCTAAAGATTTAATATTTCTTTTTTCCGTTATCATTTTGAGTGTGTATGAAGGTTACTGTAAAAAAACTATACTACATGAATCTGAATCGCTAGATCAGCTCATCAAACGCTGCCATTTTACTGTGTTTGTTTTAACTTTTTAGGCCGAAAGAATATAATTATTAGGCATATAGTTTTTGCTCTCTGTCTGTCCGTTTGTCTTATTTTTATCTAGCTGTTTGTCTGCAAACGCTTCAACATTGTCCATAACTTTTGATTAGTTGGAACTATAGCTTTCATATTTCACAGGTTTATTACCATGGTTATAAATTTTGAAGGGTCAGGACTAGGACTTTCTTATTTCACATATGCATTTTTTGTGACAAGCCCTTTCATTTTATACGAAGAATTTTGACTCAATGCCGTTTACCTTCTATAATTTTGACCTATATACGTCTTTAAAATATCAACTTTGATCATATATTTTGAGCAGTCGATGCTAGGGTTTTTATATGCTTGTCCTTTCAACAAGATATTTCCTTGAGTATTAACAATATTGCCGCTTTGATATTGATCTTGGACTTTCACCACATTGAAAAAATTTCAACCTTTCATATACATGTATACAATGTACATGGTATATATCTACTTATGTAAATGTCGAGTTAAAGGTCATAGCGAGAGGCGTCTTTTTGTATATTTTAAAGTTTTTGACTACATTAGGTTCATATGAATATACAAAAAATAGGCTTGATAATAACATTGACGTTTAATCAATTAGTTAACACTGTTCGTTTTCATTCCTACGTAGAAGGATTTCCGGGATAGAATGAAAATGAATGAACCATCCAGAACAGAAACCTGAATAGAAATAATTGTGTTCTTAAGCTCTCAGAGTGAAGTATAATACACCGTCATGTTGTCGAATATTTTTTTAATTAAGGGCAACATGGTGATAAGTAATAAAAAAAAAAATAGAAAATCAGCTTCTTTTTTGCCTTTATAATCAGTAACAGAGAGGGTGACGACTGGAGACCCAATAGTGATCCATGTACGTTCACATAAAATACAATGTTCTCCATCGGAAAAATGTGCGATATCTTTAAGAGTGTTTCTACATTTTCTATGTGAGTTGTTTTAAGTGTAAGTTGAAAGATTGTGAAATTACTAATGATATCCACCGCTTGAATAGTGGGAGGGTATAAAGTGATGGGGATGCCTGTCCGTCTGTACGTCAGTTCGTCTGTGTATACGTCCATCCATCTGTTATGCTTTGGGGAACCCATCTCTTTTCTGCAACGCCTCTAATAACACTGAATGAAATTAAACGAGACAGAATCTTTGTTACATAGTGCCATTGTGACCTGTTATTTTACTTTTTGATCTGGCACACATTTTGGGATTACTATAGCAAAACATGAACGCTGCGATTCGTTCTAAAATATTGAAGGATACCCATCTCTTATTCGCAACACCTCCTATGCACTGAATAAAATTTGGTGATACTTTCACAGATTCTTTATTACCTAATGTCATTGTGCACCCATTTTACTTTGATTTGATTTGAACATATTTTATTGTTTAACACAAAAGGATCAGAAACAAGTTCTTACAACTTACAAGTTCTTCTCCTGGTGTTAGTATATTCGATACAGTTAGTACAGTTGTCATAATAATAACATAATAAAGTATATAATATTGACAAGTAACATAAATCAATTGAAATGTTAATTAAATCTTCAAGATTCATTGATAAATTTATGAACTGCTGAAAATATAAGACAGTTCATATCATAAGATAGAGTGTCATTACCCCATAACAACAGATGTGAGTCTATTAGAATCGATTCGTCTAGTTTGAAAAGTTTGTCAAAAAAATTTTACTTTTTGATCTGCTTCTTTTTTTGGTTCTCCCAGAGCATAACATGGACTTTGTCATTATAAGCATATTGGATGCGGTTTGTCATTTAGTGAGCTCATTGCTTACAGTATCCCTAGTTTTCATGGGGGTTTAATTTTCTTGTTTTCGAGGTATGGAGAGATTCACGAATTTATGACCACCATGAAATGTATCCTTTTATATGCATTACCACTAAATATTTTCCAACCATGAAATAAAAATCACACACACACACACACACACACACACCACACGAAATATTTGACCACACAGAAATATTTATTTTGTGATTCTGTTACTTTGTTAGTTTATTTCATTAATGAATCAATCAACTTGATCAAGTAACAGAAACACAAAATAATCGGTGTAATCATTCCAATAAAACTTGAAATGTATACAATAAAATCACATCTTTTCGTGGGGTCATTTTCTCGGTTTGGGGAAAAAGTATTTCGTAGAGTACACTGTATGTGTAGATAGAATTTCGTGGTTGGAAAATGATTCGTTATAATGCATTTGATACTATATTGAATTTATTGACTTAATTTGTGTGTGAGGGTGTATGTGTGTGTTTGTGTATGTTCATAAATATCAAGAAAACACGACACCTGTTAACTCTAAGTAATTATTAGGTAATTGGAAGTAAAGAATAAAAAACCTAACAATTGGTATAAAAATAACGTCCTCATAACGACCATTAAATTTGAGAAATACTGACTGTAAACGAGGTAGTTAAAATAACTGTAACATCAACATAATTGACAGTATAGCCTGAATAGGTTTTAAAATTTATTATACTAAGAACATGGTCTTAAGTATTGAATAAGTTCGAAGAAGTTAAACCATACTTCTGTATTATTCATAATGCATTATTTTTTTTTTCAAATTCTCTAATTTGTTCAACGATCGTATTTATTGATAACTGTTTATATTTTATTTACTTTAACCACTATAAATCAATAGGAGTCTCTCTTCAAAGAGTTTTTCAATGAGAAGTAATACGTCATGATACTGAATTGTGAAGGATAGGAAATTCTGATTAAGAATATTTTTTGAAGAAGTACAAGAAAAGCATATTAAAGAAATACCATATCAAACTTTTATACCTTCTATAATCAGCAATCATTATATAGGTGATTAATATCATTGATCCCCTTCAGTGAAAAAAGACATATGTGCCAATGACTCAAAATAAGAATTACATATTTTGAAATACTTATTTTCCATAATTTTTTTAGAAACTGGAGATTAAAAGAAAGCCGTTATATATAATGTTTAAAGAAAATATCAATCAATATAAAATCAGTTAATTCTTATTTCTATTCTCACTCATTATACTGGTACTTGTAAATATTTACTTCTTGGTTCCGCTGATTTAGGATTTTTTCAAAAAATAATAATGTATATTTAAAAAATTACCATAAAGCACTAGGAAAAAATTAGTGCAAAATGGCCCTTTCCCATTACATTCTTTCAAAATCTTCTGAGTATTTTTATTCTATCAATCACTTATTAAAAGCAACGACCTTTGCAAAGGTCACATCTCAGTCGTACTTAGTAATGAACTGCGATTTAGTTATGAAACGGAGCTAATTTCAAGTGTATTCCCTTGTCATATTTAACTCGAAATTGGACTTTGTATAGGAATATGTACAGGATCGTTTATATTCATTTGGCTCTACGTCACAAATTGATTCTAAATTGTCCGTAAAGCTTGAAATCAGTTTTAAATGAATATTGGATAGAAAATCCATTCGGATCAAATTGTTCAAATTTTAAGTCATTATTGTTAGCGAACATGATTTAAAAGATGAAATTCATGTTGCAATCAATTTGAATGCAAACCAACACAACTACTCCGATCAATTTAGTGATGTTTATGTATACTTAACTGCAATCTTACGTTACCTAAACAGAATTCAAAGAGGTCGACTAAAAAAATTAATAGTTTTAATGTTTACAAGAGGTGTATTATACATGAATAATTTCATAAATTACTTTCACACTTAATCACACTAATTGACATTTAACGCAAACTGCACACATGAGAGGAAATTCAACAGAAATCTGTGCTTTCTTTTCTTTATTAAAAGAAATTAGAAAAACACAAAGTTAAAGAAAACTTCAATTCTATGTATTGCTTATTCTTAAGAATTTGCTGATCAATTACGTGTAAATTTGCTTGTAACATTATGAAATATATGGAGGTAACGAACAGCATTCAAGACCAAAAGTCCATTACACAAAACAAACAAACATAGACCTCCAAAACATTTAAGTATTTTTACAGCTTTGTTTTAAATTCTGAGATTTGATTGACAGGACTCAAATAATTTATATTCTTCATTTGCAAACATTGCTGGCAACCTTTATTTTTCACATAATTATTCTGTTTTATACCAAAAATCTTGATGTAGATGCATTGATTGTTTAACAGTTGAACTGGACTCCTCCAAACCTTAATATAGTTTGTTTAAATTAATGACCTGAACCTGAGATAAAATGTTTATACAAATTAAAATTAGCAAAAACTTAAGATAACGGACAACAATTAATCTCAGCATAGAATACAAATCATAAACAGGACAAACACGCACCACTGGTACATGTAACAACATGTACGGGATCAGATGCCTTAGAGGGAGGAGCATTCCCTGTTGATCTTTACATGTAACACTTATATATATACTATATATTACATTATTGTTATTAGGTAGAGATTTAGTATAAAAGCAATGCTTTAAAATTATAAATTTGACATGCATGTATTAGACCTGATATTTCTAAAAATTTTGTACATGTACAATATCTTTTAACATAACATAAAACATAAACATTGAAATAGAATATCCTCGCGTTTTGTTTTTGTTTCTTTGTTTTTGATGTTGAATACAGGTTATTATTCTCCTACATTTTTCTATGAAGCTTTCATTATTACAGTTTGAGTTTTCCTTGCAGTTTACACACTGGGGGGTTGGTATTAAATTCAAAAAGGTCTGGCAAGTCATAGAAGTACACATTGAGCTCTCTATCAATGACCAGATATCTGTTGGTGTTCTCCTGACCAGTTATGGCCACCATGTTGTCTGGCAGGTTATACCACGGATTTATTGGTCTTTGACTACCGTCCTTCCCTGATTTATCATATTTATCAAAAGTCCCTTCATTGGGTGGCTGGTTTCTGTAATACCAAATCGTTGTTGTTGAGGACTCCCCGAAAAACAGTGCTTGTGTCCCCTGTCCCCAATACACTCCCCATTTAACGTTGCTGAAGATATTAGTCGGTCCGTAGTAAACCGACTGTAGAATGTAGTCGCTTTTGGTTTTAGGATAGTCCGCAACTTTTACAATATCCTCACTATTCTTCTGCCAGCGAAATACACGATTATCAGAATCTGAAAATATATGATTAACACAGATGTATTGTAAAAAAGAATCTTCCTATATCTCCCTGCAATTTTGCGATCAATTTTAATTAGATGACATTGTCCATTAAGGAACTGCTTCACAGATAGGTGATTGTAAAATGACTCACAAAAACTTACATTCATGATTTGTTCAAGTGTATGCCCTGTGTGAAATGTTAAAAAATCAAACAAATAGTGTGATTGGTTAAAGTGCAAACAAAAAGTTAGGATAATGCGCAGTATAATAAACAAAAGAAAACTTTTATAGGAGAAAAAAAATATCTAATTAGAAAAGGTAGGTAAACTTAATCAGGATATTTAGCAGAAAATTTGGACATATATCAAATGAACAATAACCGTGTTAAAAAATGAATTAAAACAATAACAATATAAACAGAGTCAATACAGAGCTCTGAAAACAGAGATGGGATCAGGTGCCATGTATAGGCGCCTTCTGATGAACAGTCACGCCCCTGTATATCACATGTCATGATCCGGTAAACAGAAAATCGGTTGACCATTCAGTGTGAAATTATACACCTTGAACTGAAGATGGCAGTCAAATTACATGTGTATTCTATGGACATTTTGTGTTTGCAAATAGGCATATCATCCATTGAATTTATGAAAAGTTGATTAAAATGAGATTGTCGATATTCCTGAATAAGCACTTATTTGCTAAAGCTTGCTTTCATTGGTTTGGACTGGTAGAACATTACTCTCGGGTATCGAATCAACTGCGAAACAAACTCCTTTCGCAGGTGAAAATAACACCCGGTATGTTGCTACACAAAAAAATTGTTATTATGTTAAGTTGTTTGTTTGCAATCCGTTGTCTTTCTCTGGTTAAATAAATTCAAATATGAGGCAGACGTGATATATTTCAATTCAATTTCAAAGAGATAACTGCTTAACGAATCAACGTAGAAAGGAATAAATGGAGCTCTGGTAATTGATAAAAAGTTGTAATTAAATTGTAAAATGACAAATTGAATACCACAGCAGGAAATTAATTTGATGTACATGTAACAGTTGAGTTCATTTGAGTATACGGAATCAGGTCAGTTAATGTGACGCATATAATTTTGTTTAGAACCTATGAGAATTCAAAGAGATTATTGGGAGACCTGGCGCCAAGACAATAAACAGAGAACAGATTTACGTAAAAATATTCAAAATACTGTATTTTCTCAGTTTATGGTCTTTGGGCCTGGTCTCCGAAGACTGCATTTTAGATAAGTTATTACCAAAGATTGTTATGCTTATTTACAAGGTTTTGATTTTTTTTTATTGATGAAGCAGTTGTTCTATATTAACGTCAAATAGCATAGTTTGTCTTTCTTCATTCATGATATGAAATTGAATATAAAAAATTGAATCCACATACTTGTGAATAGATCAAAGAAGGTATTGGTGTATGTCAACAATGCAGACCATGTTGATACATCTGGCATTGTGGGATATCCTGTAAACAGTTCTGCAATAGTCATGTTCTTGCACGCTCCAGTGGTTAGGGCGTCCGCGTTGTCATAGAGATGGACGCCTTGTGTCGTAACCACGGCGATGTCGTGCTGCGAGTTTGTTGAGCATAGGTTGTTGACGTTGTCTATCATATCTATAATTGTCTAGATAAATCATCAAAAGGAAAAGTGTAAGGTTTTTCAAATCTTTACTTTTAATTAGTTTTGATCATGATTTACACTAGTTTATGATGTACATGTAACAGGAAAGCAGAATATGTAAGGCTGGACCGAGGATCGGATCCGGGACCCCCTTGCATCACTAGTCAGGTGCATTACCGACTGGGCTTCCAAGGTCGATCTCCACGACTAAACCATATCAATGAGAAAACATTTATTATCGTTTTACAAACAGCGTGACAGTTTGCTTGAAAGGGTGGGTAAAATTTGTATGCTGATTATCATTTTACTCATCGATTGGATGTTTGATTTCAATGGAATCAATAATACTTTACATATATGAAACATAGAACCCAACAATACCACTGACAATTCTGACCAATCGTACTGAGTGACTTGTTTACTAGCATGCAATAAACAACAGTTACACATGGTCGGACAAAGCAAGTTTTACAACATATATGATGATAATATTGATAGCTACATAGTACAACGGTAGCAGAGTAGCATTACTAATTCCATTCTCTGAATTTTCTTATGCGTATATAAAACGATCCGGTCAACTCACAACTAATATAATACATGCTTTTTTAGGATAGAGAACGGGTTTGACTGACCACGTGTTAATTTCTGATGAGTATAAATGCCGCACTGGTGAACAATCATTTAATGTGATTGGCTAGTATTATCAGGGGATTGTTGTATTCTGAGTTCCATATGCAAATTAGTATTGATTTCATTGATCCAATCGGTGAGTAAAATGACCAGCACACAAAATATTAGCTCGCCCCATCAAGCAAACTGTCACGCTGTTAGTAAAATGATAATAAACCTATTCTCTGGGGAACCTAATCATGCTTATGCCTTTAAATTCCCTCTTTTTCTAATGAAATTAATCCGATTATACAAATTCAGATATGGAATAAAATAAGATACATGTATCTTTAAGTACTGTTATTGGCGTATTAAAAAAATCTGATGTGAAAAACATCAAAGTGAATAAATTCCAGAGTTGATAAGTATACGTCAGCTCTACATAACCATACCCCTTCTTATTTTTTCTTTATAAAAGTAGGATCGTTAGATAGGAATTATTCCCTGGAAATCACTGCATGCGAGTGAGCTAATCCTATCTTTGTGGTGTATTAGTCAAGTGAGTCATCAACTACTTCAAAAGCTAATTCCCAGTCATCCGTGCTATTTTAAATTATCTTCAGTATTGATAATATACAATAAAATACTTTCTTCGTTTGTCCTCATCCCGGGAAACTTTAATTTTACCAGCTTTCCAAAAAAAAAACTTTAACTGTATATACCGTAAATCTGGAAATTTTTACGTCGAATTCGGGTCAAAATGCTGTTGATTTTTTACGTTTCAAAATTTTGCGAATGACCACTGCTTTGTTTACGTTTTCTTATTGGTAATTTGTTTGAAGATAAATATTTTTGCGAATGCAATGAACTCGCAAATTTGCTAAAAATTTATCTACAGCAAAAAGTTCCAGATTTACGGTAGTATTTAAATACTTATCGTTTCTCTAAAAATTGAATAGAGATTTAATATTTTTTTGAAATTTTTCATAAACAAGATGACATACTTCAGCATATTGAAATACTGTCGCCGTTGTTGTTGTTGTTGCCGTTGTTGTTGTTGCTGCTGCTGTTGAAGTAACAGAAGTTGATTCTCTTGCCGTTGTTATCGAGGTTGATGGAGGCCCTGTTGTTGACTCTGTTATAGAAGTTTCTGTTGTCATTTCTTGTGATGTTGAATCTGAAATCCCATCTCCCACCATAAAACACGTGGACGAGTTATCAACCAGTAGATAAGGGTCTGCGGTAGTTGGGGCGCTAATTAAGGAACAAAACCCCTTTTCTCCATGTTCAAGTTTACTTTCATATGATATCACCTTGCAATCCTTTGTTATCAAACATTGAGCACCACATTCAATCTGTAAGATAGGTCTTTTTGATTATACACAATTGAAAAAATAACCTCAGAAAATATTTTCTAAAATTGTCTTGTACAGTAAAAAGTTGTTTTTTTTTGCAAATTCACAAAATTAGTGCACATATTTGAGGAACCAAATATTATACATCTGTTTTTAAAGGTGCGTCGTGCTTTGAGAAAAAAAAACCACTTAGATGCAGTAAATACTATTGAAATGAGAGAGAGAGAGGGGATGGGGTAGGAGGATTTCAAATCAATGCAAACATCAAAATTAGCTTTGATAGGTAGATCCTGATTCTCAAATATTCTGATTAGATTGAGAGAATAAATATAGACATTGGAATATTTTTCCTAACCTAGGCCCATTTCCTGATTTTCAATTCTCAATTTATGCTAGTATACTTGCCTTTGATCTTGAAATGATGCTTTTCCCGATTACATCATGGTTTAATATACTTTTTCCGCATACTTTTTTAAATAAGTGTAGATGTTGAAAGTCTGTTGCACTGAAAACTATTCCAATTATTAGAATAAAGAGTTGTAAAGTCCAGTATGTATCCATGATGAGTATTCGAGAGATAATAAGAAAGGATTTAAACTTTTCCCTCAGGTAATGTTCGATGTTTCACGCTGCCTCGTATTGATTACACAGACGTGCAATCAGCCCAAACAGCAAAAACAGGCTTATTGGTCCAAGTGCTCAACTTTCAGGAACCTAGCACATAGTTTTTAAAAGTGTGTTATGAAAAGCATAGAAAAAAAGTATCTGAAAAAATCGACAAGTCGAAAAAATAAGTAAAACACAGTTCTGAGTAAACAAAATAAAAATTGTGTTTAAGATTTAACCACTTCCCTAACATCTTTAGGTCAAAACATGAATAGAAATTGTATGTCTTTAAAATTATGAAAGTACGTAGTTTTCTTCATGTACATTAAAAAAAAGATACGTATGGTGAAATATATTGCCATTTTAACAATTTAAGTCAGGAATAGAGCAAACACAGATCTCTTAAATATGAGAAGTGGGATCCGGTGCCATGGAGGAGCGAGTATCTCCTTCTAACCGGTCATTTTTAAATTCATCTACAATTCTGTGTGTAAATAATGGCCAAACAACAAATATGAAAATCTTCAGCCAGTATTTGACTTTTTGATAGATTGCATTTGCTAACAAAGTCATTGTATCCATCTTAGACCTTACAAAATGATGATTTTATTTAAACAAGACTATTGATATTCTTGTTTCGACAACTTTACTTTGTCGATAAAGTTTTAGAAATTGTTCATACATGTGTATGTTACGTAGAGCATGTTCTTGCGTAGATATATCTTAGCTGGGAGATATAAACCCCGTATGCAGGTGATGAAGGTACATTACTGCAAAAGTAATGGAAGTTGACGAATGAAAAATTAAACTAATCACGTTTATCATAAATCTTTTTCTTAATTAGATTTCATTTAAGTTTTTTTCCTTTTAAATATCCAAATAGGAAAAAGATGTGTTAGATTTTATGGTACCTTTAATATCAAGCTTAATGATATGTTTAGCTTTCAAACACTTAGTTAATTGTAAATGTTTAGTATATAAACATTTCTGTGTTCAGATGTTCTAGAATTCTAAATCATTTTTTTCATTTTTCTACAGTGTATAGGAGTAAAACATATACATGTAAAAATAAGGTTGCTATTAAGAGTATAGCAGCCAAATATCTGCAAGCATTAGGCGAAAAAATTGAGAGAAAAAACATAGTGGGAAATACGGTCAATCTTAGAAAAAAGGGCATTACTCCGACCAAACTTATGAACAAAAAGAATTAAACAAGCAATGCTTCGTAGGTTTATTTGATGCACTGTCAGGTGTTTTAAAAAAACCATGTCAAATTCTAATAAAAAATTGTTATTAGCCAAACCTCTTATCAAATCTCAAAAACATAATACAGTTCAAATCTTAATAAAAAATATTTATCCGTTTGAAGAAAAAAGTCAGTCAAATCCGAAGATTAAGATTTTATTGAAGTAAATGCACTATAAACACAACTAAGCTTTAAACTAACGGTACATGCTGTAAGAAATATCTTACAAAAGAACCCAGTAGTAGTCACTTTAAAAAAATACTAGTATATGATGAAATAAGTTTTCTGTTTTGTATTTATTAGGGATACTTTTATTTATAATAAGAATTCGCCCAAAAGTAATAATATATGCTATATGGTAAACTTCTATTACAGACACAAGTTTTTCTGTCTTTACTTGAAAGCTGTCTATAGAAACAAAACAAAAAACTCTTGTGGATTTATGAAAAAGTTTAAACAGTCTTTGGGCAATTCTTAAGATGTAATATCCTTCTGATAAGGGTTTTAACTTTCTGAAGACATTTCTCCATGAAATTCAGTGAATTGTCAACTTTCTGAAGACATTTTCCACTGAAATATAGTGATTATCTCAATTCAGATTTTACAAAGTTCACTAATAAGGACCATTTTATAGTGGACTCATTCAAATCTGGTAAATGATACAGATGTTGATTTCTATTTTGTATTGCCAATATTTTTACTAATTATTTATAACAGTTTACTTAAAACATTTATACACAGTTCCTTTAAACGATGCATAATAAGATATTTCTATCTCTTAACGTATAAGTTTTTCAATTGTTTCATAAATTTTAGATGAAGAATTGTTTATAAACATTTAATTAATATTTTGTTTCACTAAAATATTTTCAAGGGCGATAATGGTAAGATATATCTTGTTGATGGATGCGTATTATTTCACAAGCACAGAAAACAATTTGATATTCTGATTTAAAAAGCAACGCTTCAGTATGTTTTCTTATGAGAATAAGATAGGTATGAGAGTAAATATTATTTTCATATAAACGTCATATTTCTAATTTTATTGTGAGATAAAAAATTTCAGCTTTTTATATATAATTTTTTATTTACCATATCAAATTCCCTGCACATTATGATTTGACATGATATTTATTTCTGAAAAATCAAGGAAACGCTTCATACATCAAATTATTTTCCATTTGAATCTAATAATATTGTTGTTGATGAAAATAAATGTTTGGAATTTATTTTTAGAAAAAATGGGGAAATTTGGAGCAGAGGGATATTTCACCTTAAATAAAATAAAGAAGCCATTAAATGTTCAACTCATGTTCTAGATAGGGATCATGCTAAAGTTAAGAAATAAGGAATTTAATAGATTTTAAATGCCCTCTGAATGCTTAGACGGATCAGTTATTTTGTACCAACTTCGAATGCTCCACATTATAATCTTCTCATCATGAACAAGTTGGGACCACTCGCCCAAATGGGATATGATATTTCCCAGATGAGATATAAATTTACAGTGCAAAAAATGATATATTTTTCTAATTTTGGCAACAAATATCATAAACCCGCATCAATACACTTAAAAAGGAAAAGCTTGTTGTAAGCAACTGCTACCCTACAGTTTGTAAGATTGATCCCAAATTAAAAGAAACATTGTTTGCACTGTAAATTTATATCCCATTTGGGATATTTTATTCCAAACAGACTATCATACCCCTTTTGGGCAAGTGGTCCAAACCTGGCGAAAGGACTGTTGTGCGTACATACATTAGTGATTAACTTTTCCAGTTCTAGAAGAAAAAAACTACAACCTAATCTATCTATTGATATTATATCCTTGTGAACCCGAAATGTGCCTGGGAAAAGTAATACTATTTCTTTGGTACAAAATATTTCACATTTACTTCAACTTACCGACAAATCTGAGGGTATTTTCCGCTAAATATCGTCATCTGTTTTAAAACAAAGCCATCATAGATTTTTCCTAAGCAGGATTCAGTTAGAAGGGAAACTCCTCTTACATATTTCCACAAAAGATATTAAATAAATCCTCATTAATAACCTGCGCCAGGCTCTTTTATACACATATTATGAGTTCTGCCTCTGTCCACGGGTATAAAAATGGGTATAAATATTTGTACGTAGTTTGAACACGCTAACTCTTAAACAAGGGTAATAAAGCAAAGTTATCTATTAGATTTTTGAAAAAATGATAAAAACACGTTTATTTTAAACTAGCACTCTTCACATTTATATGCAGATTGAAATTAGATGTAAAGTTTATGACACTCTCCCCATCATTACAGCTCAAGTTTGCAGTGACTTGACGTCATTTTCAATTATGACTTCATACATTTGTAGATCAGAGAAGTGCTTGCACAGAGTACACTACAATATTCTCTGGGAAGCCTTATCGTACCTGCGAAACTAAATTATATCATATTTTATTTGAATAATAACAAGCAGAAAATACATGTACAGGCAATAAGTACAAAAATCCAAAAGGATTCGGAAACAAGTTTTAAAACTCGTACTTATCCGTCTCCTTATTATTTATGATAAGGATGACAGATCCTTATTACATAGTTACAAATTCTGGTATTTGGCACACTGTGAAAGAATATCATTTTATCAAAAATAAATTACGGTATTTAACAGTTGAAAATGTAATAATCATACATTATTAATATGTATAAAACATGGTATAAAAAGAATCTACTTTAATTTGTAGTTAAATATAATTTCTATATAACTACTAATCATGGAAGATCCAATAGAAAATTATTTACGTTTGATTATATTTTTTTCTTTTCATTTATTATATGTGTGTGATTATATTTGACGTACTTCAATTTTCAAGTTTATCAAATCGTTTATCTTGATAAATAAAATAATGGTGTGCAGGTATCTTTCAAAAATAATTTTTTAAAACTTGAGCACTTTTTTTAATGACTGTTATATCTTTTAACGTTAAAAATCATAATGATACTTCTAAAAACAGATAATTACAAGTTTCAACCTGATTTACACCTACATGTAACATGGGGCCCAGGGACCACATCGCTCACCTTGGTAGTGTGCTCGAAAAAAAGCAAACATCAAAAGCTTCAAAATGCATCAGTGGTCCCGACCTACCCCTAAAAGGTAAAGGGGTAAAGAGAAGAGCAGGGATTTAATTTGAATACACTTGAAACTACACTATCTGAGGATGCTTCCATATGAATATGACCAAACATGGCTTTGCTGTCCTTAAGGTTAATATTTTACCTAATTAATATATATTTCTTTGCTTATATTCAATCGTCTATTGTGGCCCCACCCTACCTACGGGGGAACAGGTTTTGTACAAACTTGAGTCTACACCACATGAAGATGCTTCCATATAAATATGACCAGTCATGACTTTGCTGTTCTTGAGAAGAGGATTTTTATAGATTTTACCTATATATTCCTATGTAAAATTTCGATAATCCATTGTGGCACCACCCTACACCAGGGGGTCATGATTTGAAAAACGTGAATCTACAATACCCGAGGATGATTCCGCATGAATTTCATCTTTCTTGGCTCAGTGGTTCTTGAAAATAATATTTTAAAAGATGCCATGAATTTTTCAATAATTCATAAAAATCTCCCCTTGGAAGAGGGTATGGCCCTTTATTTGAACAAACTTGAATCCCCTTTATCCAAGGATACTTGGTGGCATGTTTGGTTGAAACTGGTTCAGTGGTTTTTGAGAAGAAGATGAAAATGTAAAAAGTTTACAACGACGCCAACAACAACAACGACAACGACAGACTAGGGGCAAATTTTGATCAGAAAAGCTTACTTGAGCCTTCGGCTCAGGTGAGCTAAAATCAACAACAAACAATAGATATTTTTTTTGCTGGAGTTACGACAACGCCAACAACAACGACGGCGACGCCAACGACGACCGACAAATTTTGATCAGAAAAAGTTTACTTGAGCCTTCGGCTCAGATGAGCAAAAATGAATCCTTTTGCAATAATTTATTACAGAGTTTTCTTCGTTTGTGATGGAATGGTAATTATTAATGAAATAAGAACTATAAATGTTCAATTAATACAGCTTTCTCTGACATATTTAGCACACAGTCATCGTAATTGTTGCTTAAAGTGTTTACATATGGTTTAGATGTGACCGCTTTCAAATCGGAACAGGACTTTGATATTCTCCGTAAACGCTTGGCTTTCTGAGAAATACTGGCGTAACAATCGTCACCAGGAAACTCGGACAAGGTGACAAGAACACTTTCTCTTTGGTAGCGTGCGTCAACAGAGGTGTATCCTTCGTCTTCTTCCTTGTCTGGTTTCTTCTTTGAGATATTCTTGTAACCGAACAGCTGATTGTACCCTGTAGAGTCTATTCTGTATTCCACTGTCGCACGTTCTTCCTTTTTCTTCCAATCGAGGCTCATTTTGGATTCCCGAACATCGTCATAGGTTTCTTGATATATTTCCTGTTTACCAGGAAATGAAAGTAAGTCCACTCGAAACCCTGTAAAAGTGTTTATTATTTAAATATTTTTCCTAATATTATAAAAATACATATACAAGTGTTACGATCTAAAATTATGTTTTACCACTTGTGTTGTCCTCACTGATTTTAAATGTTCTCTGCAAATGTATCCGCCTGCAATGATATTTCAAATTAACTATTTATTAGTTGTTTATTATTAACAATTAATATTAATTTTTAACAACTACGCGTATTGGCATCGATGATGTAATTGACTAGGAAGTCAATAATGACTCTTCCTGTAAACTGTTCAAACTATATTTTTGTTCCTCATAAATACCGTGGTTTGCTTTCAGTAAATTTAAAAGGAATAAAATGATACCCCTCTTTTATAGTTTGATTGAATTTTGCATACCAATTGCAATTTTCCATACTGTGTATAGTTTCTGTTATAAAAAAATCACTTTCGCAAATATTTTAGTTAAGAAATAAATAAAAGCAGAGGCTGAAGAAATATTTAAAACTACTCAATTGGTTCTTACCATCTACAAAACATTATACCAACAAACACCAGAGAAGCTGACAGAGTAACGGATCCAAGGCCAATCACCAGAACCAGTATAACTCTCTCACCACAGTCTTTTTCTTCTAAATTAAGTGAAGCCGAGTGATCGCTTTAAATGTCTAAATTACGTATATATGGATAATTTATCCTTCTTAATATACTATATTTTCTGAAAACAGGCATTACGTTTCCTGAAATCTGTTTTAAATTCTTTAAAAGATTAAGTGAAATTTCTATTTGTTTTCTCTATGATAACTCTTTGAAAGTTAGTGGAGTTTATTTCTTGATAATTTTTACCGGAATGTAAATTAGGCAAATCGGTAGGTTAGGGCTTAAGGAGGCCTAATATGTATGTAATTCTCGTGAGGCTTTTTTTGTATTTAACATAAGTGGGTGAGGACCATTGAAATTGACATTGGAGGCTTCGTGATTTTAAATCTTTAGTCTACATTTTTATTAAAATCTAAATCTAAAATTTTATTTCACAATGATATGGAAATATAAGGAATCACTGTCTAGTTAGTATAGAACGCCAGGGACATCAACGATAGTGGGATATGTGGGATAATTCATGCATAAAGGGCAAATCCCGTTATGCAAATTATTCCCAATCCTGGCATACTATACTAACTAGACAGTGATTCCTCAATAGCATCAATTCTAAAATGATTAAAAACACTACTTACCATTAACCTGGCATCCTATGTATTTATTGCAAACTTGGTTCTCTGTACAATTACAGGTTTCTTTACATCTGTAACCGTAAGAATTCTCTTTACATGGCGTGAAACAATTTTTTCCATATGCTCCAAAACATTCTGAAGAATTTCAATAATTGCTCATTACATTAGGTACAATTAAGAAAAAGTGCTTTATTGTTTTTGTATTATGTGTGGAAAAAATAACAGATTAAATAACAGAACTCTGTTAGAATGACGAACATATTATCATATGATACTTACCAATACAATGGTTATTTAGAAAATAATAACCAGAACAGCACATCAAGGCACCACTAGATAGATAAAAAGTAACCAAATATTTCTCTCTAAATATACTTTTTATAATGACACTAATAACAATAATAATTTTCAACATAGTTTTATATAATGAAAAATAAGTATAGCTTAGAGCATACAAGCTTACTTTCTTCTCCCGCATATGTTTTTGTCTTCAGCGCAGATTTCCACCTGTAGCTGATAAACAAGTATCAGTATAAGGCTGAAGACCATCCTTAGAATTCTTTATATATGAACTATCACAATACTATCACAATAAACTTAGTAAATTTGTATACAGGTCATTAAATGCTTCTTCCTCTTTATATGACGGACGAGGAGAGTTTATATACTATATCAAGAGGAAGTTATTCTTGTTATTTTTGTTAGCACACAATATTGTTTAAGCATGTGCAGTGGAATATTTTTTTTTATTTACTTTAAATATTCATGTGAAGGCAAATAGCGCCGAATTATAGCTGAAACAATACCGACTTTGCGTTTACAATAAAAATAAATAAATTAAGGATTTATTGTCCAGTTTGTTAGGTATGACAGGGCATCAACGATAGTTGGAAACGTGGGATAATTTGCATAATGGACGAAGCCCATTATGCATTGATTATTCCCAAGTTTCAAAATGTTGTTGGTGTCCCTGGAATAAACAACAGATTACACGTACTACACGTACAGTGATTCCTTAAAGGCCGAGGTTTTCAACCGTACGGTTTTCCTCAGGTAAGTTTGGTGTGGGGTGGAGCTTAATCGAAGCGGCTGAGAAGCCCCGAGGGAACGACGCTGGCTTGTGTATACTACCTATATACATAGGATGTTACCTGAGCCCCTGAGTGTATTACCTGTATGCGTTTTCCTACGACTTTGTAAACCGAGGCCGTTTTTTTTTCATGTTTAGCTCATGAATTGAAATGCAAAATAAAGCATTTTTTGCAGACAGAATCCTTCTCAATGTCTTTCGTTTAAAATATCTAACAATTTTAATTATTCGACACTTTTTATATACAGTGTGTTTCTAAATGAATTGTTATAACGAAAATACATTTAGCACCAAAATATGTCGTTGTAATCTGGCGACAAAAATTAAGGGAAGTTAATAATACAAATTACACGTCGTCTATATATATATATATATATACGCAAAACGAAAGAAGAAAGTGAATCATAAAACAATAACAATGAAACTTAGAAACGATGTTTTGAGAATAAAATGGTGAAGTAGAAATATTATTGTCTAAATAATTATCTTTTTAAGATAAACCCTACTTGATATTTCCATTACGCACGGTCGGTAAAAATGGCCAGGGCTTCGGACCGGGGTTGATTCCCCGACAGCTACGACACGGGAAAAGAATCATCTGCATCCTTTTTTTTCTTTCGGGATTCATCATTAATTTCAAACATTAAATTCAAAGCAATATGTTATATTTCAAGTAATTTCTATTTTAAAGCTTATTATACCGTAACTTCGTCACCATGTCTCGAAGGAAAGCGACACGTACAGGTTTGTCTTATAAATATAAATTCTCTTGACTCATGAACAATGTTACAATGTTGTCATACTTGTTTTAAAAAAAATAATTTTATTTAATTCCATGATACTAGCTTCAAACGCAGGTCGGTTTATTTTGTTAATTAATGGAGGAATAAATGTACGTTAACTCATATTTTGAAACAGAAATAAAAATTATCGATTGTAATCGTGATATGAAATCCTCCCTTTTAAAATTAAATTAAATTTATAATATATTTTATATAGCCATGTTTTTCTTGTCATTTATTTAATTATTTGATAGATTGAATATATTTATAGCATATTCTTATGAATTAAAAAAAGAAAAGAACGATTTGATTGCTTCTTTATCACGTTGGCATAAAGTGCGGTAGGCATCAAAAGCCTGAAAGTTAATTCGATGGTCGGTACGATCTCCAGACAAGGTACACAAGATATACACAACAGCAGCAAACTAAATGTCAATCAAATCAAAGTATCCAATCCCAGGCTTAATTTCAGATGATTGACAGAGGTTCTAAGACCAGGTAAATTTGAGGGAGGTGCTTATTTCCTCCCCCTTTAAGGCCCTTTCACAATTGGCGCACGAGCAGAAGCGACAAAACATTCGTGCGACCGAATAATTTTGTCTAGGATCGTAAACTGTTGCCAAAATAATCGCATATGAAAAAAGTGTTCGTATGAAATGCGCACGATTTAAAGCGACCGTTGTGCATTAAATCTTGCGATATATCTTGCATCTATATGCGACTGTTGTAGAATGAAAGCGAGTGTTGTAAGATAATGCGATAGGATTGCACGACTGATCAGGTAATCGGACGATTGAACGTGCGACAATACGATTGGACGTGCGGTGCTCGTGCGCTCATGCGTTCCATAGTACGAATGTTCGTGCGAGTCAGAGGGCCAAGTATATATACCACCCGTTTCCGACGCTATCCAGTTGACATAGTTAAGATGCTTATAATTATACACGGTATATATACCTGTTGCAAAGAATGGCAATTGAAGGTGATAAATCGAGCAATGATAGTAAAACGTTGCAAGATTACATGAGACATGTTGAGCAACAGTCTCATGGTCGCAAAACACACGCAAAGACAGCTGCGATTCATCTTACGATCTTTAAAAATCGTACATCACTCTTACGAGTACATAAAACGTTGTAAGACGTTTGCACTAACTGTCGTGCGTTGAATTGCGATAATTTGGATCGCATTTGGTCGCGTCTGAATAGTGTGCATGTTGACTATTTAGAAGAGACTTGATGCGACCACTAAAACACATGCAATGAATGCGAGACATCGTGCAACATATGCGAGAGCTCGTGCGAAGCTAAAATTTTCCGATCGCAAAGTGTTGTAAAGTGCTCGTGCGCCAATTGTGAAGGGGCCTTTAAATTTACATTCATAAAATTGTAAATTTAATTTTAAAACTGCTTCTTTGTAGATTTAAACAGAATGTTAAATTCTCCCATTTAGCACATTAGGAGCAAAATGAAAACCAACTATCTTTCTGTGTTCAATTATTTAGAAATAAAAAAGGATTAGATAAATTACCCGATCAATATGTACCAGTCCATCTTCAAAGAAGGTAACAACATTGTCTTTGCTTGACATGATCACTATTTAAATTGGAATTTAGAGAAATTGAGATTTATTCGACTAGTATTAATTTAACTAATACCCACAGCCGATTTTCCAAAGACATATGTCATTTCTAATATTTTTGATATTCACAACAACCAAAATAATTTGAATTACTATATCTGTATTGGATTCCAAAACTTCATCGGCATAGGGTGACGTCTCTATATGAGTGAAAAATCCTCGAATGGGACGTCAAACAATTTACAATAAATCCTTACCTTGTAATTGGTCATTCGCAACATGAGTTTGTTAAAACACTCTGATTGTACACACAAGTATACTGAAGTTCATATTAAAAAGATTTCCGATTTTCTGATTGACAATATGTTTGTGGTTTTTGAAGAAAAGGTCTTTCAACAATCTAATCGAATACCATGGGTACAAAGTGGGCCCCGTTATTTGCAGTCTATTTTCGTATTCATATGAAGCAGAATTTGATCAAAAGCTAATACGTGAGAAGAAGAAAACACATGTTGTCGACTTCAACTTAAAATTAATTATATCGACAACGTATTGTCAATTATATGTAACAATGGTTACATGTATATTCCCATTCTTATGTTGACACGATATATCCCGGTGAGCTTGAGATAAAAGATTCCACAGAGTCTTACATATTTATTTCACATTTAGATATTTTATTGGAAAACGATGTTAATGACAGTTTAACAACAACTCTATAATAGACAAGGTGACTTTATCACCTGCATACGTTATTAAAATCTCTCAGTTGATTCAGTACGAAAGAGCATGCTCTTCGTAATATGAATAATTTATAAAGCAAGGTAAACGATAACCACCAAAGAAAAAAACAAAGCCTTCTATAGTCATATTAATATGAAAGAATTCTGAGGTAGTGTAGATTCAATATTCACTTAGGTTTGGAAATGATGACCCCCTGGGGTACGATTGGAACAAAAACGGGGATCCAAGTTTTAATTAAGAAAACACTGGAAAAAAAATCCTCCTCTCAAGAACAGCTGGGCCATCTTTAGTCATATTGATATGGAGGCATCCTCAGGTAGTGCAGATTCAAGTTTGTTTAAAACCTGACCCCCACCCCTTGTGTAGAGAGGGGGCTACAATAAGGGACAAATCTTAAACAAAGAAAAATGTAAGAAAAATCTGCACAAAAAATCTACTAGATGACATATAACCATTAGTTATATGACATATAACCATTAGTTATATTGATATGGAAGAATCCTAAGGTAGTGTAAATTCAACCATTAAAATTTCCAGTATTGTCCTTTTTCCAAACCATTGTGCTCATCAGGTTAGCGATGTACATGTGTCCGTGGGGCATAGTTTTCCTGGCAATTCTAAAAAAAATTAGCATATTTGCTAATCATTGCTGACTTTACATAATGATAAAAATATTAAATTTGAATTGATGTTAAACCACTTTTTTAGTGTGTCTTCAATACGTATTTGAATCCTCTTATAACAGCTATCAAAACACTTATCTCCATTTTGATCTTTATCAATAATCAAAGATATTGAGGAAAAAAAAATTAAAAATGCATTTATCAGAATAGAGATAATCAGATAATCGATATAATTGATGAAGCTCTCCATATAATGCACATTTCAAACATAAATGCATTTATTTTAGTCGTTATCCTGTCCATTTGAATCCAAAGAAATTTGTGTCTCTAGACGCGGTTAATTATTGACAAACAAGTTGATAAAAGAATATAAACAGTCTCGTTTGGTGTCATAATTTCTTAATTTCTATGGTCGATACAATGACCTTGTAGGCAAATACAATTTATCATATATAGAGTCAAATGCCGACTGACGTTTTTCACACTAATTGTTGGTCCAATATCTATACATTTAATTAACGGCGGATCTTTCCGTTATTTCTCGATCATGACAAGGAGCACACGGCGGGTGTGACCGATCAGCAGGGGTTGTTTTGGAAGTCCTTGTTTGTTCTGCTCCTATTTTGTATTGTTTTATGGACTTTTGATCTTGAATACTGTTTCTTATCTCAATATGTTTCTGTTTTGATAATAATTAAAAATAATAGCAGCAAAACATTTAGTCAAATTAATACTCTGTTCTTTTTTTCAATTCAGAAGAAACGTAGTTGTTAAATTTTAGATCTATCTTTTAAAATGATGTCTTTTCTAAATTACTCAGAACAGATAATTTTTCTTTTAAAATCATCCACAGTTACTGTTATCTTAGAGATTGCAAATGAATACAGAACATATTTGTTTTGAAGTGTATTTATTGGCAATTAAGGAAAAGGCTGATATTCAATACAAACAACATTCACAACACAAATTACAATTGACAAATCTGGGCTGCATAAAACTAGCAAGCTCCAAAAGGTGTCATCAACATACATGTATCATATCAAATAGGTGACCTTGATTCTGGAAGTGGCAAGACCCAAGGTCAAAGTTCAACAAATGCATAGGTAACACTAATCCTAATAGCGGATTTTGAATTCAATCCTAATTTGAGATTTTGAATTAAACTTCAAATAATAGCATCTATTAATTAAAGAATAGATGCCTTTATTTTATGAGGAAAACTGTGTTGCTGCTTTTTGAGTTGGGTTAGCTATAAATTAGATCGGGTTCGGGATATCTCAAATTTCTCCTCTTTGCCCTGGATCCTAAAAACGAAAGGTATACGAATTTTAGCAGACAGAATTTTCAAAAAATATGCTTTCAATCACGATTGTTTCTTAAATAATTTCATAAAATAGTATAGACAAATATCGGATTTGATGATTAGATGCATGGATGGATTATTCTTTTTT
>PRKT01000046.1:768096-781136 GCA_003671525.1 Saccostrea glomerata
CCCCCCCCCCCCCCTCCTCAGTAAACTTTCAGTTCTGATCTGAAATGTGCTTTTTCCTAGCCAATTGCTCAGGTGAGCGATGTGGCCCCTGGGCCTCTTGTTTTTAAATCGGAGCAGGACTTTGATATTCTCCGTGAACACTTGGCATTCTAGGAAATACTGGTGTCACCAGGAAACTCGGACAAGGTGACTAGAACACTGTCTTTCTGGTAACTTGCAACATCAGAGGCGAATTTTTTTTTCTTCTTCATTCTTAAGTTTATACGAGATATTCTGGTAGGCCCTATTTGAATATCTGATTGTACAATATGAAATTTATTATATCATCTTGCTTATGTTTTCATTTTTCTTGCAATCGAGGATCATTTGGGATTCCCTAACATCGAGATGTGTTTCCTCCTAACCAGGAAATGAGTGCAAGTTCACTCTAAATCCTGTAAATGTAATAGTAAAACTATAGATCAATTGTAAAGCGCATGCTCTTTAAATGTTTTTGGATGTCCCCTAATTGTATAAAAATATACAATTACGATCGTTAAATATAACATTTTCATTTATTACGATCCGTGTCGTCTTCACTAATTTAAAACCTCTGTAATTGTTTCAACCTAGAATAAAGTTCCGGATAAATAGTTATCGACATTAATAATTTAGTGAACTCAGAAGAAAATAAATACTCACTAGATTATCAGCAAAAACTAGGAATCTTCTGAAAATCATTACCGCTATTTCTGAAGAAAACCATATTCTTAAACAGCTACATGTAGTGCTTTAAACTTTACAAAGCAAGCCGCCTATTTAAATTCGTGCATAGTATCTCCTCCAAAAATTAAAACATTTGATTATTTATTCTCAATGAATTAAATAAAAGGAAACATTTGTTCAATATGAAGTTTAAGTGTTTATATTATTCCTCCATTAAGTCTATTTTTTTCAGATTCATAAAATAAATTGTTATATTCAAGGATTTTCATTAAATAACACTTCCACACTTAAAATTATAATTATTGTAATTATTGTGAAAAATTAAACCTTAAACTCGTCATTTTTCTGTCATCCTAGATGTTTGTTGGAAATTTGGTTCTCTGTAATTTTGCAGATTACTTTACAATTGTAGCAGTAGAAATTTCCTTTACATAAGATGGATGTGAAACAAGTAAATTACTCCATATTCATCAAAACATTCTGAAAAATTTCAACAATTGTTCTTGGCATTTTTCACTAAAAGAAAAACTATTGAATATTTCTGATTTATGCCTAAAAAATATTTTGATATTGCATGCATGTTTTAAAACAATTTAGTAATCATATATCACGTACCAATGGAACTGCGATTCAACAAATAAAATCCAGAACAGCATACCACCAGAGGGATATACAGTAATTTAATCATTTGCCTCACAGGAACACAGAACATCTATTTTTGATATGATACTACACAACAACAACAGAAGTTACAACTAAAGAGCACAAGTTAACTTTTTGCCAAACATGTGTTTTTATCTGCTTGTGTACATTTTTTTTTCTGGAAGTAAAGAACAGGTACCATGACTACATAAAATTGTAAAAAGAATTCCCCCGGTATTTTCATCTCGTTTTTCCTTACTGCTCGTGTCAGATATTTTGCTTTGTTTAATAATCAGCCAGACAAAGCTGTATTTAAGAAATAATTTTCTCTTCTTTGAATTTGCCCCGTTTTAAATCTCCTGACTTGCTATAATGGCGAATATGAAAAATTAAAACTTAAGCATTGATTTTCATGCATATGCCTAGATAGTATATATGAAATATATAATTGAAAAATACAATTTTGACAAATAAAACTTTGAGTTTAAAAGACATAGCAATTATGAGACTTAAGCACAAACATTTTTAAGCACTATCAAAAAATATTCCAAGACTATAGTCAAGTTTTTATGCAATACTTTAAGAATAAGAATTCAATGATATTTAAGTATAAGTAGAATGTTTCAATGATATAAATGTATTTTCACAAACTCATTTAAACACTTACTCCAAACTGTACTTTGTATGATGATATTTTTCGATAATTATTTAATGAAAATAAATAATTGCTGGTGTACTGGGTAATTAAGGCTGCATCAATTGCAATAAAAACTACACGTACATGTAAAGAGCGTTATATATTTTGTTACCAACATATGCTAATTTTATATCTCTACTTTAACAGGTCTGGACAATTTCCTTATATGGAAGTCAAGAACGATAACTGAAAGTTGCTATAAATATACATCATATACACTGTACACGTAAATATTTTTCCATCCAATCAGACAGCGGTATTTTTACACACCCCAAAACATATTTCATAGGAATAAAAAGAAAACATGTGCTTTTGTTTTTTCTTCAAAAAAGATTTTTTTGACAAAATATCTTTAGAAGTAAGGTGACAAGTTTGGAAGAATAAAGTATTCCCCACATATTTACCGTGAACAAAACTTGACATTTTCATCTTGAAAATAACAACATTAAATAAATGCATGCAACAGTGCGATTGTTTAGGGGGGTATAGATCAGACTGTCAAGTTATTATCAATTTTAATTATAACATTTGAATAGCATACTCTTTATCGGTAACAGCAATTTTGCTTAGCTGTACGATTTTCATCAATATCTTGTAGTTGTCATGGGTATTGGTCTATTGCATACTCGTGTTCATCGTATAGACTACATGTAGTTATGAAATATCACGGGTTTCATGAGCGCTGAATACTTAAACAATAAAATGCTTTCTTTGTTTGTTATTACTGGAATTAACGGATGTAAGCGGGTTATGTAAATTTTTTCTGCAATAGCTGCAACCGTTAATTCCAGTAATAACAAACAAAGAAAGACATTTTATTGTTTATATTTATATCTGTTTAAATAATCATTTAATGAAGGATTAAAAAGTTTAATTATTGTATTAATGATGTGAACGTCTTTATACGCTTCATTGATGGAACAGCCACTGATCAAGAAATCTGTACAGGCGACATGCCTAATGTAGTTCATGCAGTGATTAAGTTAAACGCAGTGGGTTTTCTTAAGAAATAAAGGAGAAAATATTCAGTGGATGTAAATATAATGTTATAAACACTTTAAATAGACATCGTAAGGAAACGTGTAAAACGTTGAGAAAAGTAAATGTAGAATAATGCTTTTTCATCATAACTTACCATGCAAACCAGAAACTGATGGTTTTGTAATAAACACTCAGGAAATAATTAGAATATTTAAAATATTCTCATCCGAAAACATTTTCATGCCAGGCTCTAGAAATTAAAAATCTGCCGTATTTATATATCAATTTTTTTAATACAACTTAGACTTTTGGATTAGCTACCTCGTATTGACAAATTTTTAATCCCACGTAGAATTTATTCAGACCTTTCAAGTCGTGTTTGTTCACGGTAGAATTGTCATTTAATATCTTGTTTCATTCCTAAATATGCATAGAGTTTACAAAAAGTTTGTTAAAAAAAAATTCGCAGAAAAGTTTAAAACCAATCTATTTATTTTCTGATGAGTTTGTCATAATGTCGTTATCTGATTTGTGAGGAGGATATTTTGTGTCTTCATAGCATTCACGGTTATCGTTGTTGACTTCCATATTTGGAAATCATCCAGACCTGTTTAAGAACTAAAGAGAAACTTTATTCTTTAAATGGAGATAAAAAACAGTATTCAAGCACAATAATATTGCCTAATAAGTGCGGCATATATCTTTTAAATCTATTTTTTTATTCTCTCTATCTAATTGCATTTCCATATAAATACCTTATGGTTAAGGATAGTACATGTTATGCAATAATGGTTTGACTATTTGGGGAAAATTAAGACGAAAACTCACCATTCACCTGACATCCTATGTATTTATTGCAAACTTGGTTCTTTTTACAGTTACAGGTTCCTCTACATCTGTAACCGTAGGAATTCTTTACACATGGTGTGGAACAGTTTTTTTCCATACGCCCCAAAACATTATGAAGAATGTTTTAGGAAACTTGCATTATTTTTCTGTATACCGTGGGAAAAAGAGTAATCAAAAAATATTTAGTAATTACTGTACGTAATTATGTAAGAATGATGAACATATTATTTTCCTGTTCCTTACCTATACAATGGTCATTTAACAAATAGTAACCAGTACAGCATTTCAAGGCACCACTAGATAGATAAAAATTTGTATGAATAACCCGTCTCTCATTTACACCATACGTCTTTTAAATAACGGCTCTATGATAAGAAAGAAATTTTCATCATGGTTTTTTTAGGTCACCTGAGTAAACTCAGGTGACCTATTGCTATCCGTTTTCGTCCGTCGTCTTCCGTCGTCTGTCGTCCGTCGTGCGTCGTGTGTTAACATTTGAACATTTTCAGCTTCTTCTCTGCAACCACTGAACCAATTTCAACCAAATTTGACACAAAGCATCTATGGGTGAAGGGGAACAAAAATTGTGAATTTCATGATCCCTGCCCCCCTGGGGCCTGAGGGGTGGGGCCAAAACCACTAAAATTCATGCAATCTTTAAAAATCTTCTTCTTTACTCATGGACATCAAAAAGTCAAACTGTTTGCATGATTGTAATCAGCATTGAGTCCTCAACCAAAACTGTGAAATTCATGGCCCTGGGGTCAGGAGTTCTAGTGCTAGGGTGGGGCTAAATATGTATATAGTGAAAATGCATTATTTCTTTGAAAATCTTCTTCTCTGCTCCTGGGTATTAAATAAACCAAGTAAGTACATAGTTATGATGAGCAAGAGTGCCTCTACCAAAATTGTGAATTTTATGGCCCCAGGGTCAGGAGTTCTGGTGTTAGGGTGGGGCTCTATTGATTATATATAGTGAAAATACATGATTTCTTTGAAAATCTTCTTCTCTGCCCCTTTGTATTAAATAAACTAACTAAGTGCATAGTTATGATGAGCAAGAGTGCTTTTACCCAAATTGTGAATTTTATAGCCCCAGGGTCAAGGGTTCTGGTGTTAGGGGGGGGTGCTCTACTTATATACTGAAAATGAATTAATTGTTTGAAATCTGCTCCTTTATATTTATATAACATTTATTTTTTTTTGGATAGGCAATTTTAAGGGTGCCTTTAAAATATTTGTGCAATGTGTAGACCTAGGGTCAGGGGTTTATGTCACAGTGTTAGGGGCACTACTGATTATTGCTGAATATTACTGATTAGTTGAAATGCAATATTGTTCCCCTACCCTGCGTATGGGTATTCAGTAACCGAGCTAAGCAACTGCTAAGTGTATTGTTATGATGATCAATGGTGCCTCTTTCAAAATTGTGAATGCCATATAGCATCTGGGTTAAAACATGAATCAAATTCAATAACTGGAAAGTTGCTGCATAATGCTCAGGTGACCTATAAGGCCCGTGGGCCTCTTGTTATATTATGCAAAATAAGTAAAAATTAAACCAAACAAGCTTACTTTAGGTTACCGCATATGTTATGGTCCTGAGCGCTGATCTCCTCCTGTAGCTGATAAACAAGTATTAGTAAAAGATTGAAGATCATCCTAAAGAATCATTTTGTATATCAAATATCATACACTGAAATTAGTGATTTAATGTACAAATTAATAACGCGTGTAATGTTTCTCCCTTTTCTAATGACGGAGTTTTTAGTATTTATATTAGTTTGTACTATATCAAAAGGAAGTTATTCTGAGATATTTTGTTAACACTCAGAAATGTTATAAGTATGTTCCAGTGAAAAATATTGTTAATTTTCCAAAAACTCTTAATTTCAAGGCAAATACAGCCGGAAATAGCTGAAAGACTACCAACTCGGCATTAGATTAATAAATCCTTAATCGATAATCAACCACCAGGAAACTAAAAGTTACCTATATGCATTTTCAATTAAGACTTTCATTAGCAAGAAAATGAAACATCCTTGTGGATGAACTTATCATTTAAAGCTTTATTTTAAGCTTTACACAAGTACATTAATTGATAAGATAAATGCTATCCTTATCATCATTGTCTTCTTTTTTTTTTTTTTACATCGTATATGTTTTTTAAACTTATTTTAAGAATTTGAAAAGAAAAGTCTTAATAGCTCACTCACTTTATTTTAAATCTTACATGTAGTTTGAATATTGTGTTTTTAATGTGATTGAAAGGCATGTCAATGCCCAAAAAAAAAAACATATTTTTTTTATTTCAAATTTACGTTTCAAGCCTTATTGAATTGAAAGTCAAAATATTGTTCATTTGTTTGTGACGTTTCTTGGCGTGAAAAATGGGAGGGTATATAGAAATTTGGATCTCCGTCCGTCCGTCTATTACGCTTTGGTGTACCCATCTCTTATCTGCAACATCTCTTATACCACAGAACACAATTAAAATTGAATCATTTTAATATAAAAAAAAAAGTATAGGAGACAAAACTTCTTCATGAAGACCTTGTTCTACACAGTATAAAGGATATTCACTTTTTTTTGCTGGAAATTGAATTTATTTTACGAGTGAGACAGGACTTAATAATATTTTCCCTTTGTGTCTGTCTTTCTTTTTGTAACATCGGGACATTAGGCCGTGAAGTCATAGTTGAACAGTTGATACGTCTTAACTAAGTGATCAAAGATTGAAAACATTGTAAATATGGATTCCAACAGCATACCCGAAGAAACATTGGCAAAATTAAGTCTCTATTAGGATGCTTCATTTACTCTTTATCGTATAATAAGTCAAAGAATGTTTTTACAGTATTTTTGTAAAGGTAAAAAAATCGAGATCAAACTTCTCTCATACTGTGACAGGATATAATTCTGAAATCCTTTAACACTGTGATAAAATACGATTTTTATTCAGTAATTGAATTTAAGTAATTAATTTGGAAATTCATATAAACGTTTGTATCTCACATGTTAGAGAGGTTTAGCAAACCAACGTACGTGTACGTGTAGCACCAGAAAAGTACGTCATCACTTTTGCTAATGACGAATTTCTACACGTATCTTCTTACGCTAATTACGTGTACATTGCCAAGTACACGTAAGTTAAAACTTGTAGCAGTATAATTCTTTTACTGCTGTTTATTTTTCAAAAGGTGTGCGTTTTTCTGAAACCTGAATATTTAACGCAACTACTAATATAAGAACTGAACGTCAGTAATTGAAAAATATTAATTTATAGGGAGTTAAAATTACAACATCTAGATTTTCGAACAAGACTTTGACCGATTAAAAATATAAGAACTATGTACAATCTTTTTCTCATAAGTACATGCATATATTATGTAGAACGGTGATATACGTATTAAAATTATTGCTTTTGCGGATGATTTTTAAATGTAAACCACTTTTACATTTAAAAACTTACAAGTACAAGTACAGGTTATGGATAGTTTTCGATGGGCCTAAATTTAGCAAAAGTTACCTCCGGTTGGTCGCCATATTGGAGGTCGTCTCGGTGAGTTTTCCTCTTTGTCTTGCCAAGTTTAAGAAAATATAGAAGAAATATTTTGTGGAAAATCTTTATTAAATAATTTTTCTTAAATAAAGGAGGCTTCCAAAAATTTATGTATTTCAGAAAAATAATGATTCCAAATTCAAATTAACAAATATTAAAATTTAAAATTGGTTGAACAATGAAGTAATATGAGCATTGACGGCCAACGGGATGTAACTCTTGCTAAATTCAGGACCATCGAAAACTATCTATACTTTGCTAAACAAGAAAAAAATTTTAACGTGTACGTGTAATTCTAAATTGTAGTCTACACGTTCATGTACACGTACAAGTGAGCTTGCTAAACCTCTCTACTCTCTACTAACATTCTTGTTAGGAATGACATTCATGACATCTTCCCAAGTCAAGAGTTTCTGATCCGCTCCGCTCCACATAAACCCTTGACCGAATAGGCCGAGTTTGACGGGGTTAGAAACTCGCTCTCTGAATGGCCTCATGAAACTTTGCATGAGTCAATCAGAAACATCGTTTTATTTTACCGGAAATTTAGATTGTAGACAAAAAACATGCGGTCTGTGGTTCCCGTTTGTGCTTCCACGCTGAAGCGGAACTAAAGTTTTTTGTGGTGCAAAGAACTATATGCGGTATATTGCATATATTTGCCCCAACAAAAGTCAAATTTCGAAAACTTCCTGAAATGTGCTGAATTCAATTAATTGTATGAGAAATATAAATTAACAGAGCATATTACAGTTTCAAAGTAGTTAATTCACAATTTTTGTTTTTATGACGTCACAAACTAGTCCGATTTTTATATCCTTTTTTAGAAAGAGGACAAAATGGACAAAATTTCAAGAATTTTAGCTTTAAAATTTATAGAGCGCACGTTTGTTCAGGAACAATATTTACATATTTCATTGATATTATCATTTTACACATTATTTCGGAATATTGAGCCTGAACACACATGCGCTCGGTGACTTTAACTCAAAAATATCGACGAAATATATACATTTTTCCGTAGAATTCATAAAAAACTGAAATTTACGTCATGTTTGTGACGTCATTTCGTACATATGACGCCATTACTAATGAAAAAAATCAGTGCTTTGAAGTCAGCATATACCCCTCTGTTTAAGAACATAATTAGATATTTATCAAAGTTTGATTTGGGGGGCAAATTTTGGTTTTTACCGAATTAAATTTTGGATTGAACATTTGCTTGAATGTTTGTATTTAAAAATATGAGAAACAAATATTTAGCGTTTGCTGAATAAAAAAAAAAAGACAAGCGGAGAGATTGCTATTATCTAATGAGTTTAATGATTTCTCGTCAGGTTTGAAGAAGGTTCAATGTAGACAATTTTATACGGATACAATATTGAAGCAGTAAGGGCATACTAATTGCTAAATATTCTTTTAAATAGCTTATTTATATATTCTATGTTTGTTTAGAATGGCTTCCATAGACCAAGAAAAGTGTAGACTGTGCGCTGAAATTTTGTCAAAGATTCAAAGAAGAAAGAATTTTTTCAGATACATTCAAAGTTTTTGGTCGGTTGGTAGAAGTCCTTGGTTATAAACCAACCAATTCAGATGGACTGTCAAAGTATATTTGCTTCCGTTGCTTCAATAGACTTAACAGGATTTCAAAAATTGATTTTGACTTAAACAACAGACTAGATCAGTTAAAACTTGAAAAGAGAAACATTATTTGAGATTTAAGAAAGAATATCACATTCAGTAAAGCAGACCGGACACATTTATTTGCACCTAGTGATGAATATAGTGAGACACAGAGTCCAACTTTTCATCGTGTAGCATTGCAGGATAGTTTACCATCTGGAAATCGCCTTGGCATTTGTGAAAAGAAAACATATAAACATAGTCCAGCTAAATTCGTAGGAAAAAGACACATAACACATACACCAACACCAAGGAAAAAGAAAGTGTTAAAAATACCACCGGCTAAGACCGCTTCATGTGCGATTCCCAAAGCCAATAGAAGATTGAAAGTTACCGAGAAAATTCTTTCACCATTCAAAGCAAGGGTAAATATTATATCAATGTGAAAAAATAGGTCAAGTGGAAAAGGATCCATGCCTAAAAAATACATCTTATCTGTGCCATTCAATTATGATTGATATTAAGTTGTAACTTACATTTTGTAGACAACCATTATACACTTTTAGTTTTGATATAAATTATAATACTGTATCTTTTTACTTTCTATCACAAAGAATTTTGTAGATACATTGTTTATACATGTGATGTCAACATTATCTGAATTAAGAGCATGATTATCAAGTAAATGTTTCACATTTATGACTTATTGTACTGTAAATCAATTTCAGGTTCAAGTTCGTTCAGAGACAGACAAATTAAGAACAAGAATAGTGAAGGAGAAGGGGTTATATGCAGTGTTGGTTGGGATTGTAAAAGGACAAAAGCCCTCAATGATAGCCAGGAAGTTGTTTAGTATTCCACAAATGCAAGAGCATATTGTGAACTACATTTTGAAACTTATAAACACTGAATGTATAAACATGTGCAAGGAGAAAAACCCATCTCTCTTAAGAAATACAGGAGCAGATCATTTGACTTCTCTAAATTTTCAAAGAATATAATTTGAACTGCACCTGAAAGCCCCAACATTGACACAATTTTTGAAATGTTGCATCAAAACTGCTGACAATGAAATTGCTTTATGTGTCCTGAGTTCCCTGATTTTACGATACCGAAAAAACAAAATTTCCAAGCTTCATCATGTCATTGGACAGCTATTAGACTTTGGTGGAGCCACCGATGAGGTAACATACTTTTTTCATGTAGACTCTTAAATAATTTGACTATAATTTAATGTTTTTGACATTTTTGTGTATAAACTAGAGGTACATGTACTTAAAAATTATTATACACAAAAGAAAGATATACAATTTTGAAGGCCTATTTTATATTGAATTTAAACAAGTTAAATGATTTCCTAGCAAGATCTGGAAACCAATATCTTATTCATATTTAATATTGGAGAATTTTCTTCATCTGTCATGAATTACTAGGTATATTTTTGTACCAAAGAAAATGACAGAAAATATGAAGTTCATATGTTTTAAATTACCATGATTACTACTAGTATGCATAATATTGACACCAGAAAAGAATATGGACTTTCAAATTGTACATTTGTTTTAATTACTACTCTTAAACAAACCATGTTGTTATGTTTCTTTTAAGTTATCTATTTTCTCATTTTTAGACAATAGAAATGTTGTCACACATGGGACTGTCAGTTGGTCCAGACTCTGTATCCAGAAAGTATGATGAAATGGTATCCAGACAGGAAAGACTGATCAAACAAAATGTTAAGGGTCAAATTCAGCAATGCCAATTGTTAGACAAACTGAAGAAAACAGAAGAGATGGTGGCAAATTTGAAGGCTGAAACAGGATAACTACTGAAAATGTGCCAGGTTGTGGATGTGTCCAGCTCAGCACAGTCAACAAAGCCAAGAGAAGCAGGTATGTCAGAAGCCCTTGCATGTAATTAAAGTTAGTTTTTCCGATTCATCAATAATATGATTTCCAACACGATTCTTGTATTCACTACTGCTCCACATTTCTCATATATACGTGTGTGATGAAATGGATTTTAAATCAGCTACGTAATATATATAAACATACATATATATTGTACATGTACCAACATGTTGGATATGATACAAACATGTTCAGTTTATTGTTACTGTTAATTTTATTTTTGTCATTACATTGAGTTATGAAATTTCTCAATTTTTGGATGATATAAATTTTACTAACTATTTTTGCGAGAAACCCTAATTTTCCCTAATTCTATTGGAAAATAGCAATTTATTATGATAATGTACCAATGTTGATAAATAGTTAGGTGATAAGACAAATTCATTGAAATGAAATATTAGCTGGACAAAAATTCTTGAAAATTTTAAATCTTAGTTTATATTTTACATCTATTTCACAGTTCATCTATCAAGAGTTCTATAAGACCTCCTCAGCACCAGAATAGGGTACATTATGCCAGTTGAGGAACTTTATACATAGAGTAGATGTCAGTGATGGAGATGGTGCTGTAGACAAATTCAGGTAATTGTACATGCATTACATTGTACCAGGGGTATATGAAAAAATTAAGCATGTGACTGTTCAGAAAAGTGAATGTGAATTTCATTTTTGACATATTGAGTTGAAGTTACTTTACAAAATTAAGATTCACAAGAAAAAATTGTTACAGGGCACCTTATGCATTTGTAATGGACTGTCTAGATGCATATATTCTTGGAGCTGTTTTTGAGGTAATGCAGCTGGACAATTTTGAGGGAATGCCAATCAAATGGAGACCACCCCCATTACTGATGAAAGCAGAGAAATCTGATCAGTAACAATGGTTGACCAACCTTGCCCAGGAAATATTAGAGAAACATGTTAAACTGAATGCAGGTAAGAATTAAAGTTTCTCTGTAAATGTTCAGGGGTTTGATCTGACAATTAACTGCATTTTAATTACAAATTATTGGTGAAATACTCAGTACTCTTTAAATGCTTTCTGATAAAAATTTGACCAGAATGAGTGAAGAAGCCATAGAAATGGATACTCAGACTCTCTTCATGCAAGGGATGTTTGACAATGACCTGCAGAAATTTGTGTGCACATGTGGGAAACAGTATAAGACTGTTGGTTTTTCAAGCGACATTTGGTCAGTACACATTATTGGTTGTTTAGATGATGCGTACTCTATGTGTGACGTAGATCTTGTAGTCCGCAACGCCAAATTCGAATTCTTTTGTGCAGATGTTAGAAAACACAACAAATATAAACTTTGGTTGTGGAGGTTTGTCGCTTATATCATAGCCCTTCTATCACCAAAACAGGCCTATGAGTATATGTGGAACTGTGCTGCTAATACCACAGGGGGTGTCGGGAAGAATATACCCAATGATAAACTGGTAGAGCTTATGGTGCAGCTGGTGAAGAAAAAAAATCAAGGAACAGGGATCAAATTTTACATATGCAAGTGCAGTGAAAGCAGCACTATCATCACAGGTTCAAGATGAGATAAAACAGAACTTGCAGCAGGAAATCCAGCAGAAGACCAAAGGGAAAAGTAGAACAAAAACAAATAAGTCTTTAGACATAGAAATCATGGTGTTTGAGCTCATGAAAGGGAACATTTTTTCATACAGTCCTGGTAGGGAATTCCCGTCATTCAAAAATTTCAGGATGCTTCAGAAAGGGTGGATTTGACGAAATTACACACCTGGGTTTCAAAGCAAAAGGAACGTGCCTCATATGAAATGTTATGATTAATAATTGAAAATTTTGCATTATATTACAACTATAGCCTTTTAATTAGGTCAAATTGCAATTTGATTCCTGTTCCATATGTCTTAAAGGTTCCATATATGTACATGTATTTTCATATGTTAATGAGCTGTACTTGCAAGAATCTACATACATTTTGTTACACTTCATTTATTCTTATCATATGTATGAGATTACAAATTGTAAAAAGAATGTGTACTTGTATGTTAAAAAAACTGTTAAACAAGGAAGGGGTTGCCCCCCCCCCCC
>PRKT01000046.1:781254-791919 GCA_003671525.1 Saccostrea glomerata
CCCCCCCCCCCCCCCCAAGTCTATTTGTTCTCAGTAGATGGACCAAAATTTCAATATTTTTTAATATGCCATTTGTATTTTATTCTTAGAATGTAACTGTTTGTTACATTTTAATATTTTTCAAAGTTTGTAAAATATGCTATCACCGAAAAGGGGTTAGGTGTATTCAAGATCTGATTTGATAAAATATCTCTTGTCAACCATGATAAATATGTGTTTTTGGTAACATTAGATATAATTCTAGATATTTAAAAAAATGGCATGTAAACAATATAGATTTTGGAACATTTAAAAATAACAATATTATTGGATTTTTTTTTTATCGATGCGAGTAGTATAAATGTTAAATGTGCATGTTTTCAATTGAATATCTCAAAAAATTCTCTTTGTAGTTGATTATCTATTAGATTGGATGATTTGTAGCAAAACATTGTGCTTTGGTGCACATTTGAATAAAATACGAAATTATATATCCTTGTGTTAAAATTTGGTTGTTGAAGTTTGGCATATATTTGCTTTCTAGAATATAGTATGAAAATAATCGTGCAAAGGTATGTGTATTTGTAGTGACTACGGAAACCTTCATATGATATTTATCAGTTTAGCTCTTCTAGTCCTAGACCTTGGAAGATTCAAGTTTAGAATGTTCCTTTATATAATCTTCCTTCTAGAAATAAATAACAGGTCCTTAGGACCCCCACCCCACAAAGAGGTTTCAATAATTTTGCCAGTAATGGTTAAACTACACAAAAGATAGATGTACAATAACATGCAGGGCAAATTTGTGGTTGTGTCTCTCAATTATAACATCTGCTGACCCCAAGACCATCAACTTGGAACAGACTTCAGTCAAAATTTCTAATTGTTATAACTTTTGAAAAAAAAAATTGAGAATCAGTAAAAAATTTTATCACGTTGGATTTAATATCTATATACAATTACAGTTGTAAATTTTAAGCAAATACATCAAAAGAGCTTAATATAATAAAAATCTAAATTTTGACTTTAAGTCTGTTCTCAGATTATGGTCTTGTATTTGAATGGTTGTAATTGGACCTGATGACCCTCCCTCCTTTCTTTTTTTCTTTCCCTTGGCAAGGTTTTTTTTCTTGTTACATTATAGTTGTACTTCCCTTAATAAATACCATATAAGTGGAAATTTTAGCGAGACGCAAATTTAGCGATTTGTCCTCAAAAAGTGGTATTCAATTTTTAGCGAGGTGTAATTTTAGCGATTTTAAAATGCTTACTAAAGAAGCTTTTACAAATAAAATGCAATTAAATTTTAGCGATATTCAAATTTAGCGATCTCAGCACCCTTGCTAATAAAGCCAAAATTAAATCCTCGCTAAAATTTCTACTTATACGGTATATTTCCTATGTACCTGAAATAATTCCATAAATAATCTGAAAATATGCAAGAATGACAATTTTGTTTCTGTTAATTTATTCAACATCATAGTCGCTACTACTGTCATCCATTTCGTTTTCAGAATATCATACATTTCACTATCAAGAAACACATCATTTATAATGTCTAAAACAGAACTTGCAATATGGGAAGTCCATATCGAACCATATTTCATGATATCCTCCATTGAGAAAATTTTATCTACATTATCAACTAGCAATGAAATACTATCATCTTGTAACATAGCAATAGAGGGCACTGTTGGACACTGTTCCTTATATGTACGTAATTTGCGTTGCAAAATAAATCTGTCTTCCTTAGTAACCTCTCTTGTCATTGCCTCTTCTTCCACAGAAACATCTTTCCACTCATGTAAGGGATGAGTTGCATGTGAATTGCCACAGTTGCACTTTCTGTTACAAGCATCACAGCATAAATGGCTATCTACAGGATCGGATGTAGCAAGATAAGCTGAGGAGATTACTTGCCTTCGACATTCATTTTCTGATGAAACAATTTTCTTGAAAAGTTTTTTGTTCTTCTTAACCAAAAGTATTTCTTCGGAAAAGGCGCCATCTCTCCCAGCTCGTCCCATCTGCTGTACGAAAGTATCTAGATCGTGGGGTACCCCATAATGGATAACACACTGTAGATTCTTAAAATTTACATCCATTCCGGCTGCATTGGTACATATCAATACTCTGATTTTCCCAGTTTCACTTCCCATATCTGTGGGAATATTTTCTTTACAAATTCAGGAGTCTTACTATGGTACATGTTCACAAGCTCTGTACTCCCCATGAGTCTTGACAACATGCAAAATAAGTGGGAACAATCCTTAATTGATGAACAAAATATTAAAAGTCTTTCAAAGGCACTCTTCTTCTGCATTACTCCTTTAATCAGCCAGTAAAATAGCTTTTCATCATCTACATTGTTTGGTATTGTGATTACCGTAATTTTAATGTTTTGGCGATCAGGGTTGCCCAGAATCACAACATTATCTGCCTTGAAGCAAAGACTTTTCATAATCTTTTTCGATTTGTTGGGCTTGCCGTCGCTGTTAATGCCAGTACTGGAACATTCAGACTTAACTATCTGAGTTCTCCATTATGGCCCTTAAAAAATTTGCAAAGCTCTGGTATAGAACATATGTATTCTATATATTCAAGCTACCAATATATCCTTACTGAAAGGTTTCTTGTTTCATTTGAAAATTCATAAACATTCATCAGATGATAATTCAAAAATAATTTATCAAGAACATTGACTTTGAAAATTTCAAATAAAATTACTAAAAAAAAATTGTATGGGCTTCGTCTATCACCGTTGATCGATGTTTGCTTTGAAATGATGAACTTTTAATGACGTCTCGCCATTTGTCGTTTCCAACAAGGAGTTCCGGGCTACCGAAAACAAAGTGATAGTGACCATTCCTTATTCCGTTAATGTCATCTTTTTCAGTTCCGATGTATATGGCTTTGTACCCTAGTCATTTCATGCGTTCAACTTGTTCTTTCATGATCGATGTTAACGGAGCAATGATTAACGTAGTACCGTTGTCAAATAAAATTGGAGCACACTCGTAAGTCAATGACTTACCACTGCCAGTTTTAGTTCATTTTAATTGAATAATCCAGTTATGGCTTGTTTTTGCTTGAGGGTTAACACTATGTCGAATTTAGTGCTGATATCCTTATACAATTTCTCCACGGGGGCAGCCATATTTTCTCGCTATGGCTGTTTAAAAGGATTATTCTGATTGGCCAATAGCAGAGGCCAACAGAGTTCAACAATGAGTAATCTCACTAGATGGCGCCATAGACAGCCCCGTCAAACTTGGCCTACTCGGTCAAGGGTTTATGTGGAGCGGAGCGGATCAGAAACTCTTGACTTGGGAAGATGAGACCATGATTAATAAAACAAAACAAGTCTTATTTTATTTTATTTACATGTGTGCCAATTTTCTCCTGGAAGTGATAAACTAGTATAAATATGAATTTTAGGATCATATTAGTGTTCTTTAAATATGTATTATTAGAATAAACTGAATAATGTATATGGAGGTTTTTAAGCACCTTTTATTCTACTTCCCTAAATTACAAAAACGGAATATATATTTCTTTCTTGGGGATGGAGGTTTCGAACAGTTAATCCTGTTAGAAAGCATTATCGATAAACATGTTCAAAAGAAATATAATTTTAAAAAAACGTCAAACAAGCAAAACAAAATAAAGAAATTTATTGTTCATTTCAAATCGAAGAATTTTCCCCATCTTTTTGATGGCAGATAGCAGTTTAGGCCATTTTGTATATGGTTTTTGAATCTTTTGAGTTTTTTTTTTTTGTTTATTTTAGTCTCTTTGCCCCCCCCCCTATTTTCTATATACATCTATATACAATGTCATTTTGGTGCTGGGGGTCAGATTGTGCAATATTTGCCTAAGATGTGTAAGACTCTATGTTTGAGTCGCCCTTTTCTCACCTCAATTATGTTAATTCTACTTCGTCATACACTTAAATAAGTGACATATTTCACTTCTACATGATGTCAATTGTTTTTTCCTGCGTTTAAAAAAGCAAGCTCAGTCGTTTGGCAGGAGAACTAAGCAACATAAATTTCTTCATAGACAAAAAGGCATTGTTCATTTTTATCTGACAACGCTAAGTTAACTGTATTAATTTGAATTTCAGTTGTCGAGATACAAGAGCTCCAACACTTTATTACCTACACAAGGCCCTGTCGTGTTTTGTTTACATCGGATAAATATATTAATAAACGTTCGTTCAAAGCAGATTTTTCAATGAAGAATTTAATTTTTATTAAAAACCGGTACCAAATTTATGTATAGGTGTACCATTAGACAGTTTCTAGTGAGTTATCGATTCTTCTTTTGTTATATACATGTATATGATATTCTATAAGTAAACAAAAACAAGGCATGGGCTTGTTTACAATATACTTTATTTTAAGTTATGTATCTTCTATGTAACTCAACAAAAGATGTTCCATTTTTTCTGATCATTTGATTTGCTTTAATTAGGAATATTATTGTAAACATTAAAATTGTTTTAAAAAGATCAGTTGAAACTGTGTCCCTGTCCCTTTGATTACAAATTATGATATTAAGAGAAGACCCTTCAAATGCTTAAAAACAGAAAACATGAATTGTCGTATTATATAATGTATGGTATTATTCATCTTCGCTAGCCAAGGGTTTCCGATCCGAAATCTACTCTACAACCCTTGGCAGATTTAGACCTATCAGACGGGAACTTTGATTGCGCCGCCTATCGCTGTAATTGAGTTAAGTCCCTTGAAGCTCTTTAATATTTGTCCAATGAAAATAGCTGTAACATACGTAGATCAATATGACGTTTGAAACAATATGGCGACCTCCATGCAATTTGATGTGGAATATATCCAAACAACTTCATACAGCTGTGGGCAGTGGGCACACCTCAAAAGTGGTAGAAAATATCGTTCGTCGTGGATTTTTAGTCAAGAGTTTGACACCACTTTCTGCTTGTTGCCATATCAATTATTATCAATGAGCCGTGACATTTGATTGGCTTAAATTGATGCACCTAAAATGCGGAACACGGACTTATGTGGTCCTTTCAATAATTCTTGAAAACATATATAATTAAAAGAAAAAAATTCATATTAATTAATCCCTTGTTTTTCAAGCATATCTCACGTCCTAACTTTCATCCCTTGTAAATATTACTCTTATTTTGCATAAAACACGAACAGGCTTTAATTCAGCCGAAAATCGTCGATTAGTAAAAACCTTGCGTAGACTCGGACTTCGCAGCCAATCAAATTCGTTTGCGCAAGTTCTAAAATTTTCAGCCAAATCTGCCAAGGGTTGTAGAGTAGGTATCGGATCGGAAACCCTTGGCTAGCGAAGATGGATATTATTATATTAATATATTCTATATATTCTATTTATAGATAATGCCTATAGATATATTATATTTGTGTTCTAAAATAATCAATGTTAGACTCAACGTATTTATAACACTATCTTTATTTTCTTATTATCTGTAATTTAAGATTTTCAATACGTTTGATGATTCTACATATATCTCCGATAAAATATATTAGAGGAAATTTCACGTAAATGATATTTAAGTTATTTATGCATTTTTTAAAATAAAAAAAAACAGATTCTCATCATTTACATCTTTTTTCAAAATTCCTGATATCGTATGCTTTTTGTGTAAAAACTTTCCTTATAATTGTCATCAATTAAGAAAATTAATAAAATAGAAAAACACGTTTCTTTCCAAAGTATACTTTTTTCCATATAATATATCCATGATGAATCTTCAGAGATTCTAAGTTGTTCTTGCAAAACTATAAGGCCTTGGTCCTCTTAAATTATGTTGATCTACAGATGAGAGTCGTACTTCTCTCCTCATATGGACTTTTTCCTGATCTGTGGAATACGCTTTTATCTGTTCATTTGTATGTTGTTTATTGATAACAGTTCTGCTGTACTGGTCGGCTGGCGTGTCCACGGTTTTGAATTTAGGAAAATACACTCGACTGTAGACATATGGTGTTTGATTATGGTGTACCTTATGATATGTGATATCTCTGATATTTTTTCGAATATAATCTCTATTCTCCTCGAATTCTTCATAGCGAATCAGTTGCAATTCCTGTAAATACTTAGGAGAATATGTCGAGTTGGTCATGATGTTTTGGACCTCATACTTTCCTTGTCTTCGATGTCTAAAAAAATTATCATTTGAAATACATATATTTTATTTATTTTCATAGACATGTAGAGGTTTTTTTCTACAAAATTATGCTAAATGATAATTCAGCATTTGAAACTATAATCTTCATGATAAGTTTAAATTGAATCTTAAGTTATATCAATTTTTAAGCAGAAAAAATCTGTACTAGCATATAAATCAGTGTCTTTAGTGAAAAAAAAATTATGAAAGGGTCAGTTGACATAGCTATGTTTTGGAGCCTTTTTTGTACGATGAATTATACTAAATCTACAATCACTCTGGTTATTTTAAAACAAGCATGAATGAAAATCACACCTTTGAAATAGCGTCCACAGTTTGTATTGTTTAAAATTTTTGAAAATACTGCATTACTTATGAACTTTTAGACCCTGTGATAGCAAATTCGGCCTGGTTTGTGATCGTTTGTTCTTTAATGAATAAAGATGAATAGAATATGCAGATATCAGTTTAATAGAGGGATAAGCATGTCCGAGGAATCTATATTTATGTAACACAGCGTTCATCGTTTTGGACAAAGCAATGCACATGAAATTTGTATTCACGGAAACTCGAGAAAACATTTAGCTATTTGTTCATTTATCAAATAACAAAACTATAAAATTATACAATAAATCAAATGTGTGCAATTTTGAGCATTGAAATTGTAGATTCGTATTTAGTAATTGATCGAAATGCATACCTAGTATTAAATATCCTTTCGAAAATCATGTCAAAAGAATTCCCTTTAAGTTTTTCAAGCATTAGAATTTTTGTAGTACTCGCTCGAAATATACAACTTATTGATCGGTTTATTAGAATGTCAAGCTGGTGTCTAAACTAGCATATAAAACTTTTCTTTTGTCAGAAAATATACTATGGTCCTTTTTCCATTCATAAAAGGAAAAGGTCAATTAGATTTTACATTATTTTAAACATAACATATGAGCGCAATAAGGTTCTATTTTCTTCTTTCAAACATAGGTAGATTACGATAAAATACAGTGACCAGCCGAAGGAGAAAATCGTAACATCCTTGTGTTCACATATTTTAAGGGCTTTAAAAAGTGGGGCGGGGAATAAATTGAATGAGAATTAGATGTTAACATGGTACCCCTACCCAAAGTACATTCCAAATACGTTTTTATTGTTGGTAAAAGTACACTGTATCCCATTATGGTGCACATATCAGTAATTAAATACAGGCAAAAATTAGAGTACAACTTAGAATTATTTTTTGTCAATTTACTGGGGGATGTATGACACAACATAACACAGTGCATGTTAAAATAAAATTTGATATACTAATTTGAAATTCCGATTCAATCAAAGATGCACTGTGTTATGTTGTGTATAATACCTACCACTCACCTGTATATACAAAGAAGTAAAACGAATATCAGAATAAAAATCTGAAAGGCAATAATTACAACGACTGCTTGAAAAACAAATTTACATTCGTGTATTCTGCTTCTTCTGTATTCGCCTAAAAATAGAAATGAAAACAAATTTTTACAAGTATATTAATTATAATTTCAAACCACCCGAACAGAACATTCAGAAATGAAGAGACATAAATAAACAAAGATGATACTCGAAAAATATATGCATTATATATGAACTATAATACACATGAATTTAATATATCCTATTCTTTTATATACGTTCAAGTTACTTGAATTATTGCTCATATCATTCATAATTTAGACTGCATATCTTAATGAAACATAAGCGGTAGGATGGAGTTCAATTCAAAGATATATTATATTAAGATATTATGTATGAAAAGCTTCTAATATTCATTTGTTCGTTATCTTCACATATTTAGCTCAAAAAGTCCATTAAACAATACATTATTAGGAGCAAAGCAAACACGGACCTCCAAAATATCACAGGTTATAACTAAGACAAAGTTTGCTCAGGGCAAAATACTGTTGAATGTATTTGAAGTAACAATCAACTTATACTTGGTACAAATAATCTTTGAGTAATAGTAAATAAATGAGAGGTTTCCGAAACTTGAGTTATTTGACAAACTGGATAGAAAAGAGCTCTAAACTTTGAGATACCATTTTAGGAAAGAAATTGTCTGATGAATGTTTATTCTGGCCTTTAGAAACTCATTATCTAACATATTTTGTATGCACTTTTTGCGAACATTGATATTTTTCCAAAAATCTCATATAACATTGCGTTTTAAGCAGGGAAACTGCTTTCGTTTAAGGGATTTGTAACTGTGACAAAAATCGGGGGAAATTATCAGGAAGATGATCTTTCAATCAACATTTAAGTAAGCAAGTTGAACAACATAAATAGTTAAAACAAGTATTTACAAGTGTACAAAGTGAATATAAGTGATACTAAAACACAAATTAAATATTTGGTTTATATTGTACATTTACTAAATTTAGAATTTCAGATCAAAGCACTCTCTCCGACATCTCCGAATTATACTACTTTCCAGTTTGCTTCTGGGATAACTGGCTTCAAAAGATTCAGTTTAGACTTCGGTTTTAACGGTCCCAATGTCCCACAGCCGGATTCTAACTCATGACGTAAGGATCAACTCCGTGACTCTAGAGCAGACGCTCTAACCACTGCACCCCGCGGGCCATTTTCAAATTTTTTAGAAAGGCATAGAACTAAGGCTTTAGAAAAAAAAAAACAGTGGAGAAAAATGGTATGATTCCAATGCATATCGAAATATTTTTTTCTTTCCACTCTTGCAGAGCAAAATTTACATGATTTATTTATTTTTTTATCTGTATAAAAGAGAAACTATTGAACACATAAATACACAGCCATGGTACCTTTACTGAGTATTGATTGAAACAATTTATTAATTATTATCTTATTTTAAGTAAACGATTATTTAAAACATCCATGTTTGATCAGTTTATCCCTTAATTTATCCTTGACTGCAAACCTTATTGATTTTTAAATTGGTATTAACAGTAAAACATGGGACATAATTTTCTTGCCATGTTTGTCTTTACAGTCCCTGGAATGTTCTACTTTCCCATTTTTCCGTTCGCTCACCGTTCGTTCACCGTTCGTTCAGCGTGCGTTCACCGTTCGCTCTTCGTTCACAGTATTGCGTTCACCGTTCACCGGGCGCTCGCGTTCACCGTTCACAAAACGTCCACCGTTCGCTCTTCGTTCCGTTTACTTTGCGTTCACCGTTCACTTATCGTTCAGTCTTCATTGTCATTCGGAACTCCGAAGTGAAAGCACTTATCTTATTGATGGTATGGATTTACATGTTTTTTAATTAAATTACTTAGATATCGTGTTTGAAGAACAATTATTTCATTGCAAAAATTATCTATGATATTCATATTTCTATTAATATAACTCAGCTGTTACTTATTTCATGAAATTTCCCTGGAAAATAATACATTAAGTACCTACATGTATGTAGAACGATCCTAAAATATTAACTTTAAAAAAGGGCAATGTACAAATGCTTCACGCACGGCATCAATTTGTTGAAATTTTAAAGAGGACAAATTATTAATGGATGTATAATAATTAATCCAAGTCTTTTACAGGACAATAATACATAAAAAAATATTTCTACAGTAACACGTATTTTAACTACATGTAGGTTTGAGAATTATGAACAGTACTTCAAATATTCAGTTAATTAAGTATCTTTAGAACTAATTAGTACCTTTTCCTCTAACTTTAACTTTTGAATCGTAGCAGAAAACTCTAAAGGTTTCGAATGAAAATTCAACAACAAATAAAATGTAAAATTGAATGACCAAAAAAAAAACTTTAATTTTTCTTGTCAAAAAGTCAAGGTTATAATTTATGCTTTGCAAAAAATTATTTCCTGGGGGTGACTTTAATTCTATTCAAAGTTTTGCAATTGAATTTTATACCTTGTCTATATAAGGTCGTTTAAAGCAATTGCTAATTAAACGCATTTAATTGATTTCCGAAAAACACAGGGGGTAGGTCTTTTGACACCCCAGACAGCATGACTACATTGGGCCAACGTTGGCTAAAGGTTGTACGGTTGGTCCTTAGTTGGCGTTGGGAAGACAATGTTGGGCCAACGTTGGACCAACGTTACCATGTGAATAACCTCTTTAGTACCCAACCATGTTGGGTTTCTTACGTTGGCCCAACGTTGGTCCAACATCAACTAATTTCGTTTCGTTATATTTTCTAATGAAGTTGGGGTTCAATGTTGGCCCAACGTTGGCCCAACGTTTGTAATGCAACCTTAACCAAACTGTCAACTTAATCTGGTAGCAGTATGTTGGCCCAACGTTGGCCCAATGTAAGCTTGAGTGTTTGTTTTAAGTGTTCTTTTATAGTTAGAATAAGTACATTGGGCCAACGTTGGGCCAACAGTTAGATTGCAAACTAAAGGATGATGTGCATGAGTTGGGAGCATTACGTTGGCCCAATGTTGGCCCAGTGTTTGTTATACACTAGGCTTTTATGAAAAGATCATTAATTTCTTCCATAACAATGAGACTAAACTCACTATG
>PRKT01000046.1:811833-913228 GCA_003671525.1 Saccostrea glomerata
TTTCTGTGAGTCTTTTCTCTAGAGCTACATTGTTTTTTTCAATGATTGATAGTTTAGAGTTCATTTGCATGAGCAGCGAGTGAATTGTTTCTAATGAAACTGCCGAGCTCTGGGAAGCGGTATCCATTGTCTCTCCGTAAATAATAGAATGACTTTGCGAGACTAGACTAATTGTATCATTAGGAGATGATTGCAATGACATCCCTATCTATATACATCTATCTATCTAAATACACACAAATGAGCGATACAAGGTTATTGTGTCCATACGTTGTCTGCCTAACTCAGTATAAGTCGGTGAACACTTTTCACACATAGAGGCACCAGAAAGTTTACAAACACGCCGAAATGTCCATTCTATCCAGCATTAGGGTTTGCAAAGCAACATATATGTCAAATACACAATAAATAATCACTTTTTTCAGTTTTGATTGAAATGAACTTACTGTAAAACATTGTTTTCCCACTTATTATAGGAGCTAGATTTTAATCAGCCCTCCATTCTACTCGACCTTGACCCTTCCCCTGTCATTGAAACAATTATTAAAGCTGTGGCCTTTATCATCCAAGAAACATGTTTTGTTATTTTTTCGGAAAATATTCTATTAATAAGTAGAAACAGCTACTGATTTTGATATCAAGAGATTAAAAATTACAGTCAAAAATAATTCATTAGTACGAACAAAGTTTTCACAAGTTATCTGCATGCTTTTTAAATAAAACCAAGTTCATAATCAATTTCTGAACTTAAAAGACCCTGTCAGGTCAAATGTTGAAAAACTATAATGGTCGTCCTTTTTCGCTTTCTCGTCTGTATTTTCCAGGTTCATTAACCTTTTCTTTAATCCCCGGAACGTTGGTTACAAATTCCAAGAATTGGAACAGACCTGATATTAACACTGTGTTGATTGCATACGTACCATTCCAAGTACATTTGACATTACTGTCAACACACCCTGCGTAGGGATCACATATTTCTGTTTCTTTACATCTACATTCTTCTCTACATGATGCTCCATAAAATCCATTAGGACACTCTTTAGAACAACCTTTTCCGTAGAACCCAACACATTCTGTAACAACATCATTATAATCACACATTTACGAGAGAAGATAGATTTTAAATGGAGTGCCCGCTGATGTTGAAAGTAAAATTTTACAAAAGGTAGAACAGAACATTTCTGATAGCTTACCAGTACATCTATTTTCAATTTTTATATAACCAGAACAACAAGATGTAGACTGACTGAAAAAAATTAAAGGTTTGTATGAACATAGTAATTGTATTTTTTTAAAAATGCAGGGAGGAAATCAATCATCAACAATTGAATACGATTAGATTTAAGTAAAATTTGTTATGAAATATGCCAAAAATATGATAGGTCTATTTTCAAAATAACACTGTTCTTTTATAACATTTTAATAGCCTTTAATTTTAATGTTTTTAAAGAACAGGAAGAATCCCCCTAAAGACACATGTATGGATGTTAATTTCAAATCTTAGAAATGTTAAAAACCTTACTTTTGAGCTTCGTTTTTACACCAATTTTCCTCACCAAAAACCAGTGCCACATTCAAGACCAGAATTATCAAGTAAGATGGAAGATGGTTCATTGTATTGGTTCTACATCTCAATTTCAATCGACATGTTGATTATATTTTCCTCCTATTAGAAAAGAGGAAATTATTCTAATATAGATTTTGTAATTTATGCAGCTCAGAAACATTCATAAATTATACATATACTTGAAGTGTTTTAATGTTATGTATGTTTGTACATATCCTGTGACATTCACCATAGTGGGCAATAGCGGATTCTGATATCCGGGATGTGGATCTTTCTAAACTCTAAATAAAGTGTAGTATCGACTAACTGGTGCCAGTTACAATTAAAAAATCAAAATACTTGGAAGCTCTAAGTAAGGGACTTGAAATTCTTCAGAATTACCTAACAGCTAAACTGTCAGACAATGGAGACGACTTTATCTTTTGTATCGTCAACTTTCCTTATTTAAATTGTAATATTCCTCTATTACCTGAATATGATATTTACGAGTATGTCTCCCAAGTTGTTTGCTACCAAAAAATAATGTTTTGTGTCAGGTTATGTCAGTTTTTAAAAAAAACAAACTACTAACAGATAATATGATGTTACATGGATTTCAAAAATCTCGTTAAAAGTCAACATTTTCTTCAGCCTAAAGTCATTAAAATGACCCTTTCAGGAAATATTTCAATTGTTAGGCCTATGTTTAAAACTATTTTTAACTACAGAATCTTTTGTCATCTTCAAAACATAAATACATAGGGTTCACGGTGTGTATGACCGGCAAACAGGGGACGCTTTCTCCTATTTGGTATCTGGGCCCATCTCGTTTTAAGGTCAAGATCTAGGGTAGGGTGGTGTAATTTCGACCGATTATTTTTTTGTACTTAAGATTTGTGAAAGTATGTCACTGTTGTGTTATTCTACAACTTTTACTGGATCCTTTTACCTTCGAAATACCTTTTATCTTTCAGATTACATTGATTTTGTATATATTTTTGGTCATAAAATAAAATAAATGCGTTCGATTTACAAGATATGTATGTTGGGTAACTTCGACCGCACACGGGGTATTTTCGACCGATGGGCCAATACAAAGGAAATAATTTGCGTCAGCTCTAATATAGTAAAAAAAAAATAGGAATTCAAATTTTTCTTCTGAACAGCATAAGAGATCGAGTAAAATTAATGACAAAAATGACAATTTTCTAAATGTTCCTAATTCGAAGACATCGAGTGCACCAGATGTCTATGACACCGATTTGCCAATATGGTTAATGCATGCTACAAATGTACATATACAGGAATCTAAACCGCATTTAAATAAAACAAATGATTTTTCACTATTGTTGTACTAGTTTCTATCAGGTATAAATGTACATAATACTTAATTTCCTAATATTTTACCGGACGGTCATGAATTCTCTCTGGTGACAGATAGTAAATTACGTCATTTTACATTGGTCGAAGTTACCCACTGACGCCGTATTCATTGTAGCGATAACTTCGACCGATTTCTGTTCAGCTGATTTGCAATTTAATTTGTAAAAACTAAATAATATAAATTAAAAGGGTATAAATTTCATTTTCAAATTAATATTAATGATAAATGTCACGCCAGGGATAACCATTGATTGTCTTTCCATAGAAGATTTTAATGAGGTGATAGTTCGCCGTAGTGGCCAAAAATATACTCGTCTGTAATTTTCGGGTGATAAAGCCCTTTCTTTTATGTAATTTTCCAATAACTACCTTAATAACACTCGTGAAAATAAAATTATTTTGGACACAATATATTAAAAATAACTTTTCTTTCTGCATAATATAAATATACATACACAATTATACGCCATAAAGCAAATATATTAACGTATTTATGAACGGTCGAAATTAACCAGGTGGTCGAAATTACACCACCCTACCCTAGTAAATAACTTTAGACTACTTTTTTGGTGTAAGATCCATTATGACGTCATAATCAATTTTAACTTTCTTTTTCCCGTACTTTACGGCTTTAGCACAATTATGTAGAAAATTGGGTATTTTCATGACATTCAGTTTGAAATCATATGAAAAGTAAAGTGGATGCCTATATTAAATTTGATATTAATTTAAAGAAGAGGCCATGAACATACTAATTACCGTTTTTTGAGAGACTGTAGGCAATCTGGATACTTTTTGTCGAATATGAGAAAAACTCCCATATTCATGACTGTTTTTCTTAATTTTTCATTGAAAATGACAGTTTAAAATACAGTTTTTCATCTTGTTCATCTGCAAATTATGCCCCGAAACACCTTATTTGACCAAGCAAAAGTTGTAAAGCATCAATAAAGGAATTTATTTCTCTAGATTGATAAATCTGTAGGCACCTTTCATTTACTAGATCTTGACCTTAATGTCATGTTTTCTGATTTTTTACTATCGATTCTAAATTAAATGCGATCGACCATTGTTTGTTATTTGCACCTTGTACATTTTGGTTTAAATTTCTCTTTCAATGCTGATAAGTACTAACAATCTTTCGTAGACAAAGTAAGTGTTAGTGATCTCTGTCAACATTAATTGTACAAGATTGGTAGAAATAGTGTTCGTTATCTCCATATCGTTCTTCGAAAATAATCAAAATATTTAGTTTCTAATCTTTGTAAGTAAACGTATTGTATAAATCGATTAAAAAAAACTCTTTTATATATTAGAATTATGGCTTTATTAATTACAAAAAATCTAACATGACGTAAAGTATATTTCCTTCGTTTCCCCCATTAACATCAACCTTAGGAACCTTGTGCAACAAAAAATGACAGGGAACGTAGCCGAAACAAAACCTCCGGTTATAGAATGATATGTGTACGTTTAACTGGGTGAAAGTGCACCCGTCAAAGAACACGGATACACAACACTGGAACGATGTTTTTTTCTAAAGTTGTAATATTAACTTTCTTTTGTGAAACTTTTCATATTTGGTATTGATACAAAACTTACATAAATATATTTTTAAAAACTTTTAATACTTTGATACGTAAACAATTGAAATTCTGTTTCCTTCTCTTTAAGGAGGTATATAAATTGTAAATTTCCGTCTTCATTTAGGCTTCTAGATATTCTAACGAACTGTAAATAAACGTTTATTGTTATAATATATAAAAAAAGTGATGAAGAAATGACGCAGGGTCCAATAGTGATTGCAAGCTGGTGCGATGACAATGGCGACTTGAGCAGCAACATAAGTCCTCTAATTCGTTTCAGGGGTGATGGTTCCAGTTGCACTACATTGCTTTATTCACAGAACAGGCTTGTTAAAAAAGAAAGGAAAATATAACTGTAATAATTTCTGAAGTATCCGATACTTGTGAATCGGTTTATGGTATTCTGATTCTCCATTAGTTCTGTTCTACGTTAACTTTCTGCAGCGTCTCTATTTAGGTTTGCTAAACTGTAGGGTCATGTTGAAGGATGCGCTGCAGAGATTTTTAAATCAACCGAAGGACGAAATATATCCATGACGCCAACTGGTTGCTCAGGTATCACTCTCACTTCGGAGAACCCATTATAAGTGGATTCTGTCTTCACATCCTGAACGGTGTTATAGGGTAAAACTGTCGTGCTATAACCATCTGGATTGTGAATCATCAGCTCGTCACTCTTGAAGCATATATGACTGTAGCTATAATACATATTATTAAATGATAAGGAATTTTGGTGCTCTCTGATTGGTCTAGACGCCATTTACTGGTGTGTACCTCAGAGTGAGTTCACCTCAAATGACGTTCTGGGAGGTTTATTCGGTTTTTCCTTCTCGACCAACCATAGATTTGCTTACAGCTTTTTCGACCAATCAGATTGCGTGTTTCAAAGCATGTGTCGGTGTGAATGTAAACATGTCAGACGCCATTACCAAGGAGATTAAGAACTTTTGAAAGTAAATGGTTGAGTATTTATTGTTTATTAATATTGTTTTTAACTTTTTAACTAATATTTGTTTAGCTGTTGAAGTATATCAACATGTAAAAAGTGTAATTACACTTTACATTATGGATGTTTATATTTGATGGAGACAAGAATGAAAGAGTCAGCAGTGTTGTAAAATTCCTCATCATTTAATAAAACGGTTATTGACTTTTGAATTCGGTCTACTCGTGACTATACAGACCTGGTCAGGTATTGGTTAACCTCGGCTTTCGGCCTCGGTCAACCAATACCTGACCAGGTCTGTATAGTCACGAGTAGACCTCATCAAAAGTCAATAATTGTATAGTGTTTCTGTGCCCAGACTAGGGAATGTGATTCGTGGAGCAGACGTTTTCTTTCTCCGTCATATAAGCCATTGGTTGTAATCGAGTTCAAACATTTAGACTTCTTTGAACGTCTGTAAAATTTGAAATATACAACCAAATTGAAAATTTTAATGGTTAAAAAATCTTATCTTTAAATTATTTTACTCTAAAAGCATTTTATTTTGGAAAGAAAAATATATTTATTATCATATTATCATGATTGTATTTTACACACATCTCCGGATTTCAAATTTACAAAACGATTTAATTGACAATTTTTTTAAGTTTTGGTTACTGTGAACAGGTTCAGCTAAAAAATTGGCTTTACAATATTCAAATTTTGAATTTTCTGTTAATTTTGTACATTAATGTCGTGCCTACAAACCTCCAGCAGCAGGTCATTACACATCGCAAGGAAAAGTAACCAAGCTCTATGATAAACGTGATGACTTTAACTTTTCTATCGTCAGCTTGCCTTACTTATGCAGCAATATACCTTCATCATACGGAGTTTATATTCAGTTGATTCGATACGCAAGAGATGTTCTACGTATGAACAATTTCTAAAACGGGGTAAATTATTAACAAACAAGTAAACTGTTGTTTACTTCCATAAGGAAAACACAAGTAAATATCATGTTCAATTAATTTATTTCAGCCTTTTAAAATTCTACGAATATTTGAATTGAATACAAATTGATTAAATAAAAAAATTATACATTATATATTCTGGTTTTAGATCTAAGGGCAGATCACTCTAATTGCAGAAAAATACCATACATTCAAAACTTTTTAATATTCATTGTAGATAATGTTCATATTTTTCTTTTCTGACACTTTTCATATTTTGTATTGATACAACACATATTCAAAGACTTTATTGCGTAAACAAGTGTAACTCTGTGTCATAATCTTCGAGGATGTAAATTAATTGTAATTTTTCGTCTTCAATTGGCACTCAAGACATTCTCACAAATGGTAAATACAGGTTTATTTTTATCAGGTTGTATAAAATATTTATATAAAATTATGAAGAGATGATGCGATGTTGTAATCGAAATGTCTATGTCATCGCACCATCGTTCATGTATTTGATGTGTGAGACATGATCAAAATCATATGTACTTTTTTTGTTCTGTCGGTGGTGGTGACAGTTGCAATGTGGTGACATTGTATTACTTACTTAACAGGCCTGTGTTCAAAAGTTGCTGTATTCAATAATTGTGAATCGGCGTATGGTAATATGATGTTATCCATCTTTTCTGATCTAATGATGATTACATGAACGTGCTAAAGTCATTGTGGACACTTTCTGCAGTGTCCCTGTTTAAGTTTACCAAACTGTAGGGTCGTGTTGTAGGATGCGCTGCAGAGGTTTTTAAATCAACCGAAGGACGAAATGTATCCATGACGCCAACTGGTTGCTCGGGTATCACTCTCCCTTCGGAGAACCCATTATAAGTGGATTCTGTCTTCACATCCTGTACGGTGTTATAGGGTAAAACTGTCGTGCTATAACCATCTGGATTGTGAATTATGAGCTCCTCATTCTTGAGGCGTATATGGCTGTAGCTATAATGCATAGTGTTTCTGTGTCCAGTCTGGGAATCCGAGGAGCAGACGTTTTTCTATCTGTCATATAAGTCATTGGTTGTAGCCGAGTTCGAAAGTTTAGACTTCTTTGAACATCTGTAAATTTGAAATATACAACCTAATTGAAACATTATTACGGTTAAAAAAAAATCTTATCTTTAAATTATTTTACTCTAAAAGTATTTTATTTTGGAAAGAAAAAAATTTATTATCATGATTAGTTTTTTACATACATCTCCGGATTTCAAATTTACAAAAGGATTTAATTGATATTTGCCCAAGTTTTGGTTGCTATAAAAAGGGTCAGCTAAATATTTGCATTAAGGTAGGTCACTCGTCAGCTTTTTGGAAAAGTTCACGCAGAATCTCTTACTTCAAAACTATCTATCAAAATTTAATTTTTGTAACATATCTAATTTCAACAATGTTTATGTTTTAACATTCAACGAAAAAACTGCTCAAGAAGCTACAAAGAAGCAAGATTTGTGAGGGACTATTTTTTGTGGTGGAAGGATATTTAGCAAATAATTCTGCAAATCTGCACACTTATTAAATTTCATATCTTGGAACTTTAGCCTCATATACTTTTACTCGGAGAATATTTTCCATTATGATATTGCTATGAATATTCAATATAGGTCTTAATTTATATTTTTAGAACAAGTTTTACACCTTCCTTCAACAAACTTTGCCAAAAAATAAAGATATGTCAAATAAGTCACGATAAAATTTACACCATTTTTTGCCTGAAAATCACATATTTTGACCAATATTTCAAAATTAACATTACTGACCCCAACTTATTCTTTCAATATTTTAAAGTACTCGATACTTGTGACTGATCAGCACTTAAGTCGTAAAAAGCTTGATTTAAGAAAATGTTTCATTGCCTATTTAGTTTTTTAATACCCCAAAATATGTTACTTTTTAGTGCAAAAATGTCACACAATAATTTACGCGCATTAATTTGCAAGATTTTTTCAATGATAAATATTATTCAAAATATTTTACGTAAAATAAGATCGTATTTTTTGCCATGGTTACATCTGATCAAATATAATTAGGGTTTAAGTAATTAACCAAAGAGTTCAATTTTAAGTGCAAAAAGGTCAACTTAATTGTACCGTAGATCAGTAAGATGCACACTGACCCCCTATTTTTTCTGCGATTTTGAGTCACTCTATATGAGTACTTATCCAAATAAACTTCTCAATAAATCCTTGATTTAACAAATTTCACAAGTGACAAACTTAAACAATTCAAATTTAATTTTCTATTATTATTTTACATTAATGTCGTGTCAACAAACCTCCAACAGACGGTAATCCCAATACACATCGCAAAGAGAAGTAAATTAGAACAAGAAAGGACAAACACGATAACAGTCTGGGTTACACAGTAAGGGACACTCTTATGAGAAACTGTCTTGTCTATCGTGTTATTCCCATATACTTTATCTGAAAAAGAATATATTTAAGAACCGTTTTTGATGTATAACAAACTACAAAAGATGCTTAATTCTCATTTTATTTGATGAAACACAAAAAAGCAGAAACTCAGGCAAACTTTAGAAAAATGTTTGCTTGCCTTTTCCCGACTGAAAATATCGGGTGGGAAGGTAGGTGAGAATTTTAATTCTCAGAAAATTTCGATTTCATGTTAATTATTGTAATTATATACTGAAACGCAAAAGAAACGCAACACCCTACTTTAGGGGGAAATAATTACGTAAAGTAAAGAATTTTGTATCTTAAAATTATTCAATTCGGTAAATATCGGTAATTTAACGGTTGAACGATTTTCATTCAATAACCGGAAGTCAAGTTTGAGTCTGCTTAACAGAAGTAAAAAATTGCATGTTTAAACAAAACATTTGGCAAAATTATGGAGTTTTAAGGCTTTGTACCGTTCATCTTCATTAATGTAGCAATATTTCAAAAAATAAAATCTCCTTTCGTTTCCCGTAATGATGCTAAGGCTTCTTAAAAATGGCTTAAGTACGCTTTTCCATTGCTATAGCTGGAAAATCTCACAAAGTAAAGGCGATGGAGAGTTGATGATGCAAAAATACATTACATTACGCCTCAAAGGGGTCTTACGTATCATATGCATAAATAATAGCCCTTGGACCGGAAGTCCAAGGGTTACTACAATGCGTTATGTAAGAGAAAATTCGACCTCATTATCTGAAAAACAAGCATTTAAAAATAGCAAAGAATAATTCCTTCGCTCAGATCTCAATATTGATTAACCTATTGTATTGTAGAAATTAAGCTGCAATTGTTGTTTAGGGCAGTCTTGCACGTTGTAATTGAATGGCTTGGAGGGAGTGTTTTAACAGTCATATGTTACTAAGTAAAGTTAAAAGATAGACATTCATCATTTCATCAAATCTCTGATGTTCTGAAAAGTGAGTTTAGCCTTACTGTATACTTTTTTTTTTAAATCATTGATAAAAATCCAAACATTTGTAGATTACTGTTTGTTGCGTTTCTTTTGCGTTTCAATATATTTCCAGAGTACATGTTAAAAATAACTGCTTCCTGGAAGTCAAACTAAGTTTTGAGTCGGGTCATTTTTTAAAAATAGTTATTGGGAGAGGGCAACCAAACATTTTTTAAAAGATGGTCTCAACAAAATCTTTTGTTTGACCTTCCTGGCAAATAGTGATTAACTATACCCGATTAATTGGAGAAATATTGAATTCGAAAAACATTTTACGTGCAAACTGTTGATGACAAGGAAATCCATAAAAAAATGCTTTTAAACAAATGTATTTGCGTCATCTTAACCTCATGATTATCATTCCCTGTCTCCACTGTCTCATCTGTTTAACCTGTCTCACCTGTCTAACCTGTCTCACTTGTCTCACCTGTCTTTCCTGTCGTTACTGTCCAACCTGTCTCACTTGTCTCACCTGTCTCTAATGTCTCGCTTGTTTCACCTGTCTCTACTGTCTCACTTGTTTCACCTGTCTCCACTGTCTCACCTGTCCCACCTGTCTCATTTGTCTCTCCTGTCTCACCTGTCTTACCTGTCTCAACTGCCTCATCTGTCACACATATATCTCCACTGTCTCACCTGTCTCTACTGTCTCACTTGTTTTACCTGTCTCACTTGTCTCACCTGTCTCACCTATCTCCACTGTCTACTATCTCAACTGTCTCACCTATCTCACTTGTCTCACCTGTCTCCGCTGTCTCACCTGTCTCACCCGGTTCGCCTATCTTGCCTGTCTCTCTTCTCTTGCCTGTCCCACCTGAGAGACATCCTACGTAGGGGTTGCACTCTTCACCCAGGGAACAATTACAATGAAGCATACATTTTTTACCTTAATAACCAGATGGACATGGAGATTCACAATTCTTGCCAAAAAAACCAATACACACTGCAGCAAAATATTTTATCACAATTAGTACCATTAACTAAATAAAGACATTTGATACGTATTTTTTACCACAAGACACAAGATATTTTATTTACCAATCAAGGGCACCGAAAGGCATTTCAACATGCACAAATGCAGCACAATTAAACATATTTTACAATATAACTGTTTTTATAAACAGTTATATAAATGGCCTATATTACATTGTATTCAGTGCTAAAACAAACAGTAAATCAAATATCTTTCATATACTAGCAATCTATAAGCAAACTCAAATTTGAAAAAAAAATCGACTTCAATTCAGATATTTATATATTTAAAAGTACAAGTGCATGGTGATTTGTATGTAACATATTTTACTATAGACTGTTATGTATGATAATAAGAAAAGAGGTGTCTGATATCAAATTTTAAGGTTTCTCTAAACCAAACGCTAAAGTTAGCATAAGTGATCAAATATTATTATGATGTCAGTTACTTGTCAAGGGTGTCATGTCCGTCATAATAATATTGATACAGATCTTCAAAAACAACCCCCCCCCAAGTATTCTGACTACTTCTACATAGAGGTTTCTGCTTTCTGTCTTTTCCTACCTTAAGAGCATCATCTATAAGTTTAGCTCCGCCTCTGTCATTGCTTCCGTTGCCATTATCTTCGTTGTCGTCTTCGCTATCTTCATTTTCATCTTCCAATTTTCTTAAAGCTCGGAGCAACAACTGATCAATATCTTCCTCTTCCTCTCCGAAATTTTCTGCTGACCTCTGGAGAAAAAATATTACTTTTATGACAACTTAATCAATAAATATATAACACTCAAACGCCTCCAGAGCATCTTATTCAATTTTTACCAAGGAAGAATTTTTGCATAATTCTTTTTTTCTCAAACAAAGATCCTATTTCCTAAACAAATCTACACAAAAAAGTCTAATATTTCTAGTGTTTTAATGAGCAGGCATTCAAAAATCGATGTTTCATCGCTGAGTGAGATGTTGGACCTGTCGAGATGTTGGACCGCTGACGCTCAAGTCACACAATGGGCAGAGCTTGATCTCATTTGCATTCGTTGATGTTTAACGGCTAGTGACGGGCCTGAGGTTTACACCACAGTAGACAGTACAGGTTACATGTCAAAAAAATATGTTTGAAAAAAGGTACAACAAAACATTTATTGACTGTGTTCTCGGGCAAAATGCATTTTGTCGACCCTTGAACCAAAGTGTCTGCCTTCGGCCTAACTGCCTCAGGAAAAACAGTTTGGTTCTTAGGTTCGACAAAACGCATGTTGCCCTAGAACCCAGTCAATAAATGTACAATTCTTATCTCAGGAAAAAAACTCTCACCTTGGAGACGTGTGAGTCGTGCCTCTGTCTGAGATCGTTAAGGATTCGTCTTGCCTCTGTTCTACCTACCACTGTAAATGTAAGAAATTAATTATAAATCTTGATTAATAAAATGCTTGGTAATTCTAATTATTGGGAAAACGTGCATTTAAACATGAAATATTATCATGGATATAGAATATAGTATACATTATCAATTTTAAGCAGTATTTAAATAAGAAACTTAAATTAGTTGAAAGGATGACTGAACGTTGAAATTGAATTGAAGAGCAGCTATAGTATAAGCTCAAACAGGTATTTAAAAAATTTCCAAGAGATAAGACCATCTTTAATGAAAGATTTTCTTCTTTATTGCACAATTCCCATCAATACCCATCTACAATTGCCAGTTAACCCGGGTATTTGGGATAACCAGCATAAAAACATTAAAGGAAAAAAAACTACAAAATATAAGTTATAACAAATTTGTTAAAAGTTTAACTTGGTTTTTAAACATGTATGTTTTTGAAAAATTTAACATGAAATCTTTATCTTTTTCTAATGAACCTCTAATACTTTTTTCTAACATGGACTTTTCTTGTATGATATTTTCTATTCTACTTTTCTTTTAAATTTATATGTTTTATATGCCAAATATGATGTAAAGTATTATAAAAAGAATTCTTGAATTTGTTTCCAAGTAGAATCCTATAACAATATGTTTCCATTGCACATCGAAGTTCATAACAATATTCAACTTTTGCCATACAAATTTTACATTATCACAATTAAAAATAAAATATTTTATATCTTCATTTTCATTTCCACAAAATTCAGATTTTGCATTTATGTGCAATAAAAATACCTAAGCAGCGAACAGCATCATTGGTTACATTTATACCATACACATTTGAATGCCTATCTTTGAGATTACCTACATGTAAAAGTGTACATTGTGTTTTAATCAGATTAATTTCTGATCCAGCATGGGTGCAAAAATTTGAACAATTTCAATTGCTGTTTCTAGTGAGGATATATCTTTTAAAGCTAAAGTTATATCATCCGCATGTTGTAGATTTTTTATTTCTGGCGAAGTTGCATTTAGTTTAAAACCTTTAAATATTCATTATTTTTTTATTTTCAAAGCTAATATTTCTGCGACAATTAAAAATAGCAAGGCTTAAATAGGACATCCTTGTCTTATTCCTCTAGACATAGAACAAGTTTTTGAAATCCAACTATTATTTTTTACTCTAAAAATTGGGTTGGTGTATAAAATTTTTATCCATCTGATAAAGTTTTCACCAAAGTTAAATTTTTCGAGTACTTTAAATATAAAATTCCATTCTATCGAATCAAAAGCTTTTTCAAAATCTATAAATAACAGAAGACCTTCCCTATTATTTTCCATGCAATATTCATAAATATCTCAAACAATTCTAGCATTGATTCCAATATAACGTTCTTTAATATATGCCGATTGTTCTTTACCTATTAATTAATCTATAACTTTTTGTAATCTTCTTGCAAATATGAAAGCTATAATTTTATAGTCAGTGTTTGTTAAACTTAAAGGTTGAGAATTCTTTAAATCATTCTTTTCTCCTTTTTAAAATAAAACTGTAATAAGAGATATACGTTGTGAAAAAGTCAGCTCTTTATTGTCAAAAACGGATAGCAGTACTTCGTGCAATAAAGAGCCTATAAAATTCCAAAAACATTTATAAAATTCACACGGTAAACCATCTAAGCCAAGAGATTTATTGTTTTTTATATTAAAAACTGCTTCTTTACTTATCTATTGTAGACATTGCACCACATTTTTCTTTTTCTTGATTTTCTAATTCAGTACAATTAACATTTTGTAGATACTTTGATATTTCAGTATTATCAATTAATTACTGCTGTAAAGGTTTTCGTAAAAAGTGCAAATTTCGTGCAATATTTCAGAATTTGAAGAGAATGTCTTTTCATTGACATCATGTCACGTGTCATGTATTGAATGTCATTTCATTTCTTACTTCAAAAATTGTATTATTAGCTTGATTTTTCTTTTATAATCCAAGGAAATAACTTGTGTTTCTTTCGCTCTCTTCTATCCATTGTGCTTTAGATCTTATTTGTGCGCCTTTTGCTAATTCATTTTGCATTTCGCATTTCATCTAAATCTTTTTCTAACTTTCTTTTTTCGTTCATATTAATTTGAGCGCTAGGAAGATTTTCAAGTTCATTAATTCTCTTTTCAGTTTACTGTATCTTCATTTTTATTTTTTGTTTAGATTGTTTAGCATAATGTATCGATAAATCGCGAATTTTTACTTAAATAATTCCCATTTTGAAATTGAATCCAGCGATTTATCTAATTCATTAAAAATATTGATGACACCTTCTTTAAAATCAGTCTTTTCTAAATGAGATACGTTTAATTATCCTTCTTAATATACGATATTTTTGGAAAACGGGCGTTACCTTATCTGAAATCTGTTTAAATTCTTTAAATGATGAAACGTTTTACGGTTTAAGGTACTAGTACTCTATTCCAGCTTTCTTATATTATTGATTTTATACACTAAATATTTTTAATTCCAATGGAGGCTAACAAAGGTTTTCAATTCCCCCTTAAAATAATTTAGAACATGTTTTAGCATGTGTTTTATACTGTAATCGTCTTAAGATTTATTCGCAAATACTTTTTGAAACGCAAACCCTTTTTCATACGTCACATATTGTAATTTTGTTTATAACATCAATTCTAAAGTGAATAAAAGACCACTTACCATACACCTGACATCCTATGTATTTATTGCAATCTTTGTTCTCTGTACAATTACATGTTTCTTTACATCTGTACCCGTACGTATTCTCTCTTCATGGTATAGAGCAGTTTTCTCCAAATGCTCCTAAACCTTCTGAAGAATTTCACCAATTGTTCATTACAATTATATTTTAGGAAACTTTTTATTTCTTTATATGAGAAATAATAAACAACAAAATAAGTTTCGTATAATAAACTATTTTGAATGATGTAATGTAATTATTTGATACGAGGGGTGATCAAAAAGTTCGCGAACAAATTGAATATCTTCCATAAAACAAATGATATTAGGTTTCAGTGTTCAGTTTTTTTAAAAAGCCCTCTCTGATTTCTATGCATATCTGCCATCGTTCTGCCAATGCGCGAATCACGTGATCCAGGCGGTCACGTGACATACCCTAAAGACGCTGAATATTTTTCCGAGTCTTGTTATTTCTTGCCAGGCAAGTTGATTTTTATAGTAAAAACAGTCCATTTGTGAGAAATGACCATATTTCAGATATAGGAAGGTTGGAAAAGGATATCATTTCCCAGAAAGAACATGGTGACCATCACAACTTGAGTCCTCTGTCTGAGGAACGTCGTTTATCCAATATGGATATAATTGTGGGGATCTTCTTTTTATCATATTTAATATGTTAAAACTCTAAATTAAACGATATGATAGGAATCTAATGATATTATTATTGTTAAGATATTCAACAATTTGTCTAGATGAAACTTCGCAATCTTTCAAAACAAATTGCCTACATCTTGCTTTCGCTTGGCTACAAAACAAACGTTAATCTTAACCATTTCCCTTTCTTCACTAAACTAACTAATCCAATTTATCATTGAAATTCTGGAAAGTCTATTGTCTTCGTAAACCCTGCACAAATGAGTATAGTATACTTCAAAGGAATTTCTAAGTTATACGTTAACTTTACAGCCGCTTGTTTCTCAAGTAAGACTGTGACAACCTTTTTATGTCATTATGTCACCTTTATATTGACGTCATTTTCACATTGTGACGTCTCAATGATAGAGAAAATCATTATTTACATCCTATTTTTAGAACATGTGCATAACTATACGTGTGCCCAAATTCATTCTGATCTGAATCATGATTTTGTATAAATAGAGAGAGTTCGCTAACTTTTCATCACCCCTCGTATATCAGATGTTACTTACCGATACAACGGTCTTTAAACAAAAAATAACCAGTACAACATATCAAGGCACCACTGGATTAGATAAAATCTTATATTAATAACATGTCCCGCATTAAGAAATAACCTATAACAATACTAAAATAAAAAAGTAATTTTACATAATTATTTATATAATGAAAAAGAAGTTTAGATAAAAGCAAAGAAGCTTACTTTACGTTATCGTAACCTGAGCGCTGATTTCCACCTGTAGCTGATAAAAAAAGGATCAGTATAAGATTGAAGATCATCCTTAGAATTCTTTATATATGTACTATCACAATACTATCACAAAGAACTTAGTAAATTTGTATACAGGTTAATAAATGCTTCTCCCTTTTTATATGACGGACGAAAAGTGTTTATATACTATATCAAGAGGAAGTTATTCTGGAGAAGATATTTTTGTTTGCACAAACTTTTGTTTTAAGTGTGTGTATTGAACTATTTTTTATTTTACTAAAAACATTCATGTGAAGGCAATTATCGCCGAATTATGTTTGTATCGACCATTGAATTTATGAAAAGTTGATTACAATGAGATTGTCGATATTCTTGTATAAGCACTTATTTGCCAAAGCTTGCCTTGGTTTAGACTGGTAGAACATTACCTTCGCGTATTGAATTAACTGTGAAACAAACTCCTTTCGCAGATGAAATACCCGGTATTTTGCTACACAAAAAACGTTTATGTTTAGTTGTTAGTTTGTAATCCATTGTCTTTCTCTGGTAAAATAAATTCAAATATGAGGCAGACATGATGTATTTCAATTCAATTTCAAAGAGATACACAGGGAAAAGTGGCTCGCATGATTTTCATGCGATTGCCTTTTCGCATAATTTCGTGCGAAATTCATACAAAAACCATGCGAAAAGTTCCACATGCGAATTTCATGCGAATGTCCTCATATAATATTTATGCGAAATTCATGCGATTTTCATGTGACTGAAATTTCGCATGATATTCATGCGAATTCCAAATTATCAGTTTTTCATGTAAAAATCGTGTGAAATTAGCATAAATATTATGCGATATTCATATACACAAGAGAAAAGCAATGAACAAAGAAATTGAACATTTCAATATATTTATTTAGGTTTTTCTGCCACATCAAGTGATAAAAATTGCCAGTCTCTGATATCATATTGCTTGGATGTTCCTGGGTAATCCATTGACTTTAATGATTGTTGTGTTTACAAGCAGTTTTTCAGTACGTCTTTCTTTCAGTATTGTGTCCTGACAAGTGTTTCCTACAAAGATTATTAATTAATTAATTAATTATTTAATTATTATATTAATTATTATAAAATACTATTACCCATACTAATATTCCAATTGTTTAGGTCAAAGGGACCAATTCCTAGATTAGGATGACATTAAATACAATAAATTCAATGATATATCACTTGAAAAGTCCATGTTTTGGTAACTTGAATTACTGAGTACCGGTATGTTAAATGGTACTATATGTTTAGAGCGAAACAGAAAAGACCATGTGTTTAACAGATTCATAACTGCATATTAGACTTTAAAGGGATGTGTCAGACACCATACAGTGTGTTATTGACCTAGCGACTCTATATATCGGGCTGCTATTGAACCATAAATGAGATAAAAATTTTCATTTTAATTGTGATGTTCCAATTGGATGACAATAAACATGTAATTGATGAATTTTTAATATATTACAGACAACAGTAAAATACTAAAAAGATGGATTTTTTTTAAAATCTGCACAGAATAATTAGAATACCTCAACTGTGAATAAATCAAATGCAATATATAGTTACACTTTTTTTGCATGGACCTCAAATTAATCCCCTAGAAGATTGAACCTTTTGTTTGACCTATGTCTAAATTATTTTATGGGATACACTTGGTCTATAAAAGTTGTGTTTACATGTGTCAGAACAAAAACACTGTCTGTGTGTTGTGTTATCTGACACATATGTAGAAAGTTGTAATGACAATTAGTTTAAATAAAAATAACCTTAAATTACTTACTAAAAATTTAGTAAACCTTCATATAGATGTCACTAAGCATAAAAAGGACCAGTCGATTCACCTGACTGCGTTACGTAGAACCTGAAATGAGAACGCAATCCGAATTTACTCTGAAAGATTTCGTTGCAAGTTGAATTATCAATAAAAATGTGCATTATAACCACAAAATATGACAAAAAATCAACAAAGCATACATATTTACCATTGTTTCAAAGAAGTATATCACAATCAGCCAAAAGGAAAGTCTAGAACAAACCATAGAAAGGAGCTCTTGCTCTTGCTTGACTCGGATTTTTTTTTCTGTAACAGGAAGTGCAAGTAGAACCTGGCTAATCGGTTTCGTATTCATCCAAGAATCGGGAAATACCTAAATCTTTGTAATATTAGTCGTTCAAATTTTTATCTTAAAAATGCATCTCCACTTCAAAGACGAACGCTCCCAGTTAGAATACCACCAATATACTCGCAACGTGGTCAGAAATTGCAAAATCGCTCCCAAACAATTTTGGTAAAAATACAAAAGGATTTGCACTGAAAATAATTTCTAAATCAATTATAAGAAACCTTTTAACCTAAAGTATAATCCAAATGAAGAAAAAATATAACTAATTTTCTCAACGTTTGGTTTGTTTCTCACCTAAAATTTGCACACCGCGTTTACATTTGGAACTTTCTAGTAAATGCACTGAATTTGAGTTATCACCCGTGTTGATATATGGTTAGATAAAATGACAGTTTTCTCTTTATTGGCAAATTAATTGATGAAAGTAATTTAAAAGGGACATACCGCCTCAGTGCTTGTCAAATCATCGGACAATATTGCATATAACGAGGGCAATTTACACGCACGGGTAATTAACTTGTAGTTATATAGAAGAATAGTGTAAACAGGTTTCTCTTGAAAATGACCAGTGCTTACCGACGCCTATTCACTGAGTTTGAAAAAGACACGAGTTCTCAGAAAAAAATTCTTCACATGTTGATTTATTTTTAAGAAAAATATTTTTGCGAATGCAATGCACGCGCAAATTTGCTAAAAATTTATCTACAGTAAAAATTTCCAGATTTACGGTATCATGATATTTACATGAAATTCGCATGAAATTCATATGAAAATCTGTAAAGAAAGCAGCAAAAATATTCATATGAATTTTGTGCGAATTTTTATTCGCATGATATTCGTGCGAATTTCATGTCAAAATCGCATGATATTTTCATGCGAATATCATGTGTGGTCCTTTTCGTCTCCTTTTCATGCGAAGAATTCGCACGATATTCATGCAAATTTCATATGAAGTTCATGCGAGCCACTTTTGCCTGTGTAACTGCTTAACGAATCAACGTAGAAATAAATAAATGGAGCTCTGGTAATTGATAAAACGTGTAATTAAATTGTAAAATGACGAATTGAATAACACAGCAGGAAATTAATTTGATGTATATGTAAAAGTTGAGTTCATTTGAGTATACGGAATCAGGTCAGTTAATTATCTTTAGAACCCATGAGAATACAAAAAGATTATTGGAAGACCTGGCCCCAAGAAAATAAACTGAAAACAGATTTGCGTAAAAATTTCAAACTAATATAACTTTTCAAATAATTTTGATAATGAAAAAAAAATCATTATATGCTTGAATTTAAATTTTACTCAAAACTGCAAAATTTTAAGCAAAATAATTCGATAAAACTCATGTAATAAGAAATCAAATTTTTTACTCAAGTCTGTTCTCATTTTATGGTCTCCGAAGACTGCATTTAAGATTCAATTGAAAGATCGTTTTGCTTATTTACAACTGTTTTGAATTTTTTTTATTGATGAAGCAGCAGCTCTCAGTGTCTTTTTTCATTCATAATATGAAATTGAATTTTAGATAAATTGAATCCACATACTTGTGAATAGATCATAGAAGGTATTGGTGTATGTCAACAAAGCAGACCATGTTGATATATCTGGCATTGTGGGATATCCTGTAAACAGTTCAGCAATAGTCATGTTCTTGCACGCTCCAGTGGTTAGGGAGTCGGCGTTGTCATAGAGATGGACGCCTTGTGTGGTGACCACGGCGATGTCGTGTTGCGAGTTTGTTGAGCATAGGCTGTTGACGTTGTCTATTATATCTATAATTGTCTAGATAAATCATCAAAAGGATTAGTGAAAGGTTTTTCAAATCTTTAGTTTTAATTAGTATTTTTTAATTTTTTGATCATGGTTTACACTAGTTTATGATGTACATGTAACAGGAAAGAAGAATATGTATGGCTGGACCGAGCATCGGATCCGGGACCCCCTTGCATCCCTAGTCAGGTGCTTCCAAGGTCGATATCCACGACTAAACCATATCAATGAGAAAACATTTAAACCTTAATCTGGGGAACCTAATGCCTTAAAATTCCCTCTCCTAATGAAAATAATCCGATTATACAAATTCAGATATGGAATAAAATAAGATACATGTATCTTTAAGCACTGTTATTGGCGTATTAAAAAATCTAATGTGAAAACATCAAAGTGAATATATTCCAGAGTTGATAAGTATACATCAGCTCTACATAACCATACCCCTTCTAAGTTTTTCTTTATAAAAATGGGATCGTTAGATGGGAATTATTCCCTGGAAATCACGGCATGCGAGTGAGCTAATCCTATCTTTGTGGTGTATTAGTCAAGTGAGTCATCAACTACTTCAAAAGCTAATTCCCAGTCATCCATATTATTTTAAATTATCTTCAGTATTGATGATATACAATGAAATACTTTCTTCGGTTGTCCTCATCCCGAGAAACTTTAATTTTCCCAGCTTTCAAAAAAAAAAAACTTTAACTGTATATAGTATTTAAATATTTATCGTTTTTCTAAAAATTGAATAAAGATTTAATATTTTTTTGAAATTGTTCATAAACAAGATGATGTACTTCAGCATATTGAAACACTGTCGCGGTTGTTGTTGTTATTGTTGTTGTTGCCGTTGTTGTTGTTGTTGTTGCCGTTGTTGTTGTTGTTGTTGCTGCTGTTGAAGTAACAGAAGTTGATTCTTTTGCCGTTGTTAGCGAGGTTGATGGAGGCTCTGTTGTTGATTCTGTTATAGAAGTTTCTGTTGTCATTTCTTGTGATGTTGAAACTGAAATCTCATCACCCACCATAAAACACGTGGACGAGTTATCCAGCACTACATAAGGGTATGCGGTAGTTGGGGGTCTAATTAAGGAACAAAACCCCTTTTCTCCATGTTCAAGTTTACTTTCATATGATATCACCTTGCAATCCTTTGTTATCAAACATTGAGCACCACATTCGATCTGTAAGATTGGTCTTTTTGATTATAAACAATCAAAAATGTAATCTCAGAAAATATTTTCTAAAATTGTCTTATACGAGGGTTGTCCCAGAAAAACGCGAACTTTTTGAATATTTTAAAAACTATTCAACCAAAACTAATAATTTTTGGCATGGTGTTGGGAAATCATCTTTTAGATATTCTGACAAAATATTATAGGCATGTGATGCCATATGCATACATAAACAACATTTAAATGATGTTAAATATCGGTGGTCGGCGCACGACAATTTTTTGACATTTACAAATAGCATTGTGATTGAAGTTTTCGTTGTCATCAGGCTATATGGCAATATAATATCAAAAGTTTTACTATCATAAACTCTCTTTGATTTGGTGTACTTGTTGTTAAAATTTCATTCATTTGACATCATTAATGACAGATATATGACGATATATAGCAAAGCGCTTTAAATTAGACATTGTCAAAAATGGTGACGTTAAGCTGTGATGCGGAGCACCAAATTATCAAGTAACACTATGTTGAGCGGGATATGACTCCTGCATATAGAAAAAAAGATGTTAACGATGAAAGAACCCGAACATAATATGGGGAAGAGGTTTATATCTAGTAGAAGAGGTTCTTGGTTGACTTGACTAATTTTTTGATAGAAGAGAATAGACTTTTGCACATAAATAAAAACTAACTGAAAAGACAAGAGTGGGACGTCATAGGCCTACGTGAAGAGCGCTGTCAAATAATTCGATCAGGTAGCTTTATGATCGGGATTGTGAAATTGTCCATTGAAAGAATTAACCCCCCCCCCCCCAAATCTTTTAGTAACATTAGTATTTGAGATGCATAACTTGGTAACTAAAAAATAATTAAACACATTGCCGAATGTGTGAAAAAAATAATATAAATAGAGACGAAGTTTTCGTAACAAATTCCTAAAAATTTCGAGATACGTTTTGACGTCGTCAGTGTTGCGCCGACAGCTAATTTGATAGATTCCTTTACATGAGAGGAAAATTTTATTTACAGAGATATTTCTTTAAAATTTTTAGGCATTATTTCAAAAATGTTGATCATGATGTATGCCAATTTTTAACTTCATAGTCCTAGTAAAACAAAAGATATTAAAGATATTCGCGTTTTTCTGGGACAACCCTCGTACAGTAGAAAGCTTTTTCCAGAATTTTGGCTAAGTGGGAAGAACCAAACACTTACACGCAGTGAATACTATCTAAATGAGAGAGGGGGTAGGAGGATTTCAAATTAATGCAAACATCAAAATGAGCTTTGACAGGTAAATCCTGATTCTCAAATAGCCAGAGTACATTGAGAGAATATATATTATTCCAGTTCAGACATTGAAATATTTTTCCAAATCCAGGCCCACTTTCTGATTTTCAATTTTCAATGTATGCTAGTATATTTGCCTTTGATCTTAAAATGATGCTTTTCCCGATTACATCAAAGTTTAATATACTTTTTCCACATACTCTTTTAAGTAAGTGTAGATGTTGAAAGTCTGTTGCACTGAAAACTAATCCAAATATAAGAATAAAGAGTTGTAAAGTCCAGTATGTATCCATGGTGAGTATCCGAGAGAAAATAAGAAAAGGATTTAAACTTTCCCTCAGATAATGTTTGATGTTTTACGCTGTCTAGTATTGATTACACAGAAGTGCAATCAGCTCAAACAGCAAAAACAAAAAATATAGGCTTAAGTGTCAAACTTTCAGGAACCTAGCACATAGGTTTAAAAATGTGTAATGAAAAAGCTAAAAAAAAGTGTCTGAAAAAATCGACAAGTCCGAAAAATAAGTAAAGCACAGTTCTGAGTAAACAATATAAAATTTTGTTTAGGAATTAAACACTTCCATCACATCTTTAGGTCCAAACATGAATAGAATATTACGTTTAGCAATTGAAATTGTATGTCTTTAAAATCATGAAAGTACATTGTTTTTCTTCAGGTACATTTAACAAATGATACTTATGATGAAATAAATGGTCATTTCAACAATTTAAGTCAGGAATAGAGCAAACGCAGATCTCCTAAATATGAGAAGTGGGATCCGGTGCCATGGAGGAGCGAGTATCCACTTCTAACCGGTCATTGTCATGATTGAATAATAACAGAAAAATCCATCGACAATTCTGTATGTAAATAATTGACAAACAACTAATATGAAAATCTTCAGCCAGTATTTGACTTTTTGATAGATTGCATTTGCTGACAAAGTCATTGTATCCATCTTACACCTTATAAAATGATGACTTTAATTAAACAAGACTATTGATATTTTTGTTTTGACAACTACTTTGTTGATAAAGTTTTAGAAATTGTTCATACATGTGTAGAGCATGTTCTTGCGTAGATGTATCTTAGCTTGGAGATATAAACCCCGTATGCAGGTGTTGAAGGTATATTCCTGCAAAAGTAATGGAAGTTGACGAATGAAAAATTAAACTAATTACGTTTATCATAAAGGTTTTTTTAAAATCAGATTTCATTTTAGATATTTTTTGGTTTCTTTTAAATGTCCAAATATGAAAAAGATGTGTTAGATTTTGTGGTATCTTTAATATCAAGCTCAATGATATGATTAGCTTTCAGATGTTCTAGAATTTTAAAATATTTTTTCATTCGAGTGTAGAAATTTTACATCTACAGTGTATAGGAGTAAAACATATACATGTAAAAATAAGGTTGCTTTAAAGAGTACAGCAGCCCAATATCTGCAACCATTAAGAGAAAAAGTGAGGAAAAAACATAGTCGGAAATACGGTCAATCTTAGAAAAAAGGGCATTACTCCGACCAAACTTATCAAGGTACACACACATAAAAATGATACTAGTAGTCATGGTTCCTTTCTTTACTGAACAAAAAGAACTAAACGAGCAATGCTCCGTAGGTTTATTTGCTGCACTGTCAGGTGTTTTAAAATAACCATGTCAAATGCTATTGAAAATTGTTTTTAGCCAAATCTTTTATCAAATCTCAAAATTATTCAGTTCCAATCTTAATAAAAAAAATATTTATCCATATCAAGAAAAAAGTCAAATCCTAAGATAAAGATTTTATTGATGTAAATTTTGGCAACAAATATCATAAACCCGCATCAGTACACTTAAAAAGGAATAGCTTGTAGAAGCAAGTTTTTTCTGCAACCCTACAGTTTGTAAGATTGATCCCCAAGAAGTTATGGAATTTCCGAGGGATCAATCTCCTAAACAATGGGTATACAGAAAAAACTGTCAACCAAAAGTTATTCCGTTATAAGTGTCCTGATTCCAATTCATGATATTCATATTATATAAAAAAATCATTTTTGCACTGTAAATCTATATCCCAGTTGGGATATTATATTCCAAAAGGACTATCGTATCCCGTATGGGCGAGTGGTCCCAACCTGGTGAAAGGATTGTTGCTACTGATTAACTTTTCCAATTCTAGAAAAAAAAACCTACAACCTAATGTATCTATTGACGATGGGTTTAATTGCAGAGTTCCAGAGATAAAGCAGGAAAGTTTTTTTTATCTCTTTCAGAATAGTTTATTTTCTCTCTTTATCTTATAACAGGTCAAAAAGTATTAACAATGCTCTTCGTTATGAGAAGGAAATTCGAGAATTTAGTTTAAACTAAATACCATATTTTATTTGCAAATAACAATAGAAAATACAGGCAAGAAGTACAAAAATCCAAAAGGATTCGGAAACAAGTTTTAAAACTCGTACTTCTCCGTCTCATTATTATTTATGATAAGGATGACAGATCCTTATTATATTACAAAACCTAGTATTTGTCACACTGTGAAAGAATATCATTTTATCAAAAATAAATAACGGTATTTCACTGTTAAAAATCTAATAAGCATGCATGATTAATATATAAACACGGGATAAAAATAATTTGAATATAATTTTTATATAACTACTAATCATGGGAGATCCTGTAGGAAATTCAATATTTTCATTTATTACATGTTTGTGATTACACTTGACGTGCTTCAATTTTCAAGTTTATCAGATCGTTTATCTTTATAAATAAAATAAAGGTATGCATGTATCTTTCAAAAAATAATTTTTAAAAATTGAGCACTTTTTTAAATGACTGTTATATCTTTTAAAGTTAAAAATCATTAATAATACTTCTAAAAACAGATAATTACACGTTTCAACCTGATTTACACCTACAGCTTGAATACAGCTAGAATACCTGAATTACAATGTAACAAGAGGTCCAGGGGCCACATCGCTCACCTTGGTAGTGCGCTCGAAATAAAACAAATATCAAAGGCTTCAATGCATCCGTGGTCCCAAGGTACCCCTAAAAGACAAAAGGGGTAAGGAGAAGAGGAGGGGTTACAATTTGAATACACTTGAAACTACAATATCTGAGGATATGCCTCCATATGAATTTGACTAAACATGGCTTTGCTGTTCTTAAGGTAAATATTCTACCTAATTAATATATATTCCTATGCTTATATTCAATCGTCTATGGACCCACCCTACCCACGGGATCATGTTTTGAACAAACTTGAGTCTACACCACATGAAGAGGCTTCCATATAAATATGACCAGTCATGACTTTGCTGTCTTGAGAAGAAGATTTTTAAAGATTTTACCTATATATTCCTATGTAGAACTTTGATAGTCCATTGTGGCACTACCATACCCCTGGGGGTCATGATTTAAAAAAACGTGAATATACAATACCCGAGGATGATTCCGCATGAGTTTCATCTTTCTTCGCTCAGTGGTTCTTGAAAAGAATATTTTAAAAGATGCCATGAATTTTTCACTAATTCATAATTATCTCCCCTTGGAAGAGGGTGTGGCCCTTTATTTGACCAAACTTGAATCCCCTTTATCAAAGGATACTTGGTGGCAAGTTTGGTTGAAATTGGTTCAGTGGTTTTTGAGAAGAAGATGAAAGTGTAAAAAGTTTACAACGCCAACAACAACGACAGACAAGGGGCAAATTTTGATCGGAAAAGCTTACTTGAGCCTTCGGCTCAGGTGAGCTAAAATCAACAACAAACAATAGATTTTTATTTTCTGGAGTTACGACAACGCCAACAACAACGACGACGACGCCAACGATGACAGACAACTGACAAATTTTGATCAGAAAAAGTTTACTTGAGCCATCGGCTCAGATGAGCTAAAACGAATTCTTTTGCAATAGTTTATTAATGAGTTTTCTTCGTTTGTCATGGAATGGTAAATATAAATGAAATACGAACTATAAATGTTCAATTAAAACAGCTTTTTCTGACATATTTGGCACACAGTCATCGTAATTGTTGCTTAAATTGTTTACATATGGTTTAGAAGTGACCGCTTTTAAATCGGAACAGGACTTTGATATTCTCCATAAACGCTTGGCATTCTGAGAAATACTGGTATAACAATCGTCACCAGGAAACTCAGACAAGGTGACAAGAACACTGTCTCCTTGGTAACGTGCGTCAACAGATGCGTATCCTTCGCCTCCTTCCTTATCTGGTTTCTTCTTCGAGATATTCTTGTAGTTGAACAGCTCATTGTACCCTGTAGAGTCTATTCTGTATTCCCCTGTCGCACGTTCTTCAGTTTTCTTCCAATCGAGACTCATTTTGGATTCCCGAACATCGTCATACGTTTCTTGATATATTTCCTGTTTACCAGGAAATGAAAGCAAGTCCACTCGAAATCCTAAAAACATATTTATCATTTGAATATTTTTCCTAATGTTAAAAAAATACATATACAACTGTTACGATCTAAAATTATGTTTTACCACTTGTATTGTCCTCACTGATTTTAAATGTTCTCTGCAAATGTGTCCGCCTGCAATGATTTTTCAAATTAACTATTTATTAGTTTTTGTTATTAGCAATTAATTATTAATTGTAAACATTATTCACGTCGATGATGTAATTGACCCGGAAGTCATTAATGACTCTTCCGGTAAACTGTTAAAACTATATTTTTGTTCCTCATAAATACCGCGGGTTGTTTTATGTAGATTATAAAAGAATCAAATGATAACCTCCTCTTTTTTAGTTTGATTGAAATTTGCATACCAATTGCAAGTTTACATATTGTGTATGATTTCTGTTGTTATATAAAAATCACTTCAGCATATATTTCAGTAAAGAAATAAATAAAAATAAAGGCTGAAGAAATATTTGAAACTACAAAGGGTTCTTACCATCTACAAAACATAATACCAACAAACACCAGAGAAGCTGACAGAGTAACGGATCCAAGGCCAATCACCAGAACTAGTATACCGCTCTCACCACAGCCTTTTCCCTTTGTGTTGAATGAACCTAAGTGATTGCTATCAATGTCTAAAATACGTTCTGTACATGCATAATTTATCCCACTTAATATACGATATTTTTGGAAAACGGGCGTTACCTTGCCTGAAATCTGTTTAAATTCTTTAAATGATGAAACGTTTTACGAGTTAAGGTACTTTACTCTATCTCAGCTTACTTATTTTACTGATTTTATACACATAATTGTTAATTCCAATGTTTACTAAAAGACATTCAGTTCCCCCTAAAACTTATTTATTGCAAACCTTTTTTGATACGTCACATATTGCAATATTGTTCATAACATCAATTCTTAACTGAAAATAAAACACCACGTACCATGCACCTGACATCCAATGTATTTATTACAAACTGTGTTCTCTGTACAATTACAGGTTTTTCTACATCTGTAACCGTACGAATTCTCTCCACATGGCGTAGAACAGTTTTCTCCAAATGCTCCAAAACATTCTGAAGAATTTCAACAACTTATTCAGTACATTTATATTTAAGCAAATTTTTCATTTCTGTATTATGTATGAAAAATAATAAACAACAAAATTAGTGTCATACAATATGTTTTTGAATGATGTACATGTAATTACTTGATATATCATATGTTACTTACCGATACAACGATCATTAAACAAATAGTAACTAGTACAGCATATCAAGGCACCTCTAGATAGATAAAAAGTTATATTATTATACTATTAATTTGTATCTCATGAACACCATACTATAGTACTTATTTTTTGTTATAACAGCACTATAATATCAAAGTAATTTTCAACATATTTTTTAATTAAAAAATAAGTAAAGATGAAAGTAAACAAACTTTGTTCTCCTGCATATGTTATCTTCCTTAGCGCTGATGTCCACCTGTAGCTGATAAACAAGTATCAGTATAAGATTGAAGATCATCTTTAGAATTCCTTTTGTTTACTATCACAATACTATCACAATGAAATTAATGATTTTATATACGGGTTAATAAATACAATAAATGCTTCTTCCTTTTTGAATGACGTACGAGGAGTGTTTATATACTAAATCAAGAGGAAGTTATTCTGGAGAAGATATTTTTGTTAGCACACGCTATTGTTTTAAGCATGTGTAGTAAAATAAAATTGTTAATTTACCCAAAATATGAATGTGAATCTAAGGCGAATACCGACTAATTATGGCTGAAATAATGCCGACTTGGCGTTAAAATCGGAGTTAAACAATCAAAATAAATTAATTAAGTAATCACTGTCTAATTTGTTAAGTATGGCAGTGTATCAAAGAATTCATACATAAATTATCCCACGTTTCAAACTATTGTTGATGTCCCTAGAAATGTAACAATTCCAGGGAACGCTAGGAAAATTTATAATAATAAAATTTTATCATATTTAGCAACATAAATACTTAAAGCGTTTCAACATATCATACAACCATTCCCCACGATAAAATAAAGTCCAGGTTTTTTAAAATCATATACGGCTGTTTATTGTTTTCAATTAAAATGGAACTAGTAAATTTACATACATTATAAATGGTCATTTGCAACATAAATTTGTTAAAAACACTCCGATTGTACACACAGTACACTGAAGTTCATATTAAAGAGATGCCTGAGTTATACTGGTAGGAATGCTGAAAAAGAAAATTTCAGAACATAAACATTAAGGGAGCTAAACACTTTTTTGAATAAATTCCATATTGCTTAGTTTCTGATTGACAATATCTTTGTGGTTTTTGGAGACCCGGTTTTCCAACAATCAAATGGAATTCCCATGGATACCAAGAGGGCTCCGTTATTAGCAGACCTATTAAAAGCTTATACTCGACAATAAGAAAACACTTGCTGTTGCCTTCAACTCAGCATTGAAATATATGGACAATGTATTGCAATTAACAATTGTTATTTCCATTCTTAAGTCGACACGATATATCCTGGTGAACTTGAGATTAAAAATACCTTAGAGTCTTACACATTTAATTCATATTTAGTTATTTTACTGGAAAAAGACGTTAATGGCAATCTAATGGATTTATCTGATGGATTTATCACCTGCATACGAGATTTAAATCTTTCAGTTGATTCCGTATACGCAAGAGCATGCTCTACGTATGAACAATTTCTAAAGCAAGGTAAATGATAAACCCCCATGAGTAAGTTGAAGCCACAACGGAAGAACTGCCCCCAAGACCATAAACTAAGAACAAAATTAAGTAAAGATTTCGAATTATTCTTGTAAAAAGAATTTAACAAGCAATGCTTCGTAGGTTTATTTGTTGCCACGGGCACTGGAAGTTAATGTAAATATATATATAGTATGTGAATGTATAAAAAAAGAAGGGTAGGACACTCTTTTTGAGGCAAATTCGGGTTTGGGGTATTATGGGCCTTTCTCAGAAGACTTGACGCGATTAAGGGTTCACATATAACTAACTGTCTATATATGTACCGTTTCGTTCCGCTCCAATGCCGTTCTTTCGAAGAAAAAGACGTTTTTATACCTCCAAGTGGGTAAGAATTTCGCTTACTGCCTTACTTCCGGTTTATACGCACTGAATAGAAAGTTAAGTTCTGATTGGTCAATGTCATACACATACACAACATGACTTTTCCCGGGAAATTAAGGTGTAAAACGATGGATTTGACAAGTGAGATCGAACATGCTGTGGGAAATGACCACAATATTATAATATCAGGTCAAGCAGGGACAGGGAAATCGTTCATAGTTAAAAAAAACTATACTATAAACTTAAGAACAAGGATGAGAAAGTAAAAATAACTGCAACCACAGGCATAGCAAGCACTGAGTTACCCGATGCTTCTACTGTCCATAGTTTTTTGGACTACAGGATGGTAGATGCCATGTCACTCAACTTATTCAGAAAGTTTGTGATGACGACAACTATAATGCTGTCAAAGCAAGAATTCTAGACACAGACATTCTTTTTGTTGATGAAGTGTCAATGTTGTCACTAAAATTTTTCACAGACATTGATGCTCTGTGTAGGGCAGTGAGAAACAACGACATACCTTTTGGAGGTATGCAAGTAATTTTATAGGGTGATTTTTTATCAACTTCAGTCTGTACAAAATTCATACGGTGACAATGGTGAATACATGTATATATTCCCTGCAATTAAATAATTCCAAAAATTTATTCTGCAGAAAATGTATAGACAGACAGAAGGTAATGTTTTTTTCTCTGAAAATTAGTGAAAAATTCCAATAAGATAATAAATGGTTGATTAGATCACCTTCAACATAAGTCTTTCTCAATTTAACAATAATATAAATAAAATGATTATATACCACCCCCTCACCCCACCACCTCAATTTTTGACATACGAGTACATTTGATTACTTGAAATAACAAAATGAAAAATATGATATATTTTCATGATTATTACTATTTTTTATGACATTATACATGTAATTTGAAATCATATACATAATTTTACTTTATTGAATAGATACTTTAGTCAGAGCTATCCATGAGCTCAGCAGGGGTGATCTTACACATGATACTGATCTATTCTTAAAAAGAATGAAGTGGCCCCTGCCACCTGGAAATCAATCAAAAAGCTATTTGCAAGGAATTTTGATGTTGATAAATTTAATTCAGACAGCTTAATGGACATGGAAGGGTATTTATAAATCACATTTTTTCATAATAAATATAAAGTAAAGCGTAAACATTGATTTAAACCTTAATGTCAAAACATGTATTGTTCACTGTATATCATTCTCATGGATATTAAAGTCGAGGCATTTTTATTCGCAGCTTATTTAATTCTGATGTCATTTTCCTCTTCTCTTTGGGTGATTTTTTTTTTTACATTTTTCGAGCACTGGTAGGTTTGTTGATATGGAAAAACATTTTGCAGATTCTAATCCAGCATTTGCTTTCCTGGCCCTTGACTTTAACGACTGTCCGAGTACTACAGAATTAACAGTTTTACAATAATTTGCATAAGTTGGATTACTGTTGCTACCATTAAACATTCCTTTCTCTTGACAAAATATATTTTCTGCAATGTCATTATTAAACCTGGATGGTTTAATACTGGCCCCCGGGAACATCTCTAGATGCTGCTTACAAATAGCTGGAAAACTAAGCAGCATGTTTTCAATGTCTTCCACACACTGCTTCGATGGCAACATTTTATGATTAGTTTCGCTTTTTAAGTCCATGACTTCTTTCTGCCAATCTTGCCACCACTGAAGAATTTCTCTCAGACGACCAAGACGTGGGTCTGATGTTGTCGTCACAAGTGCTCTATCTCTGAATATCTTTATTAAAGAACTTGTGTTCTCTAGAAGTTCAATAGCCCCATCACGACCAGAGTCATTTGATAGACTGTTTTGGAAGGATTTCATAAGGTTGAGCATTTCAGAGTCAAGCATGGTGTCTGCCAACTCATTGCGCATCTTTTCAGCAAGGTTTGGGTGTAAGTGATAATCTGTAACCTTATGATGTATCCTTCGTGCATTTACTGTTCTGTCCCATTCCACAGCCATTTCCCACTGCTTCCATACAATGAAATGTCCATGTAGTGTTAACTTTCTTGTGTGTACCCCTTTAATATCTCCACTTTTGAGAATACTGTTTCTTAGTTTGTTGATGTTGTGAGAAAAATCTTGAGTATGGAATATTGATGTCATTGGATAAACCAAATTTGGGCTTCCATAGCAAGTGTCTCTTGGGTTTCCATTGAAGTGGAGGTTCATAAAACTCCTGTTCTCTTCGCCGCCATCTTGCATAATGTAATCTCTCTGGAATCCCCAGTCACTAAGCTTTTCAATAACATTCCATATCATGATGCTCAATTCCAAGGCTTTAATTCCTCCAGTTGGAAAATGGCAAATAGGGAACCGAAATCCTGTGAAGCCTACAAATGTAATTTGTATCACTTCACTTGCAGGTTTCTGAGTCACTGTTTGATCTTTCATTACTCTCAGGTTTTGTGCCTCCTCACCTAAATCAATCCAACCTGTTATTGTACTTTGGTTTCATCATGATGCAATCCACCAAACCATCCATTTGGAGGTAGTTTAAGTCCCTTTGCAGATTCATACATCCACCTTAGTGTGGTGTCATTGATTCCTGGTTCTTGTAGGATGCAGTTCTTGTATCGTCTGAGTTGTCTTCCAGATGGCAACACTAAGACATTGCATTCTAACAGAGTCTGGTATGCTTTAGGACTCCTTATCCAAAGAGACAGACATAAACTCACAACATCTTAGTTCCAGCGTCTAGCCTGCGGTGCCTTTGAACATAGAATGTCATGTTGTGATTTTAAGAACAGTTTCATATTGTTGGATGCATTTGGAAGAAACTGATTCTAATATGTTTGATAAGTCTTCGTGGTCACTTTCGGATACAAAAATTACATCTTTATCATAAATTGTTCTGTCTGTAAGGTTTGTAGGGTCTGAACATTCTTTCATAGAAGATAATGCATGGTTATCTCATTTGGAATGGATAGTGAAATTAGGTCTGTAACGCATATTTTCTTTGTCATTGCAGCCCGGAGGACCGGGCTGCTCTATATATATAAGTTTAAGTGTTGGTATATGGCGATTGGGGTGGGAGTAGTTATTCAGAAATAAAGGTTTTCTGAACAATGAAAAGACTGTTAATCAGAATGTTCTTTTCCTTTATAAATTACGAGACACATAATATATTTACTTCCATAAAGTGAATCTGTAAAAATATATATGGTTTTCATATTTAATATATAAAGTTGTTTATCATTTACTATCGAAAAAATGACAGGTCCCTTTTTTTAGAACATCGAATTTTACTTCTCGCATAAAAACGTACTCTGCACAGTTCGTGTTTTATATTCTAAAATTGAAAATTAAATACATATTTGAATATAGGTGATGCATGTGTCTAACTTCAATTTATATTTTATGCAGCCAAAGTTTTCTCGAGGAATCGAAGTTTAAAATAGTATCGTTTTTGTTTGACATTTATCCGACCATAAGTTTTTCAAATATTCGCGACTATCGTCTCCATCAATTAGACGCATGCCTTTTCACACACATCGAAGCGGTTTGATGATCAAGAGTCATTTCCATTGTTTACTTTTTATATTTCCCGGGCGACAATTGATGTTTTCTTGTTGTCATATATTTAAGTTTCTTTTTCTGTTTTTGCTTCAATATTCAACTTAAGTTTTTGACATTTTTTACACAAAAAGTTGTTACTCTGGCTGATGAAGGAAGCCACCTGCTGACAGCTTTCTGAGCGATAATGTAACTCAGATGAACTCATTGAACATTCATTGATACTAACTTTCTCCTGAATGATTGGCTTGCTGTCAAAAGGTACGCAGAAGTTGTTTTTAAATCCTCTAAACAGTTCAAGACATTCAACAATCTTCAGAATTTGAGTTAGAAGGATATGGAGATAATGAACAGTATTCAATCTCAAAGTCCATTAAACAATATACAAAATCAGAGCAGAGCAAACACGGACCTCCGAAACATCAGAGGTGGGATCAGGTGCCATGGAGGAGTGAGCATCCCCTGCCGACCGGTCACACCCGCCGTGTGCTCGTTGTCATGATCAGGAAATAACGGAAAAATCCGTCGTCAATTAAGTGTATAAATAATGGACTAACAAGTGGTATGAAAAACGTCAGTCAGCATTTGACTCAATGATAAATTGTATTTGCTGACAAGGTCATTGTATCGACCATAGAACTTACGAAATTATGACTTTAAACGAGACTGCTGATACTCCTGTTTCATCAACTTGCTCGTCAATAATTTACCTCGTTTAAGAAATCGTTCATACGTAGAGCATGCTTTTGCGTATCGAATCAATTGAGATATATATACTCCGTATGCAGGTGATGAAGGTATATTGCTGCATAAGTAAGGGAAGTTGACGATAAAAAAGTTAAAGTCATCACGTTTATCATATAGCTTGGTTGTTAGATTACCATTAGAGTCTTTTTCAAGTAAAATATCCAAATATGAAGCAGAAGTGTCGGACTCTGTGGTATCTTTCATCTCAAGCTCACCAGGATATATCGTATCGACGTAGGAATGGAAATTATCATTATTAATTGACAATACGTCGTCGATATATCTAAATGTCGAGTTGAAGGCCACAGTTAGGCTTTTTTCATTCAGTGATTGAACTCTGTTGTCAATGAACAGTTCGTTTAAATCAAGTTTCTGTCCACGCACTTTCAGTTGCAAAGTAACTGAATTTGAATCATGTTTTTGTCGTAAAAATTAATTTCTTTCATAATGAAGCTCCCATTACACTATGTGTTGCTTTTTAAGCCAATTGATATCAGTTCTAAATCCTGATGTAGGACCATAACAGATTTTGGCAGTAAGTCTGTTACATTTTGCCACAAGATAGATTCATTTGAAGGTCTGCAATTCCAGAATACACCTGAGTAGCAGGTGACTCTATGGCCATTCCTGTAGACATGAGATATTTTTATTTGTTGAAAAAGCTTCAACAACAGATTACCAACAAGTGTGTCAGACTTTGGGATGCCGGATTTCCTGGATATATCATCAGAAAATATTTTCCCAATGGTATCCTCTTCTATGTTTTCCAAAATCCTGAAACAAAAATAATGTTAATTTGAATTTAAATTGGAGAGATATATATCAAAGGATTATCACCGGTGGATTCAGAAATTATTTTTAACTAGGAAGAAAGTATACTCCTAACAGAAAGACTTAAATATTATTTTATATTTCATTTACCCTTGGTGGTGGTGGTGGAGTGTGTGTGTGTGTGTGTGGGGGGGGGGGGGTCCACATAGTTTTATGTTGTGGACAGACTTCATAAATACAAGTTACAACTCTTCTTACCATTTCCGTAAGTATTTATAAGACTCATTTATTTGTTTTATTTATTTACTTTTCAATCATTTATTTATTTATTTTACTGTTCATTTATAACAGCATAACTGGAAATGCAGGGAGGCATGAAATGGGTTATTACTGAGTAAAAGGGATATACAAGTCTTATTCAAATTGGTATATGGTAACATTATTGCACAGTTATGTTGTTTTACAGGTGAAGTAAAGGTATTCAAATCAAAAGATTCTGGAGATGACATCAAATTGACACACTTTTCAGCATGGCACAGAAACTTTATTTGAAAATAAATGCTCCCGCGATGCTGCTTGTAAATTTATCTTCATCACTGCTGAATGGTCAGTGTGGAGAAGTGAAGGGTTTTGGTGAAAATTACGTGGAAGTTTTCTTTCTTCAAACAAAGAAAAATGCAAAGATTTTACAATTTTACCATTTATGATAAGGAGAGTAGAAGAGACATTGCATGTCGCAGGCAAATTCCCCTAAAGCTATCATTTGCAATGACTACTCATAGACACAGGGACTAACTTTGGATCGAGTGGAAATTGACTGTCGGTATATGACTAATCCGGGCCAGACAGGGGTAGAAGTGGGGCAATGCAGAAGCATCAAAGGACGTCGGATTCTAAACTACTCCAAACATTTAGTCAAGCAGCATAAAGTAGATGTTTATAGGTTTTATTCCACTCCATTCTCGCCCATTCTTCCTGACTTTTTATGCTGCAAAATGTCACCACTCTTGGAAAAATTGACTAGGGATCCATTCTCAGCAGATACAAATACTGAAGATGAGGAATCCGAGGATGATGAAGATCAAATTTTGAGAAAAGAATTAGAAGATGTTAATCTAATGGACAATCTCTTCAGCGACTGGAATGGCATGGTTTGGAAGAGAGAGACTTTGAGGGTCAAGTTTGCGAAAATCCTTTACCAGATGATGTCAACATAGACTGTATCCTGGATGGGATTCGATACACAGAGCCATTTACAAATGAACAAAGGAACGTTAACACCTGTTTATCAGATCATCAAAGTCATAATACAGAACTAAAACATTTTTGCAATAACATTCATGACAAATTACAGTCCTATTTCAAAGATACTATTCCAAAGGATGGAAAAATTGAGAACAAACATACTGCAGCATTTTTTAAGAAAGTGACATTATTCAGTTGCCACAATTCTTACCAAAATCAAGTGAAAAAATTATGTCACTCTTCTACACTATCAAAAGACAGTATCATGTATGTTTTGGCATTGCAAAAGCTGCGTTCCATTATCGTCCAAAAGGCCTCTGAACCAGTATATATAACCGCAAGAGAAGCAGCGAAGGTTAAAGTTAAGAAGGTTCAATCAAAAGGAAGCAGAGCAAAAACAAGATACATAGGTGGGTGGTGAGTTGCCACAATCAGACGCAGAAAAAAATCCTTTATGCATTAAGGATGAAGGATTTCATTTTTTCCTCAATTAAGACCAACAAATCCAACAGCTAGAAACATTTGAAAATCTGAACTTGCATAACCAGAACTTTTACAGTTACATCTACTCTAGTTTAAAAGAAAGTAAGGACTTAAAGAAATCTTGGTTGACTCTCTTTCATGATGAGTATGAAATGAATGTTAATGACTACCAAAAAAAGTCTTGAAAACATCTACCTTGAAGTTCGTACAAAATATATCAAAATGTCCTCCGCACAGTTCCGCCAGGAATACAAAAAAAAGCTAAGAGTACAAAAAGAAGAGGCTCACAGAAAACAGATCCGAATGCGAACAGACAAAGCAAACAAACAGAAGCTAGATTTCAATTTTATCATTGTTGATGAAAGCGATTGCAAGATGAAATCTCATTTGCGTCTCCAAAGCGAGTTGTTAGACAATGACAGTTTCTTACAATCGTTTACCAAATTAAACGTGATGCAGTTAAGCATATGATATGAGTATTTCAAACAGGATGACAAAAAATCAGTTATGTGCATCTTTAAAAAAATCAATCCAAGACCAAGATAAAATGCCCAATTCTGCAATACTAACAACTGAAGCAACAGAGAGAGTCACATCTGAAGAAACATCCTCTGTACAGGGTCAATCAACATCACATGAAGAAAAAGTCAGACCAGGTCCATCAGGGGGAGGTAATTCAAATTCTTTATTACATTCATTCGAGGCCCACAGATTGACAGGCAGGAATTGATCTGTTTAATTATATTAATTAACTGCACTATCCTTTTGTTAGTATACAAGTTTATTTCATTGAAATCTCATATATAGATGTAAATCATTATTTTTATTTAATACACCGATAGTGATATACACCATTTCATGAAACTATTAACTGATTAAAAGAGGCATTTTGTCAAATTTCTGCTAAAAATTAATAAAAATTTTCCTCTCTAATATGTTGAGTAAAAGAGTTTAATATGTGATTTAAAAAAAATGCTCATCAGTTAATTTTCAATTTATAGAAGACACCACCCAAAAATCTAATCCAAGAAGAGACAGGATAAGGAAGAGGAGACAAGTAGGTAAAGGGAAGAAGAAAACAAAAACTGTAGACCAGCAGCTGAGTGATGTTTACATGTGTGGAATATGTGACCAGCAATGTGTCGATGAGTGTGTTTGTTGTGATATATGCGATACATGGTATCACTTCATTTGTTTACAGTTGACGGGGACGATGAGGAGTTTAATTCTGACTAGTATACAACACATGTGCAATACTTGTAAAAATAATTATTTATTGCCTTACCACATATTGCATTTGTCTCGTTGCCCATGCACCTAAGTACAATCTCTGATAGTGCTACCATATGAAGTAATATTGATAATACATATCATATGAGGATTATTTTTCTACATATATAATGTGTGTCAGTTATGTCAGACTATCAAATATCATACTTAACACTTGTTGTTGAATTTGAATACAATTCTTTGAGTCTGCATTAAGGACCCTCTCTACACCAGTCTAAAATGTTTTTGGACATAGAGAAAATATATTCTATAAAGGTTTTAATAATTAAGCTAATCTATTTAATTTTCTCTACAATAATCAAACACAACACAGTATCAGTGAATAGAAATCACTGTTGCTTTACTTCCAAGGAGACAATACATGTAAATAACATGTTCAGTTAATTTATCTTGGACTTTTAAAATGTTAATTAAGAATACTTATATTGATAACAAATTGTGTAATATACTGTGAATTTATATTTTTTACAATTAAGATCTAAGGGCTGATCACCCTAACTGCAGAAAAATCAGAACTCTTTAGTGTGAAGTGTAGAGAGTGTTCTTAAATTATTGCCAACTTATTGAATTCAGTATATTTGATTCTATTATGCCTTGGTTATAGTCATACTGTACTACAATATTCTTCATTATTCGTACAGTTAACTATGAAAAGGCTAAAATATATATTAAATGCAACTAACTCTTTACAAACGTTGAACATACCATGACAAAATAAATTGTTTCTGGTTACACATGTTTACATATTTGAATATGCCGCTTCATGTCTATCCAGCTGCTATCTAGTGACGAAGAAAAAAATATCAAATTTTATTTTATTATTGACCAATCAGAACTTATCTTTCTATTCAGTGCGTATAAACCAGAAGTAAGGCAGCAAAGCGAAATTCTTAGCCACTTGGAGGTATAAAAACATCTTTTTCTTCGAAGGAACGGCATTGGAGCGGAACGAAACGGTACATATATTGACAATTAGTTATATGTGAACTCTTAATCGCGTCAAGTCTTCTGAGAAAGGCCCATAATACCCCAAACCCGAATTTGCCTCAAAAAGAGTGTCCTGCCCTTCTTCTTTTTTTTTTTTATACATGCACATACTATATATTTACATTAACTTCCAGTGCCCGTGTTTGTTGCACGGTCAGGTGTTTCAAAATAACCATGTCAAATTCTAATAATGTTTATATAATTACTAATCATGGGAGATCATGTAGGAAATAAAATACATGTTGTACGTTTGATTTTAGCCCATTTAGGACCTATCAAAAAATATTTTTGAATTCGATATAACGAATTGTCGATTTTGTTAAAACGAATTTAAATCATTATAACATTTTTTTGGAATTCGTTACAACGAATTAAATCTGTTACAACAGATATCTTAAATTCGTTACAACTAATTAAGAAAGTTGTATTACCAAAAAATTTTGTTCAAGCGGATTAAAAAATTTGGTAGAACAAATTAGAATCGTTCTTAGAATTTTTGAATTCGTTATAATAAATTTAATTTGTTATAACAAATCTGTTGAATTCGTTATAACAAATTCACAAATACTTTCCTATAGGCCCAAAAAGTCGAATTTGATGAAACGACTTTAATTCGTTATAACAAATTTTAGAAGTTGTTTAAACGAATTTAATTCGTTATAACAAATCTTAGAATTTGTTTTAACAAATTTAATCTGTTATAACATATTACTGAATTCGTTTTAACGAATTAAACAAATTTGTTATAACAAATTAAACTCGTTATATCGAATTCAAAAAAATTGTTATGACGAATTAAATTTGTTCTATCAATTTCGCCAATTCGTTATATCGAATTCAAATACATGTTTTGATAGGTCCTAAATAGGCTTCCGTATAACGGATTTTATTTTATTTTTCTTTTCATTTTTTTCCCACATGTTTGTGATTATACTTGAGGTACTTAAATTTCCAAGTTTATAAGATCGTTTATCTTAATAAATAAAATAAGGGCATGCGGGTATCTTTCAAAAAATGATTCTTTAAAAACTTGAACACTTTTTTTAATGTTATATCTTTTAACGTTATTAAAAATCATTATTAATACTTTTAAAAACAGATAATTACAAGTTTCATCCTGAGTTACACCTACAGCTAGAATTCCTGTAGTATAATATAATGTCAGGCCCAGGGGCCACATCTCTCACAGCACCGTGGCTAGGAAAAAAGCAAATATCAACAGCTTCAATGCATAACTGGTCCCAACCTACCCTTAAAAGGCAAAAAGGGTAAGGAGGAGGGGTTACGATTAAAACACACGTGAATCTACACTATCTGAGGCTGCATCGATATGAATATGACTAATCATGGCTTTGCCGTTCTTGAGGAAAAGATATTTACCTATATATCTATGCTAAAGTTTAATCGTCAATTGTGGCCCCACCCTAACCCCGGGATTATGTTTGCACAAACTTGAATTAACACCACATGAAGATGCTTCCATATAAATATGACTAATCATGACTTTGTTGTTCTTGAGAAAATTTTGAAAGATTTTCCCTATATATTTCTATGTAAAACTTGAATCGTTTATTGTGGTCCCACCCTACCCCAGGGGGTATGTTTTGAATAAACTTGAATTTACACCACCTGAGGATGGTTCCATATAAATATGACCAATCATAGCTTCGCTGTTCTATAAAAGATTTTTAAAGATTTTATCTAAGTATTTCTATGTAAAACTTTGATAAGTCCATTGTGGTTCCCTGCATGGGGATCATGATTTGAACAAACATCAATCTACAATATCTTCAGGATGATTCCACATGAGTGTCATCTTTCTTGCCCCAGTGGTTCTTGAGAAGAATTTTTTTTTAAATGCCATGAATTTTTAACTAATTCATTATTATCTCCCCCTTGGAAGAGGAAACTTCAATCGACTTCATCCAATGATACTTTGTGGCGAGTTTGTATGAAAATCGCTTAGAAGAAGAAGATGAAAATGTAAAAAAATATATATATTTACGACAACGTCAACAACGACGACGACAGACAACGGACAAATATTGATCAGAAAAGCTCACTTAAGTTTTCTCTCAGGTGAGCTAAGACTGATTCCTTTTGCAATACAGGTAGATTATTTAAGAGTTTTCTTCGTTTGTGATGGAATGATAATTATAAATGAAATGAGAATTACAAATGCTCAATTAGAACAGCTTTCTCTGACATATTTTGCACACAGTCATCGTAATTGTTGCTTAAAGTGTTTACATATGGTTTAGAATTGACAACTTTTAAATCGGAACAGGACTTTGATATTCTCCGTAAACGCTTGGCATTCTGGGAAATACTGGCGTAACAATCGTCACCAGGAAACTCGGACAAGGTGACATGAACACTTTCTCTTTGGTAACGTGCGTCAACAGAGGCGTACCCTTCGCCTCCTTCCTTGTCTGGTTTCTTCTTCGAAATATTCTTGTAACTGAACAGCTGATTGTACCCTGTAGAGTCTATTCTGTATTCCCCTGTCTCACGTTCTTCCTTTTTCTTCCAATCGAGGCTCATTTTGGATTCCCGAACATCGTCATAAGTTTCTTGATATATTTCCTGTTTACGAGGAAATGAAAGCAAGTCCACTCGAAATCCTGAAAACGTATTTATCATTTAAATATTTTCCTAATGTTATAATAATACATATACAACTGTTACGATCTAAAATTATGTTACCACTTGTGTTGTCCTCATTGATTTCAAATGTTCTCTGCAAATGTATCCGCCTAGAAAGAGATTGTAGATGAACTATTTATTAGTTGTTTATTATTAACAATTAAATATTAATTGTATACAATCATACACGTCGATGATGTAATTGACTCGGAAGTCATTATTGACTCTTCCTGTAAACTGTTAATACTATATTTTTGTTCCTCATAAATAACGTGGATTGTTTTATGTAGATTAAAAAAGAATCAAATGATAACCTCCTCTTTTTTTTAGTTTGATTGAAATTTGCATATCAATTGCAACTTTCCATACCGTTTATGATTTCTGTTGTTATACAAAGATCACTTCAGCATATATTTCAGTCAAGAAAGAATTAATAGTAACAGAGGCTGATGAAATATCTAAAACTACAATTTGTTCTTACCATCTACAAAACATTATACCCACAAACACCAGAGAAGCTGACAGAGTAACGGATCCAAGGCCAATCACCAGAATCAGTATAACTCTCTCACCACAGTCTTTTTCTGGTACATTTAATAAACCTAAGTGATTTCTTGCTATTAATATATAAAATACGTATAGTATACATGCATAATTTTCCCATCTTAATATATAACATTTTCTGAAAACAGGCTTTACTTGCATGATATCTGTTTTAAAATATCGAAATGATGAAATGAAATACGTACGGTATAAAGTAATTTATCCCGGCTAACGCGTTATACTGATTATATGCACATAACTATTTGGATGGCCACATACAAAGGTTATCAGTTTCTCCTATATTTATTGTAATAGGTACTTCGTATGTGTTTCGCAATCGTCTTTCGATCGATTCGCAATTTTTTTTTTTTACAATTTTGCTTCTAACTTCATCCGATTCTTAATAAACAGATTAATTATTTCATTTTATGCAAAAATCAATCACCACTCACCATTCACCTGACATCCTATGTATTTATTGCAAACTTGATTTGGTTTACAGTTACAGCTTCCTTTACATCTGTAACCGTAGGAATTCTCTCTACATGGTATGGAACAGTTTTCTCCATACTCTCCAAAACATTCTGAAGAAGTTCAACAATTGTTACATTTACATTTAAGGAAGCCTGCATTATTCTTTCTGTGTATTATGCGTGAAAACAATAAACAAAAATACATTTTGTAATTGCATAACTGTATTGGATTGATGATTATTTTAGCAGATTTTACTCATCAATACAACGGTTATTAAACAAATAATAACCAGAACAGCATTTGGAGGTTCCACTAGATAGATAAAAATGGTTATTTTATTTAAATCTCTACCAGACTACCAAACACAGTGTTTTTTAACGATTTCATAATAATAGAGTGATTTTTGATAAAATAAAGATAAAACCTAAAAGCTTACTCCAGATACTTGCATGTGTTTTTATCTTCTTGTGCACTGATATTCTCCTGTAACTGATAAACAAGTATCAATATGAGATTGAAGATCATCCTTACAATTCTTCATATATGTATTATCACAATGAATTTAATGGTTTTATAGAAAGGTTAATAAACACAATAAACTCTCCTTCCTTTTTAAATTACGGAAGAAGACTATTTATATACTATATAAAGAGGAAGTGATTCTGGAAATATTTTTGTGAACACACAATATAGTTTTCAGTATGTGCCAGTGAAATAAAATTTTCAATTTAACAAAACAATGTTTGTGCTAATGCACATACAACAAAATATGGCTGACATATATTTTTTCCTTATTTCGTTTCGAAAATATCCACTCCTAAATATTTTTAACTTTTTTGCGCGAAGAATAATGCTTTTGCGTTAACAATCGTGAAAGATCCTGTAACGTGTAGAATCATGTGCGTTAAAGATCGTTCGTAAAACATGTTTAATCGTGTGTAATCGATCATGTAACGTGATCGTTTGTGTTAGTTGTAAACAATAACGTTGCAGCCACTGTAAATAGATTTAAAATTTGTTAAAAATCATGTTCTTGACAGTAGAATGGGACCAAAAAATGGGGTTCAACATTAAATACTGGATATTAATAGAATAATATTTTTTCACGAAAAGGTCTTGAAAACCCTCTTCCCGAGATCAGCAAAGCCATGATAAGGCACATTAATGTGAAAGTATCATCGGGTATTGTACATTGAAGTGTTTCAAATGATGTTGAAGGGTGACGCCACGGTGGGGGATCAAAAGTAACATAAAAATCATTGAACATCTTCACCATTAGAACAACAAAGCCACGATTAACCAGGTTTATCTGGAAGCATTTAGATAGTGTGGGATCAGAGTTCTTCAAATCAGGGCATATGATTGATGGGTTGGCCAAAATGGCGTGGGTAAATTTTTTACACTGAGATACAGAGGAAAATATTTAAGAATCTTTTTCTCAAGAAAAGCAAAGCCTTGCTTCGTCGTATAGATAAGGAAGCCTTCTCGGATAGTGTAGATTCAAGTTTAATCAAATAATGACCCCCTGGGGTAGGTTTGGGACAAAATGAGGGATCAAGTTTTTACATAGCAATACTTATGAAAAATCTTCTTCACAAGAACAACAGTCCTGTTAAGTCAATTTAATATGGAAACATCCTCAGGTAGGGAAGACTCAGATTTGTTCAAATCATGAACCCCAGGGGTAGGCTTGGACCACGATGTACGAAAAAATGAACTTCTCAGAATAGTAAGTCATGAGAACATGTACACAGGTAAGGACAGCAAAGTCACGTGTAGTCCTAATGATATGGAACATTCCTCAGGTAGTGTAGATTCAAGTTTGTTTAAATTATGACACCCCCCCCCCCCGAGCTTGGGAGGGGATACAGTAGGGGACCAAATGTTAACGTAGCAATATGTAAGAAAACAATCTTTATAAAAATCTTACCAAGAACAGTAAAAGCATTACTTATATTAATATGGAAACATCCTCAGGTAATGTAAAATTCACCAACACACTCCTCTGTAAAGTTTTCTAAACTTATTTGTGCTTTTTCGTAGCCATTGTGCTTATGTGAGTAATGTGGCCCATTGACATATTGTTTCTCTGTTTATTTTCAATTGATAAGCGTTAATAAGTGCATTTGCTTCTTCATAAATGAATGTACAGGATAATATGAATAATAATTTTCAATTGCTGGTAAACGAAGGATATGGAGATAACGAACAATATTTAATATCAAAGTCCATAAAACAAATGATACAAAATAGGAGCAGAGCAAACACGGACCTCCAAAACATCAGAGGTGGGATCAGGTGCCATGGAGGAGTGAGCATCCCCTGCTGACCGGTCACACCCGCCGTGTGCTCCTTGTCCTGATCAGGAAATAGAGGAAAAATCTGTCGTTAATTCTGTGTATAAATAATGGACTAACAATTTGTATGAAAAACGTCAGACAGCATTTGACTCAATGATAAAATGTATTTGCTGACAAGGTCTTTGTATCAACCATAGAATTTACGAAATGATTACTTAAAAGTTCATATTTTCATAAATTAACTTCTTTGATGAGGTTTTTGTTTCTTTGCATTGACACTTCTTTTGGTACCTACAGGAGAGGCTATTATTTATCGATAAAGTCAATATGATGCATTGGTATACAGAAATATACACAAAGACATTAATCTATACTATGTGCGTATGATAATAACCTTTCATTTATAAAATTATATTGCATAAAAATAAAAATATAACGATTGTTACTACAAATGTATGAATTCGTGGATTTTATTTAGCACTGAAAAATGACCATAGTATTTTATAAAATATAACATTCAAGCTCAAAAGTCAATTTAAGTTGGCCGACTGTAGTTTCCATTGCGCAATATTTCGCGCATCATAGTAAAATGAAGTGTATTTACTGTTTTAAGGATATCCGATCCTCAGCCAGGAAGGATAACTCCAAAATTAACATTTTATTTGAAATGCATCAAAATGAAGCTTGAAAATGACTTTTTATGCAACAATGATTTTTATAACGACAGAATCTATAAGGTACGGAAGCCCATTAGTGCAAACCAAAAAATAAATAAAGAAAAACGAAATTATTAAATAAAGAAAAACAAAATATTAAATAAAGAAAAACGAAATTAATATATAAAGAGAAACGAAATTAATATATAAAGAAAAACGAAATTATTAAATAAAGAGAAACGAAATTATCAAATAAAGAAAAACGAAATTAATATAAAGAGAAACAAAATTAATATATCAAGAAAAACGAAATTATTAAATAAAGAGAAACGAAATTATTAAATAAAGAAAAACGAAATTAATATATAAAGAGAAACGAAATTAATATATAAAGAAAAACGAAATTATTAAATAAGAGAAACGAAATTATTAAATAAAGAAAAACGAAATCAATATACAAAGATATATATAAAGTTTTTCTTTATTTAATAATTTCGTTTTTTACTTTTTGTAATTTCGTTTTTCTTTATATATTAATTTCGTTTTTCTTTATATATTTATTTCGTTTCTCTTTATTTAATAATTTCGTTTCTCTTTATATATTAATTCCGTTTCTATTTATATATTAATTTCGTTTTTCAAGTAGAAAAGTGAAACTAAAATACGGAATTTATAGATGTGCATGGCAAGGGCCTGAACCCGTGAATCATTTCATAAAGCGCACATATTATAAAGCATCACCTCTAACTCTTTACGCCTTATCTCGACATTACAAATGTGTGGTGGAAATGAAAAATTAAAGAAGATATATATATCAAATTAACAAACGTAGAAAAAATATGTGCACACAGCCTAAAGTTCCCATTTCCGTAAACAATTCATAAACTTTTCAATTTTGTTTACGGGAATTTGTTGCTTTGTCATATCCCCACATCATTGTTGGAGTCTGTAAGCCTTGACTTAGCGAGGATGGCTGTTTCTATTTGCATAAAATTAATGACATTCCAATAAAGCTCGTGAATCGCGAGAAGGTCAAGACCTTGAGTATCGTATTACTGAATTCCCACGAACTTAACCTAGAGTCCTGTCTGTGTATCCATAAATCTTAAGTTGTTGAAACTATAAAGAGAAAAATTATTTTATTGCTTTGTGGGATTTGTTTTATGCAAGTGTGTGCATTGTTTGTTCACAAATATCACTGACTTATAAATACAGATTGAGAGTTTGTCATTTAGAATATATGAAATCAAGTTCTATAGTAGTCATACGTACACTACCACTGACTTATAAATATATAGTACAGATTGCGAATTTGACATTTATTAAGACCAAGAAATCAGAAGTGTTTTGCTTTATTTCTAATATAGTGAGCAATCATTAAAATCTACTATTGCACCCACTTTGACTTGTTTTATTTTTTTCACTTGTTCTCTTTAATCATTTTCTTACAAGATCAAACAAACCCACAAAGTTCGATCGGTAACGTATTATTTTACGGCATTTTCTAATGCATGTACTGTAAAGCCATAGGGATTTCCTAAATGTTAAAAATTCAACAGTACATGACCTTCACGTTTATCTTAAATATTTTTGCAATTTATTAGGATAATCTCTTTAATGTTTCATTTCCAAAGTCATAATTTGCGTGTCAATATTCATTATTTGCTGATCATTAGACCTTTCGAGCAGAGGGTTTAAGAAAGCTAATGTTATCAATTAAACCAATTGTTAAAGTCAACATCTCACCGAATTACTGGCCAAATTATCAGACTGGTTAAAGATCACATTAATCATGTTAATGCATGATAAAAACACGAATCTAAGCATATTACTATTAGATCCCAAAGGTTAAATTCTCCGCTATTCATGTGTACTGTTGGATAAACAGTAGAGCTAACCAGTAACCATGGTACACCACATATAAATTTCTAATCATTTATTGATGAAGTAGATGATATGGATATGTGATGCGATGATTTGTAAAGACGATGGTAAAAAGCTACAAAATACATGAAAGATGATGTACACACAATGAATGCATGAACATGTAAACATAGTACTTCTTCTACTTCTACTTCTTTACTTGTAAGAGGTCACCGAACCATCACACAAGTTTGACGTCAGACAAGAGGTGCATTTTAAAATCATCTATTTACAGTAGTAGTGCAGGATAAAAACAATTTTGGCTCTGGTGTTTTATTCAGAAGTACTACGAGTCTGGTCTTGAATGACTCGTAGTTATCGATGTTCAATAAATTGGGTGGTAGATCATTCCAATCCTTGATAGTTCTGGAAAAGAAGCTGTTCTTATATTGTTCTCCAGTGGATCTAAGACTAATAAAACGTTTCAGATGTGTTCTTCTTGTTGATCTTTCTGATGTATGGATGTAGTCAGGTATTGGTATTTCAATATCTTGGTGTAGTATTTTGTGAAAAATGAGAAGGCGTAATGTTTTTCGCATTAAATCAAGAGATGGTAAATAAAATTTATCTAAAAGTGAAGTAATTATTCCTGGGTCTCTTGAATATTCACTAGAAATGAATCTAACAGATCTTCTTTGCACCATTTCCAGTTGTTATATGTGTTTAAGAAGATAAGGATCCAATACACTACTTGCATATTCCAGATGAAGTCTTAATAATACCAAGTATGCTTGATGTTTTATTTCTTGGGGAAATTTCCCTAGATTTCTCCTGACAAATCCGAGTGATCTTGTTGCTTTGGTGGTTATGTTATTTATGTGATGGTCCCATGAGAGTATTGATGTCAGCTCTACTCCAAGGTATGGATTATGGTCTACTTTATCCAGAAAATGTCCATTCAAGTGGTAAGGGAAATCTATGATATTTCGTTTTTTGCAGATACGAAGAAAATAACATTTGGTGGCATTAAAAACCATTTGCCATTTTTCTGCCCATCGTATAAGAGATGTTAGGTCTTTCTGCAATTTTTCACAGTCACTCTTGGAAGAAACAGCAAGATATAATAAGCTGTCATCAGCAAACAGTCGAATAGATGAGGTGATGTTATTACCAATGTCATTAATGTATAAAAAAACATCAGGGGGCCAAGGACTGTTCCTTGAGGGACTCCAGACTTCACATGGACTGTTGAAGATTCCTCACCATCTACAAGTACCCTCTGTTGCCTTGTTACCAGCCATGACTCTATCCAACTGTTGATGTTTCCACTGATGCCGTAATGGTCAAACTTTAGTAGAAGTCTTTTGTGTGGCACTGTATCAAAAGCTTTGCTGAAATCTAATATCAAGAGGTCTACCTGTTGTTTTTGGTCTAATTTACGTGATATTTCTTCTACTGTTATGATAAGTTGAGATTCACATGATCTTCTTTGTCTGAATCCATGCTGAAATTCCACTAGAATTTGATGTTTTTCAAGGTGTTCCATAATGTGCTTAAACATGATGTGTTCCATTATTTTACAGGGGACTGATGTCAATGAAACTGGCCGATAGTTTTCCGGTTTACTTTTGTCTCCCTTCTTAAACAAAGCTATGATGTTCGCTGTCTTTCAATCATCAGGTACATTCTCTGCTTGGAGTGTTTTCTTAAATATAAAAGTCAGGTAAGGAGCGATCTCTTTTGCAGCTTCCTTTAGGATCCGACAGGATATTTGGTCAGGTCCACTAGCCTTTGCTACGTTGACACTCTGTAGTAACTTTGCCACTCCTTCTATGCTGATGTGTAAATCTCCAATGACTGGTGCTACCGGTGTTCCAAGGTCTGGTGTTGATTGGTGGTCTTCCATTGTGAAAACCGATTCGAATTTGTTGTTCAGGGCCTCAGCTTTCTGTTTGCTGCCTTCTATGCTTGTGTTGTTTACCTTAAGTGTGGACACTCCACTATTATCCCTCTTAGCATTTTTGATGTATGACCAGAATCTCTTGCTGACTCCGGCTTTCACACTGGGGTTATTGTCACAGCTGGTCGTGTCTGATGATATATTCAACAGGTTCCCGATGTATTCTTGATGTCCTTTCTCCAGTTCTGCTTTTACTTGCCTGCGTAGTTCTCTAAAGTGATCCCAGTCGTCTTCCTTTTTGATTTTTCTAGCTTTATTGTAGCATCTTTGTTTCCGCCTGATTAGTTGCTTGATGGTTCTATTAATCCGGGGAATGTTCCATCTTGTAGTTAGCATTTTTGATGGATATACTTATCCATTAATGATGTCAGGATGTTTTTAAAAGAACTCCAACATTCATCTACTGGTGTATTGATATTATCATTACTGAAATTGTGATATCTGCTATCCAGTTCTTTCCTAATCCCTTCCATGTCTCCTCTCTTATATACATACACTTTCCTCGGTGGTTTCTTATTTGGTCTTGTCTGGATGTCTATATCTAGTACTACTGCCTGATGGTCACTCATACCGTCTTCAACAGATATGCTTTTAATTAGGTTGGAATTGGTGGTAAGTACAAGATCTAAGATGTTGTTCTCACGAGTTGGTTCTCTGACACACTGATCTAGATTGTGGTCCCCTACCACTTGTAGAAACGTATTATTGATTTCATAGTTGTATTGTGGCCTTGGTTATATAGTTGTTGCACTGTCAGCCCAGTTAATATCAGGTAGGTTGAAATCTCCTATCAGTAGTAGATTTGGTAGTGTCTTTCCATAATTGAGTCTATTCAAGGAGATGTTAAGCTGTTCTAATGCTTCGGTGTCGTTATCTGGCGGCCTATAGAAACACCCTGTATACAGGGGTTTACTGCCCTGCACTTGTAGTTTTGTCCATGCTATTTCACAGTTGGTCTCTATTGTTGTTTCTCCACAGGCTATGATATCTTTACGCACTGCATTAAGTACTCCCCCACCTGCGTGTCCTTCAGTAAAGAGTCGGTCTTTCCTTTGCACTTCGTAGAGATCTGGATCTAAGAATTCTGATGTTTTTATAGACTTATCAAGGTGAGTTTTAGTTGCATGTATAATATGTTGATTGTAATGATCTATTAATGCAGAAAAATTGAGGCGTTTTGTTTGGCTTCTTAGGCTTCTGCAATTCATACTTAATATTCTTAGTGTTTTTTTCTTTCTATACTTTGGATCATTCGGTAGAGAGGTAGTTGTTGCCTGATTTGCTAAGTCTGGTGTCAACAGGTCTGATGATGTTGATGTATCCGACAATGAGTCATATGGATTGTATGTTTCCATTGGGTCAAGTAAAAACGATTGTGAAATGTTAGGTAGTATACACTGTGGGCACTCCCATGATAGTAGTTTGTTGGTCTGATACTGTGTGTACTCCTTGGGAGATATACCAGCACATTTGATGTGGACCCAGTATTGACAACCTTCACATTCCAATGCTCGGTGATTTTTTGCGACTGGTTTTTCACAAACCCCACACTATGTACATCCCCGGAGAGTATCAATATTAGTGTGGGAAATATTTTCTTACATTTATCATTCCTGGGTATTTGTTTAAAACTCTTTAGCTGAATGTGAAAGCTAGGTTGAAACTTGTTCCACGAAACTACAGTTATTAAAGAATTTTCATTTTTGTATGTTTTGTCATATACAATCCTGGGGTAGCACATATAAAGCAACGCACAGATAGCAACAGACAACACAAGAAGCAGCATACATTGATATGTGATGGTCTTGATAAGAGAGTAAACATGTAGAGTAGTATAGGTATTTGATCTCCTACCGCAATCCGTTTGTTTACCGCAATCAGCTGATTGGTTATCACTACTTCCCATTCTTTATCTTTTAGCACTCTTCGTTTGAACATGGAAGGTAGTTAGCATAGGTGACTTACAAAAACTCTTCCCGTAAAATTTGTGGTTCTTTAAACCCGATTTTTTTTATGGAAAAAAGTCAAATTTTAAAGAGAGGGAAAAAGTGGCATCCATCTTGTCTGACGTCAGTACATATGAACTGATCTCAAAAAACACATTGTGATATATAAAGGAAAGATATTTCAACATGTTTCTGATGTACAATAAAGTTTAAAGAATTTAGACTAGGTTTAAATGATTACAATTACCGATTTACCAATATACAGAAATCAATCTAAATTAGGTTCAAAAATGGCCGCCATAGATAGAGTCACATGTATATAAAACTGTGTACAATTAAACTCATATTTCTCTGATAAAAACAAATCTTGCAAATTACATCATTGTTAGATAAACAATTTACATCAATAAACTTACATTTTGAGCTGACCAGGATCAATGAAATAATAAAAAATATGGCAAAACAGGTGGACAGGAGGAGGTTGAAAACCCACGAAATACAGGAAAACAATACGCAGCACAGTTAAGGTTACAGTAAGAAGGCGGGGCCTAATTTGTACGGGAAATGTTTACTATGACGTCACATATAATATAAGGTCTTCAAAATACCACAAAATTAATTCAAGTATTCAAAATACAAGTATCATACTGGTTCAAACTAGAGGAATTGAAAATATCATTGTACATAATTTCCTCATTTGTGCAAGGATACACGATTTTCCTAGATCAGTACTTGTAGTCTTTGAAGAATATTTCTTACGCTTCTTCGCTTACATGGGTTATATATTTTTCTGCAGCAGCTGCGAACATTATTTCCCGTCATAAGAACAAAAAAAAGCATTTTATTCCTTTTAAAACTTACTCCTTTTTGAATTTGTTTTGAGCTTTTTAAGAAATAAAAAAAGTCTAAGCCATAATGAAAACCTGAGTACATGTATATTATTAACAATTTTATTTGTCCTCAGTAATTTCTTGCCAAATTTCAATGAAATTATCGTCCTATTTTGTATTACATCTTTTCAGCAAATAGAATGTATCATTAAGTATCATTATAAAATACTGATTGATGTTTTTCATACTAATTATTGGGACATTTTTGAACACTGAATTGTCAACAGATTTTCCAATGAAGACAATGGAGCAAACGATGGATGTGACCGGAAGGCAGGGGATGATCACTCCTGCATGACATATGATCTCACCTGTTATACTTAGGAGGTCCGAGTTTGCTCTGCTCCTGATTTGTATTGTTAAGGGGGGCGACTATGGTTTTATTGTGTGAGAACTACAATAGCGAAACTCTTCATTTTTATACAATATGTAACATACATTAACTTTAGTGTACATGCAAAGCTTGGGCGAAATCTACCGTCAAGGTATTTTAAGGGACCATCTAAAAATATAGGTACATTTACTATAGGATTATATAGAAAATGTCAATTTTAGCACTTAAAAGCAAATTATACAAATACTACAATAGACTTTTTTGTTCAAACTATAACACATGATGAGTAATACTATATTATACATTACTGAGTATGTGTAAGAAACACAAAATTCTACCGCCTTGTTACCAGAGGGGTCATCTCAAAAGGCCAAAAATTAAAGAATGTTCCTGTTTTTATAGAGTACTACAAAATATGACGGGCACAAAGGTATTATATGAAAAAAATTATAAAAATAATGAAAAAATTCTCAAATTTCTATGTTTTAAATTTCAAGAGCGTATGTTAAATACTTTTCATTTTTAAAATAACATTTTTATTAACCCTTTCTTTAAGAGCTTCAGCTTATCATAACGTCAAGCCCACAATAACGACGTCATCCTACCTATCAGTTGCAAAATTGGTTAAACATTCAGTTATATTAAATTGTTATTACTTTTTTGAACCTATTATTTCTTGATTTTGTTAAATTTTATAAATCAAGAGATAAAAGTTGCTTTAAGGTAGTCCGATCCTCAGGTTTATAAAATTAGCAGTTAAGTAATCAAAAATACTCATAAAAATATCTCTGAATCCACAAATTTATGTTAATTTATCCACAGTATTTCTTTAAAGTTGATCATATTATATAGGAAAAATTGTCAAATCTCCAATATTGTTGCAGAAAAAGTGCATTGGAATATCTGTAATGTATTTTCTAATTGCAAATTGATCAACAAATATACTTTAGGTTAAAAAATAATAGGTATCCAGGCATTCAGAGAAATTGTCATGATTTTTATACTTTTTTCTGTCATGTCTTCTATTATACATAGTCTAAAAGGTTTTTGCTGTCATTACAAGACACCACAAATCACTTCTTATTTCATATCATGCTAATAAGCATTGGTATCTAAGGGTGAATGCAAGAAAATCTTATTTCTCTAAATCTGTATTATTTTTTTTTCTTTTATAGAGTACAAATGTGAAATTTTATAAGACCTTATTACGGAAGCCCAAAAGTGCAAACCAAAAATAAATAAAGAAAAACGAAATTATTAAATAAATAAAAATGGAATTAATATATAAAGAGAAACGAAATTAATATATAAAGAGAAACGAAATTATTAAATAAAAAAAACCAAATTAATATATAAAGAAAAACGAAATTATTAAATAAAGAAAAAAGACATTATTAAATAAAGAGAAACGAAATTATAAAATAAAGAAAAACGAAATTATTAAATATAGAAAAACGAAATTATTAAATAAATCAATTCTTTTTTCTTTATTTAATAATTTCGTTTTCTTTATATATTAATTTCGTTTTTCAAGTAGAAAACTGAAACTAAAATACGGAATTTACAGATGTGCATGGTACGGGCCTGAACCCATAAATCATTAGCGCACGCGTCTGTTTTGCCTTTGCACTCACCGACTCCCATATCGAATACACAACCATTACATATACATGATGTGCTGTTATTAGAATTATTTTATGTACGACCTATCTAATTTTGTGGAACTCTCTTGTGTTACGCAGCACAGTTAAGGTAGACTGGTTGGTTGAGTCTAAATATCACGGGCCTAGCGTAGTTATGAATATTTATGAGATGTCTCTAACGATTAGAAGAAACCCGGTGGTTTATATTATTTCCGGGATGTTTTTTTTAATAATCGTTGATAAGAAAACCATCTCAATGTTTTGTTTTTAATGCATTAAACACCGATTTAACGTTAACTTTCATGCCTAAAATAAATGAATTAGTTATTTTTTGAGGGAAAAAAAATAATTTTAAGCTATTTCAATTGGCAGATTAACATCAGGGAAATACTTATTCATCAATATAGGATATTCAAAAGAATCGTAAATAAATATGAAAACTAAAGAAAAGAATATTACAAAAAAAAGAACATTTAAATGAGAAAATAGTTTAAAAATTGAACTTAAATGAGAGTGATAAGGACGGAAACATAAATATCAATTTAACATATAGAAAACCAACACTCAATAAAATGTAATCTGTTTAATTAGTAAATAAATAACAGCATAATAATCTATTTGCTTAATAATACAAAAATTAACACCATAAAATAAAACAAAAAAGAAGAAAATATGAAACATTCCAAATATTTCAAAAGCTCACTTGAACTGAAATAATCAAACTAATAACAGCATTTACTTTCCGGCGCTGATGATATGTACTTCCCTCTGAGTACAATATAATTAAACAAGGCTGTTGGAAAAGTAGATCACTTTAATGCAACAAAAAAATAACAGAATAGTATAATACATATAACAAAAGATATTGATACATTCCATTGAGTACCTGAGTACAACAATACAGGTGAGAGTCCTGTACCCTAGGCTATTGATACAGACTACTGAGTACTACAAGACAGGTAAGAGACTAGTACCCTAGGCTATTGATACGGTCTACTGAGTACTACAGGACAGGTAAGGGTCCAGTACCCAAGGCTATTGATACGGTCTACTGAGTAATACAAGACAGGTAAGGGTCCAGTACCCTAAGCTATTGATACGGTCTCTCGATTACTACAGGACAGGTAAGAGTCCAGTACCCTAAGCTATTGATACGGTCTACCGAGTACTACAAGTCAGGTAAGAGTCCAGTACCCTAGGCTATTGATACGGTCTACCGAGTACTACAGGACAGGTAAGAGTCCAGTACCCTAGGCTATTGATACTGTCTACCATTTACTACAGGACAGGTAAGAGTCCAGTACCCTAGGCTATTGATACGGTCTATATATTTTTTCCCGTCACTAGATGGCAGATGAAGCGGCATATTCAAATAATGTAAACATGTGTAACCAGAAACAATTTATTTTGTCATGGTATGTTTAACGTTTGTAAAGAATTGGTTGCATTTTAAATATTTAAGCCTTTTAAAGTTAACTGTATGAATAATGGAGAATATTGAAGTACGGTAAAACTATAACCAAGGCATACTCATGATACTAGAATCAAATTAATATACTGAATAAATATATAATATATAACTATATATTTAATTTAGCATTAATTTAAGAACCCTCAATACACTGCACAATAAAGAGTTCTGATTTTTTTCTGCAGTTAGAGTGATCATGCAGCCCTTATATCTCAATTCTAAAAAAATAGAAATTCACAGTATATCATTACACATGTTGATATTAATCTATTCACTATTAAGCTAAAGTATACTGCTATACTGTACTGTTGTGTTTGATTATTATTTCTGGGGGTTAAATGTCAAGTACCATATGGTGAAAAATAAATAGATAGGCTCAAAATTAATACCTTAATTTATAGAACATTTTTTTCTCAATGTCCAAAAAACATTTTACACTGACCATGCATGCATAGATCGAGAGTCCAAAATTCAGACTCAAGCAATTCTTAAGTGATTCAAATTCAAGAAAGCAATTAGTTAAGTGTTAACTTTGATACTTGATAGTCTGAAATAACACATTATATATGAGCCTAAAATAATGGTCAGGTAGCACGATCAGAATGGCCATGGGCCATATTTTTTTTTTTCAAGTTCAAATATTCCTGTCAATATTTTGAAATGAGTAAGAATGACAAATTATAAACTCCTCTTCATTGAATTTGCTCCCATCAAATTGCCTTAATTGTTTTACAGTGAACAAACATGAGACAAATGCAATATATGTGTTCAGGCAATTTAATTATTTTTACAAGTATTGCAATACCAGTCAGAATTAAACTCCTCCTCATCCCCATCAACCTGCAAACAAGTGAAATGATACCATGTATCACATATGTCACAACAAACACACTCATTGTCACATTGCTGGTGACATATTCCACACATGTAAACATCACTCAGCTGCTGGTCTACAGTTTTCTTCTTCTTCCCTTTACCTCCTTGTCTAATCTTCCTTTTCCTGCCTCTTCTTGGATTAGATTTTTGGGTGGTGTCTTCTATAAATCAAAAATTTAACTGATGAGCATTTAATCAAAAAACATGGTAATGAAGAAAATATTTATTAACTTTTCACTGATTTACATCTATATGAGATTTCAATAAAAAATAAACTTGTGTACTAAAATAGGATAGTGCAGTTAAAGCCATATATGGCGTATAAGCAATGAAAATTATTAGACTAAAATTATAAGAACTTATTATTTGTATCATTACTTTATATAAAGATAGAACTTTTCCGTAAATTACAAAATCTAAGTCAATTGCGTTATAAAGATATCACAATTTAAATTTGATTCTCGGAATTTTCTTCGTATCGGAAGAAAATACAAAAGCTTTAAATAACACATTACAGAGAAGATAAAAATGTATTTTTAGATGAGAAAAGGTGTTCTCCGTGTTCAGAGTTATATGAAAAGCTTTAATTTGAATGTATTAACTATATTTCTTTACTTAATTTTGTATTTTTCAAAAATATATTTTTTTATCAGTTACGCCATATATGGCTTTAATTAATATAATTAAACAGATGAATGCCTGCCTGTCAATATGTGGGCCTCTATATGTTAAGAGAATGAATGTGATAAAGAAATTGAATTACCTCCCCCTGATGGGCCTGGTCTGACTAAATTATCTTCATGTGATGTAGATTGACCCTGTACAGAGGATGTTTCTTCGGATGTGACTTTCTCTCCTGCTTCAATTGTTAGTATTGCTGAGTTTGGCATTTTATCTTGGTCTTGGATGGATTTTTTTAAAGATGCGCATAACTCATTTTTTGTCATCCTGTTTGAAATACTCAGATTATATGCTTTACATAACTGCATCACATTTGATTTGGTAAATACTTGTAAGAAACTGTCATTGTCTAACAACTCGCTTTGGAGACGCAAATGGGATTTCTGCTTGCAATCGCTTTCATCAACAATGATAAAATTGAAATCCAGCTTTTGTTTATTTGCTTTGTCTGTTCGCATTCGGATCTGTTTTCTATGAGCCTCCTCTTTTTGTACTCTTAGCTCTCTTTTGTATTCCTGGCGGAACTGTGCGGAGGACATTTTGATATACTTTGTAAGAACTTCCATGTATATGTTTTCAAGACTCTCTTGATAGTCATTAACATTCGATTCGTCCTCATCATGAAATAGAGTCAACCAAGATTTCTTTAAGTCCTTACTTTCTTTTAAGCTAGAGTAGATGTAACTGTAAAAGTTCTGACCATATAAGTTCAAATTTTGGAATGTTTCAAGCTGTTGGATTTGTTGGTCTAAATTCAGGAAAAAATGAAATCCTTCATCCTTAATGCATGTCAGATTTGAAAGAGTAGTTTGTTTTCTCTGAATTTCAGCTAAGGAATCTTGATCTTTAGAAATTTTCATTATGTAACTCTCATCACCTGCAAGCTGATCAAGAAATCTAATTTCTTTGTCTCTTTCGTTCACTTGTAATTTTACTGATTTTTTGTACAGATTGCTTGAGACAAAGGATTTCTTTCTTCGTCTGATTGTGGCAACACACCACCCACCTATGTATCTTGTTTTTGCTCTGCTTCCTTTAGATTGAACCTTCTTTACTTGAACCTTTGCTGCTTCTCTTGCTGTTATATATACTGGTTCAGAGGCCTTTTGGACAATAATGGAACGCAGCTTTTGCAATATGGCAAAACATACACGATACTGTGCTTTTGATAGTGTAGCAGAGTGAAATAATTTTCTCACTTGATTTTGGTAAGAATTGTGGCAACTGAACAATGTCACTTTCTTAAAAAATGCTGTAGTGTGTTTGTTCTCAATTTTCACATCCTTTGGAATAGTATCTTTGAAAAAGGACTGTAATTTGTCATGAATGTTATTGCAAAAAAGTTTTAATTCCATGTTGCGATTTTGAAGATCTGATAAACAGGTGTTAACGTTCCTTTGTTCGTTTGTAAAAGGCTCTGTGTATCGAATCCCGTCCAGGATACAGTCTATGTTGACATCATCTGGTAAGGGATTTTCACAAACTTGACCCTCTAAGTCTCTCTCCTCCAAACCCTCCCATTCTTCATCCCAGTCGCAGAAGAGATTGTCCATTACATTAACATCTTCTAATTCTTTTCTCAAAGTTTGATCTTCATCATCCTCGGATTCCTCAACTTCAGTTTTTGTTTCTGTTGAAAATGGCTCCATAGCCAATTTTTCCAAGAGTGGTGACATTTTGCAGCATAAAAAGTCAGGAAGAATGGGCAAGAATGGAGTGGAATAAAAGCTATTAACATCTTCTTTATGCTGCCTGACTAAATGTTTGGAGTAGTTAAGAATCTGAAGTCCTTTGATCCTTCTGCATCGCCCAACTGCTACCCCTATCTGGCCCGGATTAGTCATATACCGACAGTCAATTTCCACTCGATCCAAAGTTAGTCCCTGTGCCTTATGAGTAGTCATGGCAAATGATAGCTTTAAGGGAATTTGCCTGCGACATGCAATGTCTCTTTCACTCTCCTTGTCATAAATGGTAAAATAATATGCATAAATCTTTGTATTTTTTTTTGTTTGAGGAAAGAAAACATCCACATAATTTTCACCAAAACCCTTCACTTCTCCACACTGACCATTCACAAGTGATGAAGATAAATTGACAAGCAGCATCACGGGAGCATTTATTTTCAAATAAAGTTTTGGTGCTGCACTTGAAAAGTGTGTCAATTTCGTGGCATCTCCAGAATCTGTTGATTTAAATATCTTTATTTCACCTGTAAAACAACACAAAAGTCTAATAATGTTACCATATACATGTACCAATTTGAAAAAGACTTGTATATTCCTATTACTCAGTAATAACCCATTTCAATTTTGAAGCGGCAAGGCTATGCCTCCCCTCATTTCCAGTCATATTGTAATAAATTGACAGTTAAATAAATAGGAAAATAAATGAATAAATATGTTTTAGAGACACTTACGGATATGATTAGAGGAGTTGTATTTATGATGTCTGTCCACAACATGATACTATGTACTATGTACCCCCCCCCCCCCCTATGATACTATGTACTATGTATTCCCCCCTCCCGGTGTACACACACAAACCACAAACACCATGCACCAATGGTAAATGAAATATTAAAAAAATATTCAGAAGTCTTTCAGTTTGGAGTATATTTTCTTCCTAGTTAAATATTATTTCTGAATCCACCAGTGATAATCCTTAGATATATATCTTTCCAATTTAAATTCAAATTTATATTATTTTTGTTTCAGGATTTTGGAAAACATAGAAGAGGACACCATTGGGAAAATATTTTCCGATGATATATCAAAGAAATCTGGCATCCCAAAGTCTGACACTCTTTTTGGTAAACTGTTGTTGAAGCTTTTTAAACACATAAAATATCTAAAGTATACAGGAATGGCAACAGAGTTACCTGCTACTCAGGTGTATTTTGGAATTGCAGACCTTCAGATGAAACTATCTTGTGGCAAAATGTCACAGACTTACTGCCAAAATCTGCTATGGTCCTACACCTGGATTTAGAAATGATATCAATTGGATTAAAAAGCAACACATACTGCAATGGGAGCTTCATTATTAAAGAAATAAATTTCTTACGACAAAAACATGATTCAAATTCAGTTACTTGGCAACTGAAAGTGCGTGGACAGAAAGTTGATTTAAATGAACTCTTCATTGACAACAGAGTTAATTCACTAAATGAAAGAAGCTTAACTCAAATTCTGAAGATTGTTGAATGTCTTGAACTATGTAGAGGATTTAAAAACAACTACTGTGTACCCTTTGACAGCAAGCAAATCCTTCAGGAGAAAGTTAGTATAAATGAATGTTTGACGAGTTCATCTGAGTTACATTATCGGTCAGAAAGATGTCAGCAGGTGGTTTCCTTCATCAGTCTGAGTAACAACTTTTTGTGTAAAAAATGTCAAAAACTGAAGTTAAATATTGAAGCAAAAGCAGTAAAAGAAGCTGAAATATATGACAATGACAAAGAAAATATGTGTTACAGACCTAATATCACTATCCATTCCAAAGGAGAAAACCATGCATTATCTTCTATGAAAGAATGTTCAGATCCTAAAAACCTTACAGACACAACAATTTGTAATAAAGATGAAATTTTTGTATCAGAAATTGATCATGCAGACTTATCAAACATATTAGAATCAATTTTCCCAAATGCATCCGACAAAATGAAACTGTTCTTAAAATCACAACATGACATTCTATGTTCAAAGTCACCGCAGGCTAGACGCTGGAACAAAGATGTTGTGAGTTTATGTCTGTCTCTTTGGATAAGGAGTCCTAAAGCGTACCAGACTCTGTTAGAAAGCAATGTCTTAGTGTTGCCATCTGGAAGGCAACTCAGACGATACAAGAACTGCATCCCACAAGAACCAGGTATCAATGACACCACACTAAGGTGGATGTATGAATCCGCAAAAGGACTCAAACTTCCTCCAAATGGATGGGTTGGTGGATTACATCATGATGAAACCAAAGTACAACAAGATTTAGTGGTGGAAATGAAAGGTGGTACACCTATTATAACTGGTTGGATTGATTTAGGTGAGGAGGCACAAAACCTGAGAGTAATGAAAGATCAAACAGTGACTCAGAAACTTGCAAGTGAAGTGATACAAATTACATTTGTAGGCTTCACAGGATTTCGATTCCCTATTTGCCATTATCCAACTGGAGGAATTAAAGCCTCGGAATTGAGCATCATAATATGGAATGTTATTGAAAAGCTAAGTGACTGGGGATTCCAGATAGATTACATTATGCAAGATGGCGGCGAAGAGAGCAGGAGTTTTATGAACCTCCACTTCAATGAAAACCCAAGAGACACTTGCTACGGAAGCCCAAATTTGGTTTATCCACTGACAACAACATTCCACACTCAAGATTTTTCTCACAACATGAAAAAATTAAGAAACAGTATTCTCAAAAGTGGAGATGTTAAAGGGGTACACACAAGAAAGTTAATACTTCATGGACATTTCATTGTATGGAAGCAGTGGGAAATGGCTGTGGAATGGGACAGAACAATAAACGCACGAAGGATACATCATAAGGTTACAGATTCTCACTTACACCCAAATCTTGCTGAAAAGATGCGAAATGAGTTGGCAGAGACCATGCTTGACTCTGAAATGCTAAACCTTATGAAATCCTACCAAAACAGTCTAGCAGATGGATCTGTTCTTGATGGGGCCATTGAACTACTAGAGAACACAAGTTCTTTAATCAAGATATTCAGAGATAGAGCACTTGTAACGACAACATCAGACCCACGTCTTGGTCGTCTGAGGGAAATTCTTCAATGGTGGCAAGATTGGCAGAAAGAAGTCATGGAATCAAAAAGCGAAACTAAGCATAAAATGTTGCCATCGAAGCAGTGTGTGGAAGACATTGAAAACATGCTGCTTAGTTTTCCAGCTATTTGTAAGCAGCATCTAGAGATGTTCCCAGGGGCCAGTATAAAACCATCCAGGTTTAATAATGACATTGCAGAAAATATATTTTGTCAAGAGAAAGGAATGTTTAATGGTAGCAACAGTAATCCAACTTATGCAAATTATTGTAAAACTGTTAATTCTGTAGTACTCGAACAGTCGTTAAAGTCAAGGGCCAGGAAATCAAATGCTGGATTAGAATCTGCAAAATGTTTTTCCATATCAACAAACCAACCAGTGCTCAAAAAAAGTAAAAAATCACCCAAACAAAAGAAAAAAATGACATCAGAATCAAATAAGCTGCGAATAAAAATGCCTCGACTTTGAAATCCATGAAAATGATATACACTGAGTGAACAATATGTGTTTAGACATTAGGTTTAAATCAATGTATATGCTTTACTTCATATTTATTATGAAAAAATGTGATTTATAAATACCTTCCATGTCCATTAAGCTGTCTGAATTAAATTTATCAACATCAAAATTCCTTGCAAAGAGCTTTGTTGGTTGATTTCCAGGTGGCAAGGGCCTTTTCATTCTCTTTAAGAATAGATCAGTGTCATCTGTAAGATCACCCCTGCTGAGTTCATGGATGGCTCTGACTAAAGTATCTATTCAATAAAGTAAAATTATATATATGATTTCAAAATGTTATCTCATAAAAATAGTAATAATCATGATATAAACATATCATATTTTTTTATGTTGTTATTTCAATTAATCAAATATCCTCATATGTCAAATATTGAGGTGATGGGGTGAGGGTGTTAGTTATGTGATCATTTTATTTATATTGTTAAAATGAGAAATGCTGATGTTGAAGATGATCTAATTACTCTATGTAATTAATTTATTAATCTTATTGAAATTTCCCATAATTATTAGAGAAACAACATCACTTGCCTTCTGTCTGTCTATGCACTTTCTGCAGTATAAATCTATGGAATTGTTTAATTGCAGGGAATATATATTCACCATTGTCACCGTATGAATTTGGTACAGGCTTTAGTTGATAAAAATCTCCCGATAAAATGATTTGCATACCTCCAAAAGGTATGTCACTGTTTCTAACTGCCCTACACAGAGCATCAATGTCTGTGAAAATTTTTAGTGACAACATTGACACTTCATCAATGAAAAGAATGTCTGTGTCTAGAATTCTTGCTTTGACAGCATTATAATTGTCATCATTACAAACTTTCTGTATAAGTTGAGTGACATGGTATCTGCCGTCCTGTAGTCCAAAAAAACTATGGACAGTAGAGGCATCAGGTAATACAGTGCTTGCTATGCCTGTGGTTGCAGTTATTTTCACTTTCTCCCCCCTATTCTTAAGTTTATAGTATAGTTTTTTGACTATGAAAGATTTCCCTGTCCCTGCCTGACCTGATATTACAACATTGTGGCCATTTTCCACAGCATGCTCAATCTCACATGTCAAATCCATCGTTTAACACCTTATTTTCCCGGGAAAACGTCATGTTGTTTATGTATTATGACATTGACCAATCAGAACTTACCTTTATATTCAGTGCGTATAAACCGGAAGTCAGGCAGTCTAGCGAAATTCTTAGGCACTTGGAGGTGTAAAAACATCTTTTTCTTCGAAGGAACGGCATTGGAGCGGAACGAAACAGTACATACATTCAAAGTAAGTTATTAGTGAACGATTAATCGCGCCAAGTCTTCTGAGAAAGGCCTAAAATACCCCAAACCCGAATTTGCCTCAAAAAGAGTGTCCTACCCTTGTTTTTTTATACATACACATACTATATATTTACATTAACTTCCAGTGCCTGTGAGAAACAGTACACATACCTGTGCCCGCAAGACCAGTTGGTCTACTTGTCTGTGTTATGGACACATGAACAGGTGGACTTCAGTGAACAAAAAATATATAATGCACATCAAAAAGGGGGACCGTCCTTGGCGACAAGAACTTACAACAACCAGTGTAATGTTTGCCACAATTCAACAAATGGCTAATTGTATTCGGCGCGTCGGCGTGCAACAGATTTTGTTTTATAAATTTATCGCTTATACAGCATCGGGCTCGATATCCTTTACTAATCAAAGAACTGAAAGTACTGATAGGTGTTGATTTTAATGACGGTTTCAATAAAAATTAATTTTTCACACTTTGTTCGCAACTTTTTCACGTTATGTTCATTCAAGATCCATTAGGATGTTTGTTAGAATTAAATAAAAAAAGAAAATGATACAATTATACAGAGTCAAAAGGGTAAAGTTTGTTTTGATCTCACCATAACATTAGAATGATATGCCAAAAAGTGTAAGACTTTTTCTCTGTTCAATTTTTAAAAATAAATTAATAATGAATATTTCTGACCAAAAGTTTGTTTGAAAGGGCTATTGATAGCAAAGTCATTTTTGCAACCAAAGTTTCTCCCCATCCTCAGACCTCTAATATAGACAAGTTAATTCCACAGGGGCCGGTAACATACTGTATTTGATTTTACGTAATCGCTATAAGTATACAAAAAGAGATAACTAACTATCTTTTTGTATACATATAGTGATTACGTAAAATAAAATACAGTATGTTACCGGCCCCTGTGGTTAATTCTTAGTAACTACTCAATCTCCCATGCAGAGTTGTCTTTCGTACCTCTCTGAAGCCACTTCTGGTGAATGTATGAGCCGATGATAGAGAGTGAGTAGTACTATTATTTTAAAACGTAACAAGGAATATTTTTTAATGAATGTATCTATTGTCCTAACACGAAAATCCTTTTTCGAAAGGGGGGTTAGGGGATCAAACTTCTTTCAATACCAACTTTTGTTCTGTCAAACACTACAGGTACTATACTTACCCTTCTTAGACTACACTGCAACGTGCCTGTTGAAAGTGGGGGCTAAACCTACGCTCCAATGTTTAATATGTTGTCTATACTGTACGTATAAGCCCCCTCCCCCGGCTCCAAGGCATATGTGTTAAACATAAAATTAATGTATTAAAACCAAGGCACTCAATATTTTTAAATGCTATAGTTAAAGGGTAAAAATGAGAAGGTGAGTGTTGTTTTCCAAAGGCCTCTAACTTTATTGGGCCTTATTGAAACTCACAAAGATGGCCTGTAGTGCTCTAACTTTCAGTACTCAAGATACACTTCATATTTTTCTATCCAATATTTTTAGGGACACACAAAATAAATATATAAAATTATTTATTACATATTTCATATTCAGCAGTGATGCACTGTGATTAATTTAATAAAAATGACATTTTGTCAAAGTGTGAAAGGGTATATACCAAAACGATATTCTATTATCTAAAATAATAATAGTTTTAGTGTGAAAAAGAACTAAAAATAATTGTAGCAAGACAATTTTGGTTCTTTTTTACACTAAAACCATACCCAGTCTTGCACTGATGTTCTAAACAGGATCGATGTACACTGCCAGTAAATTGTTTAAAGTTGGATTTTGTCAAAATTAAACCTTTCTCTCTAAAGCGTTTCTTAGACTCTCTTACAGGTGCGCTCAGGAAAATCTTCAGTGCGCAAACTACATAAAACCGGGAGTAAAATCACTTTCCCCCCGATATATGTCAAAAGTCAGAGGGTTTGAGAACCCTTTATTGATAATTTTTTTTAAATAATGTACATGTATTATGTTCAATGTCAGATATTGTTTATTGCTAATCAAACACTTATAAATATTTTTAGATACTCGTATAGATTTTAATCTATTAAAATGATTAGAATTTCATAATTAGTATATTAGGGAGACATATACCCATTGAAATGTTTCTGTGATTATATCTATTGGTACTACCGGTGTGTTTATATTCATTTTACTCATAATTACATTTTGTAAGTCTCCTGCTTAGCGCAGTGGCAATGGCTTCTGCTCTAGAGTCTAGAAGTACGGAGTTGATACTTACTTCGCAGGTTCGATCCCCGTGGGACGTGGAGACCGGTTTTTCGGATGAGACTGTATGTATTTTAACTGAGGTCCCGTGTCGCAGTAGATGTTCGCACGAGAAAGATCTCTCAAAGTCCGAAAAATCTTACGTTTTCCTGGCTTTTTTACGATTTAAAAAAAACTATATTGGTAAGTTCTTAAGTATGTACTATTCATACCTTGTGACTTTGAAATTTAAATAATTTCGCAAGTATCTAAAATCAACTCGAGAATGCCGTCTCCGGTTGGAGGCGGCGATTTTCCAGTTAACGTAATGGCGCCGGTTCTGACGTTTTCCTGGCATGTAAAATATCAAAATCGTAAAAAAGCCAAGAAGACGTCAGATTTTTCGGACTAGATCTCTCACTGCTCAAAGGCCATGAGTGCCGAGTATAGGAAAAATTTAAAGCTCTCCATCAGCAAGTTAACATAAAAGTGAAAAATCCTTCTCGAGAAGGACGTTAAATAAAGAACATAAAAACATTTCGTCCATTTCTTTGCCATTGAAAAATACAAATATATTAATAAAGAGAGATAAACATGCATAAAAGAATTATATTAATATTTTGAATGATAAAAAACGGAAAAAAAAATGTTTGAGAAGAAGATAAACACTAGAGATTGATTTATTATAAAAATCTGAAAATAATACTAATTAGACCGAGCGCATAAAAAGATACCCCTGGAATTCCAGTGGTGTGATCAGGTACCTAAGAAAAGTAAGCATTCCCTTCAGAATGGTCTGTCATGAGTTCTAGTACTGTGCAGGTAGATAACAGGTTAAAAAACCTATACTGTTCATAGTTGAACCTTATTGTCTATAGTCCTATAGTCACATTTAGTAAAACACATGGATACGCCGCCATGACAAAGTTGCAAATGAGATCTGCAATTAAAGTACACACCTGCTCTCACTACCTATGGACCTAGAGCAGTGGGGCATTTATTTAACTTGGATATTATTTTTCCTTTAAAAACTCAAATTGAGCTGCATGCAAGTACATTTACTTGTTGCATGATCTGACAAAATTAGACCTGATGGTCATTTTACTCCTTTTTGTTTTTGTTTTTTTTTTTACAAATTCCTTTTTTACTTTTCATATAAGGTACTTACATGCATGTCTGTTACAGAAACCTTAAGGTTGACGTTTAGACGTCCGAAAAGTTTGAATTTAAATCAACACAGTAATACTATTTCAAACATCCCTTTCCAAATAATCCAAATGGTATACACTCTCGTACACTTAACATGCAATTTTCACTTTCAATTTAAATATGGTAGCACAAAAATATCATACCATTAAAACAGTAATGTTAAAGTGATAAGCTATGTTGCATTATTTTTCTGTTTGTTTGTTTTATTATTTAGAACAGACAACACACATCAATACTTTTCCACCATTATAAGGTGGACATTTCAGAACATCACACACAGCCACAACATGACGAAAAACGTTGTAAGCCTTAGGAAACCTGGGACTGGGTAGTTTGTCTGCGTGTTTGTCTACACACACATATGATGTAGCAGCCATAAGATATCCTTGGTACTCCAGTCGCCAGCCTTTATAACAAGTCTTCCTTGCTGTAATAATAAGGCATCTATACTTATAAATTAATAAATTTTGCAAATATACTCGAAACGGGTGAACAAGAGTTCTTACTTACCCCTCTAATACTCCACTACATACAAGATGATGTCCGTAAACTATATTTAGATTTCACTCGGATAGTAAGTATCGAACATTAAATTAAAAGTCTACTTCAATTTTCTGAAAACAGCCATGAAATATAATCAACCTGAGTATTGTGGCGTTTCCGGTTGGCGGATCTAAGCTACTGACAAATTTTAATGAAACTGACAACAAACAATCTATTATTTATTTCATGTCATCAATGAATTATTCTATATATAATTCAATATATAATATATTATATTTCTCCAATGCCAACTTCTTTCAGAACCAAATTTTTGGTATTCAACACTACATTTCCCTTATATGAATTTCCTAACATTTCCAATAGTAAAAGTATTGGTGGGAAAAAAGTGGGGGGCAGCCTTTTTACGTATAGATAAGGGTACATATATAATTAGACCCTATATATCAAGACCATAGTACCTGTGAATTTTTACCCCTTCCTAAACTCCCCAAAATTAATTTATTTGTTTATTATGTATATTCGTTGCTTTTATCCTTCATAAAAATGAAATAAGAATATTTGAAGTGCAATATCCATAACATCGTATGAAGTTTTGAAGAAATAAACGTCAATTAAAGCATTTTTCATTTTTCAAGTTTTCACAAAAAGTGGGTGGGAATGGTGACGTGAATTTCTTTCATGCTGACTTTTGAACAAAGTATTTCTTCCCTCTATAAGTCTGTAGTCTGTCAGTAAAATCTACAACTTCCAACTACAATATATTTAATTTTCTGTTGTTAATGGTAAAGTTCTATGTATAAATTCAATACCCCGCGCTTGCGCGGGTAATTATCTAGTGTAATATAAGCAGAAAACTGCCCACCCTTGTTAAATGGGAATTTTTTTTCAGTATCTTAAAATTATCTTAATGTCGGATGGTCACAAACTGATTTATTTTTTGTCGCAAATTATCGAGAAATGGGGTTTCCAATCAATTATTAGGTCTTTCCACCTTTCTGTGGAAAGACCTATTGAAATTCTTCTGTTTATTATTAGGTCTTTCCACCTTTCTGTGGAAAGACCTCTTGAAATGCTTCTGTTTATTATTATTTTTCCGTTATCGAAAATTGAACCGAAAGAGTTCTCGTCACAGACATTGGTTATTGTAAATTTCATTAATCTCTTTGGGATTATTTACGAGTTTCACCGCGTTTAATGAAGCGTTTTATTTCACTCGTTTACTTATTCTTTATTATTCACACGCAGTGTCTCGAATAGCCCTTCATTTCAAGCTTCTCACAATGAAACTACATGTATGATTATTGTGATGAAAAGTGTTTACATAAACAGTAATCAATTCAATAATGAGAGAAAGTCAAGTTTAATGTCATATGATTTCTATGTTGGATGTCATAGAGCTCAAGACATTATTTATTGAACAGCCCTCGTATTATTCTTAATTAAGATTTTCAAAGATACTGAACTTACAATATGTCTTTATTTAAGCGTAAAATATGTCAACTGTGTTTTCAAATTTGTATTATTTTTAAGATAAAATTCTGCAGTTGAAAGCATAGCTTTGTCCTAAAAAATTACAATCACTGTATTTAATGCCCCCCTTAAATTATTGAATGATCGATTACATATTGTTTAAGGTCCCTCTCGAGAATTTTTTCACTCATATGGAGACTCTTCTACTTAATTGCCGGTGGAGAGCTGCAAATTGTGTCTTATACTCGGCACTAAGGGCCATTGAGCAGGGAGCTAGGGATCTTTTTCAAGCCAACACCTACTGTGAAACGGCACCTAAGTTTATACGGTCTCATCCGAAGGACCGGTCTCCACGTCCCTTCCCCAAATTTAACAGATCATTTGAACATAAAGAACTCGATCTGTGGAAACCTAAAATTGGGTACAGAAAGCAGACATCTTCGTCTGGTCCCCTAAGATTCCCGGCGGCTCCGCCATGCTTCATGCTGCGACCCAGTAAAGCATATCCAGCAAGATTGTCCATACTGTCATACTTCTTATGGATATTCTTGAGCCAGCAATAGAAATGTTTGGACACCGTAAGATCATCCTCCAGAATGACTATAATTTCTTCAGAATCAGGAGCGGGGTTCCATGTTCCAATCCATTGACCGTATATACCGACATGCTTAGTGTGGTTGTGTACCTTAAAATATAGAATAATGATTCAATCATGTGTATAATGAATAGAAATTGTTCATTTCTGGTACAGTAAAACTTGTTTAGTATTTAGTGAAAAGGCATGTGTCTTATTTATGGAGACGATAGTCGCAAATATTTTGAAAACTTGTAGTCGTATAAAAATCATTCAAAAACGATACCATTTTTAACTTGATCAATTCCTCAAGTAAATGTTGGCTACATAAAATATAATTGAAGTTAGACACAGGCATCACCTATGTTTAAAAATGTATTAATTTTCAATTTGAGAATATAAAACACGAACTGTGCAGAGTACGTTTTTATGCGAGAAGTAATATTCGATGTTCTTAAAAAAAGGGACCTGTCGTTTTTTGATAGTATATGATAAGCAACTTTATATATTAAATATGAAAAACGTATATATTTTTACAGATTCACTTTATGGAAGTAAATATATATATTTATCTCGTAATTTATAAACGGAAAGAATATTCTGATTAAGGACAATACCCGTGTCCCTGGGAGACAGTTTTCAACTCAAGCGAGTTTTGCTGCAAACTACCGTATAACGGGTAATTTTTACTGCTGTAAATTTTTACGAATTATGGTCAAAAAGGGTGATTTTAATTTTTACGTGTTAATTTTTTACGAACTGAACACGTCCGTAAAAATTAAAATCATCAGATGTAAAATTCCAGCACTTTGAATGCGTTTACGTACAAATAATGTGTCCAAAAACCCGATGTCAGAGAGAGAGAAAAAGAGAGAGAGATTTATTAAATTCTAACACATTCATATAAAGTTTTAAACTTTTAGAAAATCTAATCCTAAGCATAATGATGCAAAGATTCTGCATTGTAAAGTTTGGTTTTAGTCAACATTTAAGCATCCATAGTTACATCAAGAGATTTTCTAAAACCCCTGACCTAGATCAAGAAAAATGCAAAGATGCCGTGACACCATATATGGTATGTCATACGGCTTTTTTGACAGATATTTCCAAAAATCCGTGCCTCGATATATCATGGAAAATGGCACGGCTTTTAGACACGTGTTTTTTTTTATTTATACCAAATTTTATTCACATAAGTGAATGGGATTGGGCAGCAGGCAAAGCCTATTTTAGCCCTCTCCCTAAAAGGTCAAAATGAACACACAATATATAGATATGAAAATAAATAGACAAACATAGTAACAAAAAAAAGGAAAAAAAGTAGAAAGAGAGAAAAAAAGAAGAAAAAATTACAATGAAATACATGTACCGGTTAGAAAGCGTTGGCATAAGTAACATGCATGACAGTTTCAAATAAAACGTTTGGTTGCTGCGATGAAAGCATGTACTGCTTCAAATATTTGAGTATTAATACCTAGTCCATAATTGGGACTACCATACAAAAATAAATCAAGTTCATGAGTTTGATCACAATCAATAATATTTTGAATTGTTTGGAAAAGTACATTTCTTGGAGAGTTATATTTTGGACAAGCAAAAAAATAATGATGAGCATCTTCAACAGAGTCAATACAGTATTCACACATTTGTGTTTCTGATAAAAAATGGTTATATAAGTCTTCCTTTAAATTACTTGCATTATTTCGCAATTGACAATGTATTATATTATACTTTCTTATTCCAAAATGATAAATTTCTTTACCTTTTTTACAAAAATAAGAATTTAAAAGACCTTTAAATGAAGATATTCCAGGAGCATTTCTGATACAATCAGGCAAGTCATTCCATAATTTAATAGTTGATGGAAAGAAACTTTCCATATATGATGTAGTTCTATTAGAAGGAATTTTGAATTCTGCATCATTATTTCTAAGATTATAGGGGTGGTTTGTAGGACGGAAAGGTTCAATCAAGTCCTTTAAATATTTAGGTGAATAGCCATTTATGATTTTATATAATAGTAGCAATTTATGAATATTCCTCCTAGTTTGTAAAAGATTCCACCCTAATTCATCATACAATTTTGATCTAGAGGAATTTGATCTTAAACCAGTAATGATTCTACCTGCTTCTACTTGGATATCTTCTAAAAGCTTTGTATCTTTTTCAGAACAATTGTCCCAAACAACATCAGAATATTCTAAAACAGGTCTAATAAATGCAAAATATATCTTAATAAGTATTTTCCTTTTCACCTTATACTTAAGCATTCTGAGGATATTTAGTTGTTTTGTAGCTTTTTTCATGAATTAATTGTATATGCGATGTATAGCATCACTTTGAAAATGTAATCCGAGGTGGGTATGAGATGCATTTTGAATAATGGATGGGCCATAATGACCAAATGTAATAGGCGGATATTTTATAATTTTGCGGGTGAAATCAACATTTACAGTTTTGTTTGGATTAAAATCAACAAGCCATTTTTTTTTACCATTTATCAATTAGATCTAGATCACTATTAAGCGACTGTGCTACATTTGTGGCTTCTTTTTCTACAATAGCATATAAAGAGGTGTCATCAGCAAAAAGACGTATATTGTTTGCTAAATCATCACAAATATCATTTATGTATAGGAGAAAGAAAAAAGGTCCCAAAACAGAACCCTTGGGAACACCAGCGTTTACTCTTTCATGGTTTGATGAAAAGCCATCAATTACAACTTTTTGTTGTCTATCACACAAATAATTCTCAATCCAGCCTAATATGTGGCCATTAATACCATAATTTTTTAGTTTAGATAAGAGACCTTTATGCCAAACTTTATCAAATGCTTTTGAGATATCACAAAAAATAAATCTAACATCTTTTCCTTTGTCAAGACTTGAAATTATAGTGTTGTATATTTCTACTAGTTGGTTCACAGTTGAGTCTCCAGGTTGAAACCCTGACTGATATTTGTAAATTACATTATTATCTTTCATAAAATTATGCAATTGTTTTAACAAAATTTTTTCCATTATTTTAGATAAGACACTTGTTAGGGATATTGGTCTATAATTTGATACTTCTTGAGCACTACCTTTATTTTGAAAAACGGGTGTAATCTGTGATAGTTTCCAAATATCTGGCAACTTTTTTTCAATTAGTGATCTATTAAAGAGTTTTGTTAGAGGGGTTTTAATTGTGCTAGCTATTTCTTTCAAAATTCTTAGGGAAATACCATCAGGACCAGGTGGTTTACTGCTGTCAATGATACATAATTGATCGTAAACTTAATTTTAGTGATAAATATTTCAGATAAAGTGTCTGTATTTTGTAATGGTGGACCAGGACCATAAAGGGGAATGTCTGGTTCATCTGTAATAGATGAAACTTGTGCAAGGTATTTATTAAGGACTGTAGCCTTCTCAACTGGATGGAAAATAAGTTTACCTTTCGATTTAAGTGGTGGTATTGGTTCATAATTTTTATTTAGTTTTGATATTGACTTGACAATTCTCCATCATTTTCCAGGGGGGATTGATTTATCAATCATTGAGGATATTTTCTTGTTATATTTTTCACGGGATTTTCGAATTTTATCAATAACTGTATTTCTGAGTTCTCTGTATGTCTGCCAATGTAGTGGATTGTCTGAGTGTTTTGCTTTATAGTGTGTCCTATTTCGTTTCCTCATTAATTTCCGTATGGTATTATTCATGAATACTTTATCTCTAGGTCTGATTAGGTAATGGTTTTCTTAGGAATATGTTTATCAATACAATTGTTTAATGAAGAGACAAAATAAGAATATGTTTCATTGATATTGTTTGAATCATACAAAATAGAGTTCCATTCAAATTGTCTTAATTCCTCATTTAGTGCAGTAAAATTTACATTTTCGTAATTTCTTACTACCCTTTTGTAAGCATATTGTTTCTGGACAGTTCAACACTAATAAACACAATGAGAGCTGCAAAAAGGTGCTGATATTTCATGATTTTGAATCAGACAAGTATTATTAGTTAATATTAAATCAATACACGTTCCAGTGCTCACAGTAAAGTTAGTAGCATTATCTATGAGATTTGTTAGGTTGAGTCGTTGTAATAAGAGTTTAAATTGTCTACTTTGGTTGGACAGCATAATGATATTAAATTCACCTAATAATAAAATTGGAATATTTAAAATCTAAAGCTTGCTGTAGGTTATATAGAAAATGATCAAAATATTCTGCCTTTGAGTTAGGGGGCCTATAAATAACACCCACAAGTAATTTATTATTATTTACTACTACTTCAGACCAGAGAATCTCCATATTTCTAGAGTCTAGGTCTTTTCTTTCTGAAAAATGTATACTCTTAGAAATGTATAAAGCAATGCCACCTCCGAAACGATTAGACACGGGTTTGCAGAATCCGTGAGTCCATATAAGGAAACTAGCTTTCTGACACGGATTTTGTGAAACCGTGTGATTGATCTCCTTTTAAATATTTCGGCCAATATTCCGTGCTGTGTCCATGCATCGACTTCCTTTAGGTAAGGTTTTCAATACATATATTATATAGGAGCGGGAATGCTATCAGCACGGGTGTCTGGAAACAGAATCCGTGCTTGAGTCGTGTCTAAGACACCCGGACTGTTTTGTACAGGAAAGGTCTCGCTCCGGGATCACGAAAAATCTTATGCTTAAGTTAAAATCTTAATATTAATAATTATACTTAAATGTTTTGGAGGTCAAGTAGATCAATATTAAAATGTTTCAATTTCGATTGAAAATTTGACTAAAATCTTAGCCTGTTTCATGATCTTGGGGCAAGGTCTGGTGTAGCTGCAATAATGTAGCTCTCTCCGATTTTTTGATATGAGGAATTCTGTCCACCCCATCATTGCAGCTTGGCCTGGTGAAGTTCATTGAAAATGATGAAACATTGAATCAAGTGAAGATATCAATATTAACAATGTGAACAGTAACCAGCAAGTGGCAATTAAATTTGTATTACTTATATATGGATCTATAAGACTGCTCCACTTCTGAAAACAATCAAAAGCCAGTCTTTTTATCTGCTCTATGGAAAAAATATTTACAGCAGATACACTGAAACTTGTTTAATCCGACATGCATTGGGAGACAAATTCTTTGTCGGAAAAGACAGGGTGTCGCATTGCACAGTAAAAAAACATAAAAAATAGTAAAATGGGAATGAAGTTCGGAATTCACAGTGTGATGTATTACACAGTAATTGGATTAGACAGTTTTCACTGTATAAGAAGTTACTTTAATTACCTCCACATGATTTTCTATAACAAATGTACGTCCAATTTCCGAAATATGTGATTTGTTCGCTTTAGTTTACTTTTTTTTTTAATCTAAATACACTATTATAAATGTCTTATTTATGCTTAATGATGAATTTTTTTGTTTAGATTCAGAGGCTATGTCTTTCACTTGCAAAGTTGTGACACTAAAATGGTGTTGTTTTTGACAATAGAATACAAGAACACGATGAATGTAGTGACTCTTCAGACTTGTCTGATAAAATACAGTATATCCAAGGGCATAAGTACCGCTAACTGTTACATGTACATGTAATTGCCTGCATGACAAACTTGTTTTTGAAATAAGATAATCTTATTCATTACGAAGTACACAATTTGTAATATGTTTTACTGGATGTAGTGGTTGAAGCTTCTGCTCTAGAATCGCAAAGTAAGGAGTTGGAATGTAAAGCCAGGTCCTTCAGATGAGACGGTATGAACAGACTTCTGTGTCGCAGTAGGTATTGGCACAAAAAAGACCCCTCACTGCTTAATGGACTTAATTGCCGAGTATAGGACAAAATTTGTAGCTCTCCACCAGCAGGTGATGGTTTCTCCACATGGGTGAAAAATTCTCAAGAGGCATGTCAAACAACATACAGCACCCCCTTGCTTGTCGTAAAAGGCGACTAAATGGGGCGGTCCTTCGGATGAGACCGTGTATAAACCGAGGTCCCGTGTCACAGCAGATGTGGCACGATAAAGATCCCCCCTGCTCAAAGGCCGTTAGTGCCGTGCATAGGCCTAAATTTGCAGCCCTTCACCGGCAATGGTGACGTCTCCATATCAGTGAAATATTCTGGAGAGGGACGTTAAACAGTATACAATCAATCAATCAAACAACATACAATTTATCAATCTTAGTTTTGAAGTATAAAATCCAAAATCAATAATACTGTACTCTTACCCTGTATTCTCCATGTTTAAACTTAAATTTTCTGGCTGTGCTAAACGTCCCATTATGAATCAAACCATCCTTTTTAGATCTATCAATCCACACATCTAGAATAACCTTGTCTTCAAAATATTCTGCCTCATTCAGAGAATTCAGGAGTCGTTTCAAAGAATGGGGTCGATTGAAAACTACGACTATGATCCGAAAGTCTTGGTAATCAGAACTCTTTTCGACTAGAGGTTCTCCATTGTATCTAGTTGTGTAATCCCCTGTGCCTTTCTTTAAGGAGGATTGGCTATCTTGTGGGAATTTCTGTGTAAATGGTAAAGCAGATGTCTAAGACTAAAGAATAATTTGGGTAGAACTACATAAAAAATATTACTTTAGATTTTACTTCAGGGATCGAAATTAATTCTTTTGACCACTAGCAAGTTTTAGCTAGTGATTTTTTTTCTAGCATTATTGAACTCTCATGGTAATAAACATAGGAATAATTCAATTGAATCTGAGTACTCTGGCTAGGAAAAAAGCACAAATCATTTAGTATTAAAAAGCTTAAATGCATGAGTGGTCCTGATCTACCTCTAAAAGGTAGAAGGGGTAAGGGGGATGGGATACAATTTGAACAAATTTGAATCTACACTATTTGAGGATGCTTCAAAAATAAAATGACAAGCCTTGGCTTTACTGTTCTTCAGAAGAAAATTGTTCCTATATACTAGTACTCCTATGTTAAACTTTGATAATCCATTGTGGCTCTACCCTATCCAGGGGGTCATGATTTTGAACAAACTTGAATCTTCACTACCTGTTAGCTTTTAGCTTTAGGCCTCTTCGTGCCAGGTGGCACATAAGGCAGCCACACAGTTTCTCCACCCAGTCCTATCCTTTGCTTTTCTTTCTACTTCTTTCCATGTCAGCCCTCTTCTTTTAGCTCTTTCTCTGATGTTCTACGCCATGTTGTTTTTGGCCTGTCCCTTTTTCTCTTGCCGTCTGCTTTCCAAAATATGCTCTCTCTTGTGATGTTATGATGGTCTTTCCTGAGCACATGTCCAACCCATCTCCACTTTCTTCTTACAATTTCCACCACTATGTCTTCCTGTCCTGACATCTCCCTGAGTTCGTTGTTGGAGACTATTTTTGGCCATCTGATCTTAAATATGGTCCGTAGGCAACGATTTACAAACACTCTCAGTTTCCTTGCGAGGTCTTTCCGGAGCTTCCAGCATTCTGATCCATATAATAGTATTGATTTTACATTACTATTATAGATCCTAAGCTTTGTCCTAGTGGTCATGTAGGAGGAGGTCCAAACTGGTTTTAATATGGCAAACACATGACGGGCTTTGTTGATTCTTGATGTAATATCCTCGTCAGTACCTCCAGATGTTGTTACAATGCTGCCTAGGTATGTGAAGGTGTCTACATCTTCCAAACTCTCTCCATTTACTTGTACGGGGTTGTTATTCCGTGTATTGATTCTCATTATTTTGGTCTTGTTAAAATTGATGTTTAATCCTAGACATCTAGCTGTTGTATAGAGTTTGTTCGTTTTCTCCTGGATTTGCTGATAGGTGGATGAGATGAGACATATGTCATCGGCATAATCCAGGTCATCCAGTTTGTTGTCCATTCTCCATCTAATGCCATTTTTCTTATTTCTGGTGGATTCTCTCATGACCCAGTCTATGGCCACTAAGAAGAGTAGAGGTGATAACATACAGCCCTGCTTCAGTCCCGATGTAACTGGGAACCACTCTGTTTTGGCATTGTTAACCATCACACTACACTGAAATCCTTCATGCAGTACCCTGATGATGTCAATGACCTTCGGAGGTAGACCATACAATCTCAAGAGCTTCCATAAACTTTCCCGATGTACACTATCAAACGCCTTTTCAAAGTCCACAAAGTTAAGGTATAGAGAAGACTGCCATTCTATTGACTGCTCTATGATGTTTCGTAATACGAAAATTTGGTCACAACATGATCTTCCTGGTCTAAACCCTGCTTGCTCCTCTCTCAGTTGTGCATCGACTTGTTGTTTTATTCTGTCTAATAGCACTCTGGTAAACAATTTACTGATTGTGGGTAAAAGTGTTATTCCACGCCAGTTGTTGCATTCTGATTTATCTCCTTTCTTTGGTAGTTTTATAATTAGTTCTTCCACTCAGTTGCTACCATGTTGGTTGTCCAAATGTCTTGGAACAGATTATAAATGACCTTTGATATTACTTCTATATCTACTTTAATTAATTCTGCTGGTATGTCATCTACTCCTGCAGCTTTGTTGTCTTTCATCTTTCACTACCTGTGGATGCTTTCTAATAAATATGAACAATCATGTCTTTGGCGCTCTTGAGAAGAAGATATCTGAAGATTATTCTTATATACTCCTAGTATGTTAAACTCTCATCGTTTATTGTGGCTCAAACCTACCCCCAAGGATCATCTGAACAAACTTGAACTACATGCATACTACCTATGGATGCTTTCACATAAATTTGACCAACCATGGCTTTAATGTTCTTACATGTATGAGGGAGATTTAAAAAAAAAATACTTAATATAAATTCCAATGTTAAACTTCGATCATCCATTGTGGTCCTTCCCCCTTCCACGGGGGTCACATTTTGAATGGATTTGAATCTACACCACCTAGCAGAGGATGCCTCCATTTAAATATGACCAACCATGGTTTTGATGTTCTCGACGTTTTGATCGTCCATTGTGGCTTAACCCTATCCTAAAGGGGCAATGATTTGTACAAACTTGAATTTACACCGCCTGCACAACTAATAGTCTATAGTTGAAAAGTCAGGGTGACTTAAGGTTATTCTTTTAAAAATAAAGTTGAAAAATGTATTTTTGAAAATCACAGAACACCTTTCTTTTAGTTGATTAAGTGATCGTAAATAATTAACCGGGATATCTACATGTATTTGCCATTAATAAAGGAATGGAGTAGATTCAGATTAGAAAAAAAATTATTGTTTTCAAAAACCCGTGCTTTTAGCATTCCCGCTCCTATGTAAAATATGTATCATATGAAAAGCCTTGCCAAAGAGTGGTCGAGGCACGGCCACGGCATGGGGTATTGACGGTACTATTTAGAATAGATCACACGGTTTAACAAAATCCGTGTCAAAAGCCGTGCTAGTTTCCATATCATATTCCGAAACCCGTGTCTGAAACCCATGTCCTATTCCATATACGAAGACACTGATTTTTGGAAACCCTTGTCAAAAAAGCTGTGTGATATACCATATATGGAGTCACGGGATCTGTCTAGATCTAGGTCAGGGCCTTTAGCAGCTGTCTAGAGAAATTCTCCTGATGTAATTGTTGATGCCAAAATAGTGACTGAAACCATTTTTTTTAACTTCACAATGCTTTCCATCTAGGCTTTGTTTTAGAATTTTCAAAGAAGAAGGTACAGTTTCAATACAAATTAAGCCCGATAATTTTCTAAAATATGAAAGTAAAGAAGAAATCAAGATTCATTTTTTCAGTAAGAATATACAAATCGTTTTTCTCATATGACCTCCTTAATGCTAATTGTGACGTCATTAACTCGTGCATTTTCCCGTATTTTCTCAGAACGTTGCAAAAGACATCAATTTTCAGTGGAATTTTCTTTAAGAAAACATACTCTGCCATCGTCGCCCGGAAAGATTTTGAGATATGTGCTTTTTCATAGCAGTTTACATAATATATCCAAAATTAAAGTGGGCGACGGTGGCAGAAACTATTTTCTAAAGGAAATTTAGTACAGTAATGAGTCATTTTGAGGCTTTTCTGCATAAAACTTAGAAATGTATCAGATAAATGACGTCATATTTCCAGAGAGGTCCTCCTTCATGCCATATTCTTTTATGATTTATCATATTCATCTACTCAACTATTGTTAAAGCCTATTTCATAACCTTTTAAAGTGCGGGTCTGGGGTATAAATAGCAGCCAATGAGAAAAATGGAGGAAATTTCAACTTTCTTGCCACTCTTCACTTCGCAGGAGATTTTTTTGAAATTATATCTATACCGTCAATATACACCTTCCGAAAGTTGTTGAGTCATCTAACTAAGTTATCAGATGTGTTTGGGTGATTAAAATACAGTGTAAAAAAATTAATACAGTCTATAATATTCATTTAAAATTCTGAGGCGATCGAAATTTCAAATTTCTTTGGAGTTTGATGGACAGCTGCTGAATGTTTACATTTACACCGGAAATGCTCGTCGCTATTGACGCATGCTAAAATGGCCGCCATATTCTTACCTCAAAAGAAAGACAAAGATACTCCGAAAATAATCCTCAATACTTTTTATTATCCTTTCCTCGAGTAATAAATTAGAATCAAAGCCCGTGATTAGATCATAGAGAGTGTAAACAATTATCACTTTGGGTCAGTCATGCTGTTTCAGTCACTTAGTGAAGCATCACATCGGCGAGATAACAAGGATTATCAGCGTGAACACGTGTCTGTGGCTGCCAGAAGGTTAGACCCAGTAAACAATCAAATAAAAAATGGAAAACAAAATAAAAGAAAATATCACAATTATTAGTCACACTATTAAAAAAGAAATCTTGGACATTTTTTTTTCTTTTAGTTCCAACGATGCCCCATGTATGGCTTATTTTTTGGATTAGGAAACCAATACCTTACAAGTTCTAATACACATTCTGGTAAAATATCTCGACGATGGCACACAGTGTTTCGTAATCTTGGATCGTTGAGTAAAGCAGTTCTTTTCCTAGCTATATATCTCTCATCCAAAAACACACCTCTATGGAAAAGCATAGTCCAAAAGAATTTGTACCTTTCTTTTCTAAGGGAACTGTTCCGTGTGTTTGGTGGCACAGGTTCCGATGCCCACCACATTTGTATATTTCGTTCATCAGTTATGCATGGTTTACATAAACAATTTTGACATTCTTCACAGTCTTCATTTTGCGGGATGTTGTATGTCCTTTCAAAGTTCACGCCCTCCTCCTCATTGTTATCAGTTTCTCCATTCATCTCATCTAAATCCCAGTTATTAAAATTAAAGAATTGTATAATGGCTTCCCTTTGTTCTGAATTTACTCTCAATGAAATAACACTTTTCTCTTCTTGTTCCTCCATTTTGCTAAATTGAGACTGCGTTTTGTTTTGGAGGGAAGTTTTGCAGGGGAGAGGTCTATTAGGGGACTCAGGATTTCATTTAATTTACTATAATTAAATATAATTCCTTATTTATTGATAAAACTGGAAATTATAAAAGTAGATGACGAATTCAATAAAGAAGAAGGTGCAGTTTGGGCTTTATTGTGCCCTAAAAATTTAATGTTCTTGAAAAGTTATAAAATTGGCTTTAACAAGAGTTGAATAGATGAATATGATAAATCATTAAAGAATATGGCATGAATGAGGACCGTTCTGGAAATATGACGTCATTAATTTGGTACATTTCTAAGTTTAATGTAGAAAAGCCTCAGAATTGCTCATTTCTGTGCTTATTTTCCTTTAGAAAATATTGCCTGCCACCGTCGCCCAGCTCAATTTTTGGATATATTATGTAAACTGCTTTGAAAAATCACATATCTCAAAATCTTTGCGGGCGACGGTGGCAGAGTATGTTTTCTGAAAGAAAATTCCATTGAAAATTGATGTCTTCTGCATTTTTTAAAGAAAATGCGGGAAAATGCACAAGTTAATGACGTCACAATTAGCATTTAGGACGTCATATGAGAAAAACCATTTGTGTATTCTTACTGTATGGAATTTCTATGAATCAGAAAGAATGAATTTTCATTTCTTATATCACTTTCATATTTTAGAAAAATACAGGGCTTAATTTGTATTGAAACTGTACCTTCTTCTTATACATATGTATATATTTGGGATACTGCTTGTATTTCTCTCATGCATATGTTTTATGGATGTTCCCCACTGAGCCTTCTTATCCTGCTCTGTATCACAGCTAGGCTGATTTATTGACATTTGGCGGGAGGTCCCTCCATGTGTCTGTGGAAGTTGGTCAATTCCATCTGAAACCTAAACAGGGGTAGTGGGGGCAACCACATTGTTATTATTCTGTCATTAATGTAAATAAAACTATTCCCACAAAATTTATAAAATCTTTTTTTTAATTAGTAAAGTGCTAATAAACTTTAAAACCGTTAATTATTATTCACAAAATTGTCAATGTTTTCTTTATTAGATAACAACTTGTTAAAAAATGGTACAGTCCACTGAAATATGACCCCCTTTAGTATAGATAATGTATCTATATGATATATTAAGATACAAGCAGGAGTAATTCAAAGAATACTAGTAATCGTCATTAACTAAGCTTTATTATCACTGGGAAACTATATCATGGCTGAAAACAAACGAAAGCGTCCTCCAACTTTTAAGTTAGAAATACCAGCTAATGAAGACAAGAAAATTAATATTATGCAAAGTCTTCAGGAAGTCAGGGAAATGTTAGTCAAACAACTGGGTAGACCTGTCAACAATGCCGACATCATTGAAAATTTGCTGTCTACCTGGAAGAAGTCAGTAGCCAATGACGATCATCCCAAAACACCTGGAACTTATATTAATGTTAAGAAAAGTCAGGTGAACCAGGACTTCTTTGTGACATCGCTGCCTTCTGTGAAAAAACTCATGGATGTAGCTGCTGTACATGGGAAACATTGTGGAGGAAAATTGGAGGTAAAAAAGGCAACAAAACGGGGACATGTCACTTCTTTGAAACTGTGTTGTTCGAGAACCGATCGTCCTAAACACAGGTATATTTGGGCATCTTCACCATACCTTCCGAACGGAAAGTATCTTATCAATGAAAGAATTAATCATGCTTTCTTGTGTAGTGGTATGCTGCCATCCTGTTATTCTAGATTTTGCAGAGAAGCAGGAATCGGTGTTCTTTCTGTAGAAAAACGGAATTCGTTTTTTAAAATGTACAAGACATTTGTCCAGCAAGAGTACGAAGACTCTATTCACACCGCTTTACTAGAGGAAGTGGGACTATATGACAATTTAGACGGAATTGACATCATAACTGACGCACGGCATGGGTGGCGGAAAAATGCCCAGGACACCAGTGTGGTGGCAATAGGAGAAAAAACGCATAAAGTTCTCAACTGTGTGCATGTTGCGACCACTGATGATCCAGTTACCCAGAGACATGAAAAAATTGGAACTGAAAAAATTTACGAGGATCTTGACAGCAAACAAGTTTCTGTCAACGTCCACACGCATGACAGAAATATGTCAATTAACAAACTAGTTAGGGAACGTGAAAATGGATTTACCTGCAACCAAAACGACATTTGGCATGGCATAAAAAATATTAAGAAGGCCATGTCAACCATTTCAAGTGGACCACGGTACAGAGAAGGTAAAACGTGGTCCGAGGAGCTTTACGACAAACCGGATGCCGTTTCTACACATTTCTACTGGGCCATCAAACACTGTGGTGGAGACTCAGGTACGCTCAGAGAAATGTTGGACAACATCTTAGATCACTACAAAAACAACCATGAAAGATGTCATTCTTCCTCAAGATGTAAAGTGGATCCAAACTACGAATCTTCCCGAGTGGTGATTCAAAACCCTGTTGCAGAAAAACTATTAAAAGGTGTTATTATCAATTCAGTGATCTATAAAAATCCGGATGATTTTCGATTAGGACGTGATACTTATTTTGTTGAGAGTTTTAATAACACTTTAAATATATATGAGGATAAAAGAATTGCTTTCGGTAGTGAACAGTATAAAGTGCGAGCATTTCTTGGTACGTGTCACTGGAATGAAAATGTGGGTAGAGACATTACTTCTATCACTTACAAGCGTAATCCTAAAACCCCACGTAAGCAACTTGGAAAAAAGAACTATAAAAAACAAAAATTTCAGTTCAGGAAAAACATTTGGTGGCGTTATATAAAACATGTTTTTTCTAAACGTAGAAATAATTAAAATATCTATGTATTTGCACAATCTTTGTTGTCTTATTTTAAGCACGTGTAAGTGGCAAGCTGCTATCTATTAATAGCATAACTCTGCAGTCTTATCAGATGGGAGGTGTGGCCAGCTCCCTAATATGCTTAATTGCTGTCCGTGTGGATATTTATCTAGGTCAGATCCGGCCTTTAAGAACATTCAATTTTTAGGGCACAATAAAGCTCAAACTGTACTTTCTTCTTAAAAATCTCATATGAATGTGTCCATTTACTTTCTGTTAAAGATTATCAGTTACAATCTATGCAATTTTCTAATTAAAAAAATAAAGTATAATTTAATCCGAATTGCTAAGTTTGCACAATCTAAGAAAGAAATAAATTAAAATAAAACTTTCTATAATCAATGTTATGATGACACATAAAATACTGTATATAGGGATTAATTAGTAAAATTCCCAATGAAGTCATTTAAATAAAGACTATTTCAAAACATACATTGTCAACACTGCAATAGAGAAAGATAATAAAAATTGCCAAATTTACTTATTTATTGTATATTACATAGATTGCATTTAGTTCAGATTGTACAATGGGAATATACATGTATACTTGAAAGAATTAAGTTTAAAATTAAATTTGAAACATTCGAATTCATGTACTCCCTGCCAATTTAAAATACCACTGTCGTTACAGGTATATTTTGAAATACTTTTGTTTCATTACTGTTTTAATGTTTGTTTTCAGACTGAAATTTTAGTGTTACGATACACATTAAATGTTAATTAAAATATACTGAAAATACTTATCGATTTCGGGAGAAAAAACGGAGGAGTCTTAATCCTACCGAATGGCTAATGTATATTTATATACGGTGTAGGAAGGAATTTTCTCTCTCTAATTATAGACTATACGTAAAATACAAAAAAAAATCTACTGTATTTCATGTACTTTTAGAAAAAGTGGTCTTTTTAAAATACCCTATCAATCTAATTAATTCACTCTAAAATATTTATTTAATAATTAACTGAATATCTGCAGTATTGTTCATTACTCTCCTCAGAAATAGTTCTTGCATGGTTTGTGTAATTTTTAAAAATACGTGTTTGAAATTTGTTTGGTATATATGCTGAGTTGGTAAATTAAAAGACCTAGATTATTATCCATCCATTAACAATTTGTCGTCTTTTACATAACAACAAAATGTTGCTGTGCTTTGTACATTGCCCTTATTTAGATTCAATATTTTAGCACCGTTCTACATACATGTTAGTACTTAATGTGTTTTACAACATTACAACTAATGTGCTTTATTTTCCAGAGAAATTTCATGAATAAAGTAACAGCGAAGTTATAATAATAAAAATATAAATATCGTAGATAATTTTTGCCATGAATTAATGATTTTTCAAACACGATATTATAGTTTTTAAATTTAAAAAAAAAACGTCTAAATCCTTACCATCAAAAAGATGTCCTTTCACTTCGGAGTTCCGAATTACAATAAAGACTAAACGATTAGTGAACGCTGAACGCAAGGTGAACGCATTTAGTAAACGGAACGAAGAGCGAAACTGCCTACGGAGAGCGAACGGTGAACGCACGCTGGACGAACGGTGAACGAAATGGAATATGGGAAAGTAGAACGTTTCTGGGACTATTCCGCTTTTAACTGTCGTATGGGGTCAGAGGAATGTCGGATTACTGCTACATGTACATGAAGATTGGTCATTACAATCTTAACAAAACCCAATTATCAAGATGATAAGCCATGAATATAGCAAATGGTTTATACCTGTGAAAAGTAATGCTTGATATTAAGGACATTCCACTTTGTGTCAAACGTTTGAGCGATACAGAAAATAAGCAACCCACTGATAAGCAGATGTTCACGGCTTTTTCTCCGAGCCATTCTGATCATTCCACAATATCTGTATGGTATGCCTTTTGTACATGCCCGTTGTTCAATATATATTCCTTAAAGATATAGCTAAACTATTAAACAAAAGGAAACAAAAGGAAATTCGGGATGACATAATAGGCTCTGGATATGTTCATTACAGCAGATGAAGAGCATGTTATCTTGTCGTGCAGCGCTCTTTTCTAAATTGGACATTGGTTTCAAAGATAACTCTTAATGAAATATGATATGGTCTTTTTTTTTAAAAGTATAGTTGCAGTATTTGTATGACTAGATTAGTTTCCTGTACGTATATTTTGTTTTGAACATATTTTATTGAATAAATTGAAAGGATTGAATCGAAACAAACTCTTTCAAGTTCGAGTTCGTCTCCTTAAATATAACGATATCTCATGCAGTTGAAAAAACTTGTATTTCGTAGAAATATATACGTAACTATGTAAAATACACTTATGTCTGATAGAAATTGGCAATTTATTAATTTTAAATGCTTAAATGTCATTGAACACTATTCTTAACACCCAAGTTTCACTTTTTAATCCTAAAGATATATATGAAAGAGTATTAAATTTCTAGTAGTACAGATATGAAAGAATAATCATTTACGAGAAATGTATATATTTATGTTAAATTACATATACATGTAGTCACTCTGTGTTTCTTCAAGTTTTCCTTCGTATTTTTTGGTAAAAATTTTGTTTTTACTAACTCGCAAATATACAAGTTCACTTACTTTAGTTCTTATTAGGGTTGCTGTTACACCAGCATTTTGCAAATATGTAAAACTACATACCAAATTCATGAGAAAAAAGAGAAATCAGACTATCATCTATCATATATAGCTGTGCACATTGTTATAAATATAGAATCTTTTAAGGACAGATGTCACAAACAATTTTTTTTCTTTGGAGGATAGTAAGTTTCATAGCACAGGTTTAGAAAAGTGGATAATTCCTAGAATTGTTTCCTTCTAAGAAATGGAAACTAAAAAAATAGACTTGGAAAATATTAGTGATACATGTATTTATACAAATATGGACTGCACACTCTCAGTAAAGGTGAGGACAAATTTCAACTGTCATAACTTTTATTTGACGTCATATGTTTTTCAAATTTGGTAGAAATATCTTAACAATAAATTCATTAATGATTTGTATCATTTATTTTTCAAAATATCACGATTTATTCCAAACTTATCTAGATTTTAAATATTCACAAATCGGATTGCGGAGCAGGTCAAAATGTAGTAAGTTACTACCAATAAATAAATGTATAATGTCTGTACATAGTCATATTCTCTGTAAAATCGAGCAATGACGAAAACAACCTAGAAAATCAAATTAAAATTTTTGACATCGGTTCATATTCCAAATTATGGCTTAAGATTTTGCTTTGTTGAAAAGAAATCAACTTGAGAAGATACTAATAGGTAGTCATAGTTAAAATAAATAAAGAGATGACGTTTCATGGAGCAGATAACGATGCAATTATGCAGAGAGAAAAAATCCTGAAAAAAATCTACAAATGTTTGAGGAATCAAAAAATAAATGTCACAAGCGATTTGTGCAATTGCATACAATTAGTACAGACGGTATTAGAGTGATAGAGACTCTGTATTAGATGAGGGCCATCTTCGCTAGCCAAGGGTTTTCGGTCCGCAACGCTTCCCATAAACCCTTGGCCGATATGCATTGTAAAACGCCGGTCAATTTTCATTGGAGAGTTGTAGCCGACCTAGGACCAATGAAAAAACTGTTTTCAATTTACGGCCTAGAACTTTTGAGAAGTTTTCGAGAAAATTCGAGCGCATGTATAAACCCGTTTTCGTTCCTTTGAACACACCACGTCTGTCTGTTAAAGCATATATCGCTTCTTGTTGGAAAGAATTTAAATTTTCGTATTCCAAATGTTGTTTCAATGGAAATCGCCATATTGTGTATAATTTTTCACCGAAACATACATAAAAGCTTTGGCTGTTTGCTTTTCGCGGTCCTTCGGATGAGACCGTATAAACCGAGATCCCGTGTCACAGCAGGTGTGGCACGATAAAGATCCCTCCCTGCTCAAAGGCCGTAAGTGCCGAGCAAAGGCCTAAATTTGCAGCCCTTCACCGGCAATGGTGACGTCTCCATATCAGTGAAATATTTTGGAGAGGGACGTTAAACAGTATACAACCAATCAATCAACCAGAATTATCGTTCTTTCTGAAGAATTTATAAATGGCGCTGTGTGTGACCGGCGTTTTACAGTGCATATCGGCCAAGGGTTTAAGCTAGGGGAGCGTTGCAGACCTAAAACCAGTGGCTAGCGAAGATGGATGTAAAGAAACGGTTTAAGTGTAAAAATCTGAACGAAAACTACAAAGTTGAAACGTCAGGTAAGCGCTTCGGACTAGCTAATCCCATGAAAGCAGTTTTTTTTAATTACACATGTAATTTTAAATAAAGGGAAATAATTCTTACCAAAATTTAAGGTCATAAATTAAGACACATTACACCCTAACATGCTAATAGTAATAAATGAAAGTTATGTCGAAATAAATTAAGTATTTAACGGTAACACATCTTTTATGTATTTAATTACACAAACCTGTAACATATTCCAGACTCTGTATTCTCAGATATTTAACTAATTTCAACATTCAAAGTTGTTGTACTTTGACCAACCCATTGTCATTTATGTGTATACACACAAGTTTGTCCGTTACCCACCAACTTATCTGAACTAGTTTGCATGTGTGACTGATCGTATAAGAAGCATTGTTTAAGGAAGTTCGCAAGTAATATAAACCAACTAAAAGGCCCATAAAAGACATGCCTTTGCTTGCTTTTTTTCATACATTACAACCTGTTTCAGAGTACAGAACCCTCAAAATTCAACTGCCAAAATTTAATTGCCTGACGTCACGGCGTCAGGCTGTATAAGGATTGATAATTGCTTGATCCGAATCTAATAGATCATACCCAGAGAGCTAGATTTTGTGCAAGCTGATTTACATTGGAAATCTTTTACCTGCATTCTAAAAGAAACATTTTTCAGAGAAACAATGCTTTTACTGATGTAAAATAATGCAGGATTTACTTTGTTTACTCTGTTTGTATGAAACAGATTATTCCATGTGATTTACCGTTTCAACGTGTCCGTGTATCTTTTTTTTCTGCATTTCTATACTACTGGATCAGTCCATTTATATTCTACGAAAGGGGTGAATCGCTCTTTTCGCGCCAAATGTCACGAGTAAGCGATCTTCGCGACTTTTCTTGGATTGTACTATTGTATGAATGGGGGTGCTAACTTCCATGGAATTAAATAAAATTTGTTATTGTAACCTCCATCTTCTTATGAATCAGAAATTCTGTCGACAAATTTTATCTTATTCCTTAAAACAACATATGAATCGTATCAGAATATGGACATGCAAAACAAAAGAAATGATTTCTCTAATTTGTTTCCCCTCTGTTGGTTCATTCCAAATTTTAATGGACTACTCCAATCACCACAAACGATCGACGCAGTTCAACCAGATTCCAGACGATTTGACGAAAGGAATTACCTGTGCGAAATCCTGGATTTCTTATCCACAAAGGCCTAAATGTTGCATATAGGTTTTACCTATTTCGTTCTCAAAAAATTATAGTACCCACCTTTCAGAAAAAAAGATCAATGAACACAAACTACTACTGTTTACTTCATTGGAGAAAATACTTTCCTACAACATATATATTTAGTTATATCCATTCTCTAAAATGTTCACAATGAATTGAGGATTTGACCACAGATTTCAAAATATGTGTAGCTTTAAATTTAGATCCAAGGGTAGATCAATCTACTTGCAGAAAAGTCAATCGCATCATCGTCTTTTCGTCAGAGGTCGAAAAACAAACTCGAATGTATCGACATCATCGGATGTTAAAAATTTCTACTTTTCCTGTTCATAGTAAAAACGGAGTTAGAAGTCCCTTCTACAGTATATTTTAGATAACATCATTGCATTGAATAAAGTTAAATCCATATTCCACAGATAATAGGTCTACTAGTATATACATCATCCATGCTTTTATTTCAAAGTTTTTGAAAAGGGGGGGGGGGGTGTCATGGCGTATAAATTAACAATACATTTGTGGTCTTCTTCCCTAGATAAGGCCCGAGGAGTGGGACCGAGGAGTTGCAACTGGCAGAAAACCTACATACATTAACCATTCTGTTAACAACTTCAGAATGCAGCAAAAGCATCGTTCTTCTACAACTTAAATATTTTTACAAGATTCTCAAATAAAAAGACATTTTTCAAACACAAAAAGTATAGTTCAAAAGGTTTATCACTTCTCTTACAGATATTGATTGAATAAGTCAGGCAAGCTTTTTGAAAAGCTGTTACTTGTATTGTAGTTATGCACCAAAACTCAAAAATCAACAGATTGATGTTGAGTCTGCATCACAAAATCCCTTAATTTTTCCAAATCATAAAAACGCTCAAATGATTATATTATGCCATTTTGTATTGGATAGGATTATGTATAAGGCCACATAATTGATAAGGCACAAGTTTTATCATGATTGATCATATAGCAGTCTTTTGGGTATAACCCAATTTTAGTAATATCAAGTTTTACCAAAATTTTTGGCAAAATTCTGAAAATAAAAACTTACAAAGAATCATGCACTCTTGAAATGAATTATATATCTCAAGTAAATTGGAATAAAATCGATTCCTTTTTAGCATAAAGGCAACTAAGAATTGTGTATATCACTCTGTGTGTCAGCATACAATGACCTAGCTTGAGTTGATCAAGCTTGCAGTTGGCAAAATACTAATTTCCACATTAATATAACAGTACATCAAATTCCATACCAACAATCTCAAGTGAATGTAACAAAGGCATGTAATATTAATTTAAACCAGATTCGTTTAAGTTAGGATATTGATCTTCCTTAATTACCAAATTTACTAGGTTTAATGTTTCGGGTCTAAGATGATATAAATTACTAGTACCATTTTTCAGAGATAAAATTATAAGTATCTTCGAGGCATTTTTTAAAATACAAACTGTACTTATAATTCTTGTTTTTGTTTTAACTGAGTAAAAGTGCCCTGTTGACAAGATGCAATAAAAATCTAAAATATAAGGTATACCTAACTCAAAGATTTATAGGAGAGGTTGAATGGGAAGTTTGGTTCAACCCCTTTTTAACAGAACTTGCGGGCAGGTTTAGACAGTATTAGATAGTTTATAAAATATATTTGTCATTTTTGAAGGATAAAATATTAAATCTCGCTCACTTCAATACGTAATATCGCAAATACAAATGAATACCTCGCAGTTATCTGACTTACTACCGCTCTTTTGCGGGGGAGTCGAGAAGGGTCTAAATTTCTGGGGCAAATGACATTGTTTACAGTAGTGTAGATCGAATGATTCGAACAATTTAATGCCGAAAGCACATTGTTTTGCCATATATTGAACTCCAAATAGTAGATTGTCAAAAAAGGAAAGTTTAGAATAAATTATCTGCTTTAAAATGTTTTTCAATGAAAATTTAACGAGAAGAGTCCGCTTAGTTAAAAATATCCTAAAAAATGTAACAATTTAGGATTGGCTCCTCTCAAAAATTTATTAGGCTAGTTCAGCAATTGTTAAGCAAGGTATTCCACCAGGATTTTTTTTTACTCATCTGTCCTTTTAAATTCTACAATGATCGATCTTGCATTGTATTCAATAGCGCTTTGCCCCAACTCAACAGACGTTTCCTACCTCTATTGCGGAAGAGTTCCGTTAAGTTAAGTAACCGCTAAGTTAAGTAATCGCGATATCAAGTATTACGAAGCAACTTGGGTGGTGCATTATGACACTCACTGTTATTGTTAAAAGTTGCTAAAAGTAGCTTAGAACCTTATGCTAAGAAGTGACAGTATCGTTTTCCTTTTCCAATTTCGGTATGCCATTTGGGTTGTTTCAGTACAAAACCCTTTAAGACAACATATGCAACACTTGAAAAGATAGTTATATTTTTTCTAAGTTATATATTACTTGGTCATGCAAGGAAACTTGGTAAGAGGTGTTTTAATGATTTAAAAGCCATAAAAAGAGTGACAGCCTGTTAGGTTATTCTTACAAGTAACAGTGGAAAAAATACAGTGTCGGTAAGTATCAACAATGTTTAGAGGAAAATTGTTTTATACGGCCAAGTCCTTGACTCTTGTAAAACTTGTGTTATCACTTATACTGTAAATTTTTATTGGCGATTATCATTATTATTTCTCGATGCTCATTCCATTGTTTATTGACTTGATTGATATTTGAATTGATTGATTGATTAATAATGGATTGATTGACAAGTAATTGACTTGATTGATGTTTGAATTGATTGATTGACTGATTGATTAATAATTGATTATTGCATTGGTGACGTTCATGCACTTGTGACCTACCCAGTGCACGATCCGCCCGATTTGGGTCGTCACATTTATTGTATTGATTGTTGATCGTGGGGGAGCCCTGTGGTAGCTCCAGCAAATTGATCACCGCGGCCAGAAGCACCACTGCACATTAAACAAGCAAAATAACATCCATATTGTTTGTTTGATTTATAGGGAATCTGAAATAATCTGTATTTTTTAAAATGAAAATGAAAATTCTTAATAATGTATGATAAACTATATATTATACCCTCAAATTTTTGTGTGTATGCTTTCTCAAAATGTATTTTATAACGTGATATTTACATTTTCAAATGTTTTCCTTGATACAACACTACTGAAAGCAATGCGTATCTTTAATTGTATAAATACTGTTACGGGGTCAAGAGGTCATAGATGTGCGTATGGATAAACGTTCGACGTAATTTTTCAGTGACGTCATTAAGGGTCGACACGCGTTAAGTGGATTACATACTTGCTGTTTAAAGTCACAATCAGGCAAATATAAAGGATAAATGTCACAAATGTAAATATAAGTAATAAGGTATCATTTAAAAACATCTAACGGGCTATATAAATACGGGTTGGTACAAGATTAAATTCATCATAAAGCCCTTCGGGCTTCATGAAATTTAATGTCGTGGCCAACCCGCATTTATAGCCCGATAAATGTTTTAAAATGATACCTTTTTTCTTCATTACATGCATATGCACCGGTTTGAAATCCGACTTTTTAAAAAATAGCGGCTGCGTTGACACACGCGGCGCTCTGGGGCCTGTTTCACAAACGTTTCCTAAGATATATCGTAAGACATAACTTAAGATATGCCTAAGTTATATCTTCGGAAGTTCCAAAGATTTGTCACAGCTGTTTCACGAAACAATCTAATCTTAAATTTTTCCTAAGTCATTTCTTAAGTTGTGCCTCTATATTGACTAATGAAATAATTTGGCCGCTCTATCTACAACTCTCAGTATGTCAGTATGGTTTAAGCTTCAAAAAGGGAGGGGCGGGAGGATTAGGTATTGCGCGAAAAGAAAAAATTAAGAAATGTTCTTGTACATATATTTACTTATTGATTTATAGTGTATGTAGATTTTATTGTGTAAAGTCATTCCTAGGTTCTATTAGGTGTTGGTTGTTGACGGGGAAGGGGGGGGGGGGCAGAATGATTAGAATGAAGAAAAGATTTTATCTGTTTATACATTATTTCTTATCAAAGCAAAATATTCGTTTTTTGCAAAATAATTTTATATTCAGATGTTTGTCAGTGCTAACTTACCTTTTTTTTTTAGTGCAGAAAGGTCAATATTTATGACAGAAGAGTACGAAAATAAAAGAAAACGTCATATTTCTCGTTTATTTTATCATAAAGGTATACCTTTTTCCTTGTTAAAATAAAGAGAGTGGTCATTTCTTTCAAAAAATATGAATTAGAACATTTTCACACAAAGACTTTTTATTAAGATATTACATGTTATGCATGTCGGAATTGTAAAGAATACGACAAGAAAAACGGGGAGATACTTACATTGTGCTCTTTTATAATTTTTCATGCGAGATGAATTACAATGAATTTGCCTTCATTTTAAATTCACAGGTCATATAAATTAAACACATGTTGATTTCGAATGTGATTTGACATTTTTGGTTCTTTTTAGCGCATATTTGGAGTAGAACAATAATGTTTGAAAATAATCTATTTTTAGCATTTCACACTGTTTTTGCACGTGCTCCTGTGTAAAAATAAGCATATAAAGGTATTGTTTCTAATACCTAAAAATTAAGATCAAGTGGTCAGGAAAGAAATGTCAAAGTTTTGAAAATTTCACACAAAGACTTTTCGGATATAGGTCCCCCCTTAAAGAAGTTTGATGCCAGAACTAAGCATTCACATGTAAACCCTTTCAAACCCTCTACCCTTCCGGGCACATATTTCTACTTATAAATTATTTAATGAAATTCAAAATGATTGCTTCGCAATTTAAAAAAAAAAAAATCTTTGCCAATGACTACTCCACGTTAGCTGTCTGTACTGGGTAAAACTTTCTTACACAATCATAATATATTATACATCAAAATATTATATAACTAGGGCTAATTGTAACGGGAACCGTTACAGATGTTCCCCAAACGCTCCCCAACTCCCTTTTGTGCCTTATTTCCTGTAAGCTTCATTAAATAAGACAAACGCGATATATTTAGAAGATTTTAACAAAGTTTTCCCAGAAGTAATCAATTTCAGCATTGCACGCATGCGCATTTGAATGCATGTGCGTAATGATCAAATCATCTTGTCTACACTAATCGTATATTTTAATATATTTAATCCAAGAATATGTCTAATCTAGTGTATTTGTAATTTTACTCATTTCACGTGCACGCACGTGCATGCAAGTGCATTATGACCATACCCTTTTGTAGGAGTCTATAATGTCTATCTATGTTATGAATCCCATCCTGTTTGGTTGAAAACCAAGGGAGTTATAGCCATTTAAAGTTTAAGCCAATCAGATTGCAGTTATTTGATGAAAATTATTATGTATCATATTGTAGGTTATCCTAAAGCATGCCTATATTTCAAATTTCAAAGCATTTCGTCAAATTGTGGTTTACGAAGTATAATTATGTATCATGGTAATCACAGCTTGCAAAAAGTTTGTCTTACTTATAAATAAATTACGTATTATAATAGCTATCTGTTGTAAATAAGTTGATGCTTAAATATAGTGTTACACAGTATTTAAACCCGCCTTCTCATATATCTGTGCAATCTAGAGTCTTAATATGCATATCTTTATGTTATATTTTTCTCCGAGTCCAAAAAACAGTTTCTGTTAGTGTTTAGAGCTTCCTTAAATAAAATTTAAAAAAAACCCATCCTGCTCAAAGTCCTATTTTAATTCACCTCCCCATGGTGAGCAAGAGAAACAGGACTTATACTTGTATATTTTGTACTTTAAATTAGCTCATACATAAGCGACTGGCTAACGAAAGAGGCAATGTAGCGGTAATGTATACTTTTATATGTAGCGGTAATGTAACAATTTTATGTAGCGGTAATGATACGCACCCCTAATCATTATGGAAAACCTAAACGAGTAGCTTATTATAATTCTTTTAAATATCTATTTGATTATCAATAACCATTATCTGACATAATAAATTAATTAAAAAAAGAACAAAGATGAAGTAAACACCGCTTATACATGTTAAAATTACTTTAATTATTTTAAAAGTCCAATTAAAGGCCGAGGTTTTCAACCGGTCGGTTTTCCTCGGGTAAGTTTAGTGTGGGGTGGAGCTTAATCGAAGCGGCTGAAAAGCCCCGAGGGACGACGCTGGCTTGTTTATACTACCGACATGTACTTTTTGAATCGTTCACATTTGACACAATATGCCATACAAAATGCTATCTCATCCACAAAGACTCAAAAAGCGGGGGACTCCAAGTTTGTTTTTTTGTTTGTTTGTTCCTCCTATTATATAAAAATATGTACATTATCTTATTGGGGGATGAGGAGGGGATATTCCTAGTGAATTTCAAACTTCTATTTGCTCCCAACCCACCCCTCACCATTTATTAGGGCCCCGCAATGATTTGCGGGTGCCCTATAGTAATCACTCTGTCTGTCCGTCTGTCATTCTTCCGTCCACAAATTTTCTGTTTTTTCCCAATAACTTTTTTTATGGTTGCTCAATCAAGTTCAAATTTGGTATGGTAGTTCAGTAGGCAAAAAGACATATTTTGATGCTAAGTTTGTTTCTCTATGTCCTCTGATTTGGAGCTGGGGTAGTGGGATAGATTTCTTAACTTAATATAAGAATGAATTGGCAAAGAGAGATAACTTCTGAAAATGCTCCCATTGTAAACTGAATACTGCAATGAATGAGTCCCTTGGGATTCATTAGCTTTCCTCCTAAAGAAAATCCAAAGCATTATCTTTATCTGTCACATTGAGATTAATTACCACCTCTGTCTGCAAATGAAGTTTGTTTTGAAGTTAAGTCCATTTGGAATGCTATGAACACTGTGAAATGTGGATTGATGTATAAATGTTTTTACTTTATTTTTGTTGAAATACCCTACACAATGAGTTCTGATTTCATTGAATTCTAAAAAAAAAAATAGATTAAAGAAGATATATTTTTTATTTTTATTTATTTATTTATTCTTTTTGCTTCATGAAAATTCAAGAATATTGTTAATTTTTAAGGCAGTAGGATAAAAACCTCATTCTATAATTACTGAAAAAGTTCTTATCATAAATTAAGAGGAAAATGATGAGAGAGAAGTACAATTAATCCGTTGGAGTTAATTATCTAGTCTGCTGCAGAAAATTTAGAAGGCTTATCTTTATCTGTCAATTTAAGATTAATGAAAACCTTTGTCTGCAACTGCTGTTTGTTTTGAAGTTACGGTCAAGCCTTTATGATATGTATTTGCATTCATTGAAGGCTGGCATTTTATATAACACAAGCTTCATTATTGTTTAAATATACATTCAGTGTTGAGTTGTTCTTTGCTGTCTAATGTAAAATTAATTCAAGGATATTATTTACAGGTTTTTGGATATTCAGGATTCATAATGAAATTTTAAGAATACAGTTGCTATTTCTTATTCGTTATATATTTTTTAATCATTCCATAAGCTGCACCCTTTTAATTTTACCCAATGGCGGGACCCTTGCTGACTGGTCAGTTTTCTAGTTCTTCTTTTAACTTATCATTAATAAATAATTCTTTCAGACTCAGAACTAAATACGTGTCTCAAATGTTTTATAATTAACATATGACATGAGGAAGTTGCTTTGCATGAGAAAGTCAACCTTGTAACAAATTTAAGCGCACATTTTTCTCCTCTTTGACTGAATGGCTCTATTGCTCAATCGAATGATTGTTTAATTTTTCCGAGGAGATCTAGGGTGAGCATTTACTCATATTACAACTGATGACCAAACGGTTATACATTCAAAACCTTTGGTCAGTAGAGCAGAACCATGCAACAAGTAAATGTTACATGTAGGTTTATTGAGAGTACGGAATTGAACAATATCAATATACATGTAGATGTTAATATTTGACATACTGAGTAATGTGTAGCTATAGGTCAACAAGAGATAATTTGGATTATTTAGGGTATCTCCTGCACATAAACTTTTCATAACGGTAAAACAGATTATATCCATCTGGGGTTTCATTGTGACATATCACGTTCCAGTTCTAGTAAATATATAAATATTGTCCTCCAAGCATAAATTATAAAAATCGTCTTCATTATTTACGCAAACAAAAACACAACTAGAAGAATTATTGTTCATAGAATAATCGTATTGTGAACTAAAACGCAGTATTTTTAGTGTGGAGTTATCGCCCTTGTAATTTTAAATGAAATTCACTTTTTGCGTAAATAATCATTTCTGATCAATTCATCTATAATAAAAAGGTCAAGAATAAACATTTTATAATTTCTTTTAAAATAACAGTCAGGCTTCTCTCTTTTTAGTGGAAAGGAACTATTTCCATTATTTTTCATCGTAAACAATTATGAAAATTGATGTGTAATGCATATATATAGTTATTTTCACCGGAACAAGGATTAATGAGTCAAGACGGACAAAACGAAAAAAAAAGAAAGAGAGGTTTAAATGTGGAGTGAGACAGAAAGAAAGAGACAGAATAGGAGGGAGGAGGAGGGAGAAGTACAGTGAGGGAGAGAAAAGAGGGTGAGAGTGGGGGATCAGCTTACCCCATTCTGCCTTTACACATTTAGCCTCCTACTATCTCCCCCATTGTCTCTAGGAGAGGGAGAGGGAAAGGGGGAGTGAGAATGGGGAGAGCAAGGTAGTGAGAATGGGGAAAAAGTGAGTGAGACTGGGGAGAGAGAAGGAGTGAGAGTGGAGAGAGGGAGTGAGAGTGGAGAGAGGGAGTGAGAGTGCTGAGAGAGTGAGAGTGGGGAGAGAGGAGTGACAGTGGGGAGAGAGAGGGGAGAGTGAGAGTGGAGAGAGAGTGAGAGTAAGAGGAGTGAAAGAATGGGGAGTGAGAGAGGGTGGAGAGAGAGAGGGGGGTGAGAGAGAGCTATTGAAGAGAGGCAAAAGAGCGAGTGAGAGTGGAAGGAAATTGGAGAGAAGGAGGGGTGTGAGTGGGGTGATATTGTTAATACTTTTTTCGCGAAAACTTTTAATGTTTAAATTATTAGTATTATTATTATAAGTTAATAGTATTCCATTAGATTTTAAACAGCAATAACCACAGTTAGCTAATAAAGAAACAATGACTTTTTTGCAAAATACAGGTGTCGCAAAAATTAATTAAAGTGTAGTGTGTGAGAGGGTATGAAAAGTGAAGGGTGGAGCAGTTAATAAGTGAGTAATACGTATTATATGCGGTGCTTTCTCTTCCACGTTCATTTTCTTTTGGAAGCTACCTTTTGGAATTTTAAAATTCAGTTTGTCTTGGTCCTTTACGGGTAAAATAATGCATATTTGCATAAAAGCTATGATTTCTAGTAAATAAAGAAAAAAAAAGAGATCATTTAAACCCAAACAAGTCAAGAAACATTTATATTTTTTAATTGCAGAAAGTGTATTAGTATTTCTTTGTAGACGATACGCAAAGATTTAGTTCATAGTAGGAATAACAAATGTTCAAAACAAAAATCATTTATCTACTCTTGGTGCTTTTCATATCTAGAGGTATTGTGAACGATGTGGTCACTTAATAATACCCCCGCCTCCATATGGTTGATTGATTAATTGTATATTGTTGTATATCCCCCGCTTGAAAAGTGTGAGCCTCAGGTATATAGTAATCGAGATGTCCGTCTGTTACGCTTTGGGGTACCCATCTCCGCGATTCCTACATGTATTATACCACTGAATGAAATTAATTTGATGAGACTTTCAGAGAATCTTTATAACATATTGCCATTGTGCACTCTTATTTTACCTTTTGATCCGACAAATATTTGTGTTCCCCATGTCACTGTACATACACAGGATGTTACCTGAGTGTATAACCTGTATGCGTTTCCTTACAACATTGTAAAATGAAGCCGTTTTTTCATCTGTAGCTCAATTGACATACATAAAATAAAGCATGTTTTTGTTGCGGACAGAATCTTTCTCAAATTCTATCTCTTAAAATTAATATTTTTAATAACTCGACAATTTCAATGTACTGTGTATTTGTTAATCAAATGGTATAACGAAAGTATATGAAGCGTTGTAATCTGGCTTCAAAAAGGGAAGTAATTCAAATTGCATTAACGCAAAACTAAAGAAGAGAGTTATAAATCAATCTCTCGGTAAAAAAAATTAATTAGAAACTATATTTTGATAATAGACTGTTTAGGAATATAATTATAGTCTAAATAAGTATGTTTAAGATAAACCCAAATGCAATGCATAACGCATGGTCTGTAAAAATGGCCAGGGCTTCGGACCGGGGATTATTCCCCGACAACTATGGGTGAAACATTTTCATGGAATCATCTGCATCGAACTTTATTCTTTCGGACTTCATAATTTCAAATATTAAAGACAAAACAAGATGTTATAATCTGACTAATTTCTCTTCTAAAACTAGTTATTATACCGTAACTTCATCACCATTTCTCGAAGAAAAGCGACACGTATAGGTTTTTCTTATAAATAAATAAACATTTTCAGGGGACTCCTGAACAATGTTACAATGTAGTCATACAGGTAGTTGTTTTATTTTATTCCTTGATACTTCAAACACGGGTCGATTTATTCTATAATTATGAATTGTATGTTAACTCATGTTTTGACAAATTATAACTTTCGATTGTAATCGTGAAATGAAACCCCCTTTTAAAATTATAATATACAGGCATGATTTTTTAAAATCATTTATTTAAGTATTTGATAGATTGGTTTTATTTATGGCATTTTTATGAATAAAAAATGATCACGTTGGAATATGCGGTTGGGCATCAAAAGTCGATGGTTGATACGATCTCAAGACAAGGTACACAATATATACACAACGGCAGAAAACTTATTGTCAATCAAATCAAAGTATCCAATCCCAGGCTTAATTTCAGATGATTGACAGGGTTCTAAGACCAGGTAAATTTGAAGGAGGTGCTTATTTCCTCCTCCTTTAAACAATTTATTTTTTGGCAGTGCAAGGCTGGCTAGGCATATTACTTTAAAGTACACTTGCTTTAATCCTTTTTAGTTCCTTTTTAAAAGTAGGCCCAGAATATTATTATTTAAAGCATTTATCTAGAATATCATTATAGTATATATCCATTCACACATTGACAAGATATCATTTTATTCGGTAAATAAATATCACTGCTGAAAATGTAATAAATATCTATTTCTTTTGCGCGGTATCCCCAAAATATTCCGGATAGGAAACTCTGATATTATAAGAATTCAGTTTTGAAAGTAAAAGCACTACAGCCCATCTATGTAAGTTTTAATGAGGCCCGATACGTCTTGGTAGCGTCTAAATGTGTTTCAGGGACGTAGCAACCGGGGGGGGGGGGGGGGGGGGCCAGGGGGGCCTGGCCCCTCCCACTTTTTCACCAACATTACCTTTACTATAGTAAAATGAACATTGAAAGGATGGTTGCCCCCCTCCCCCCACTGTTTACCATAGTATAGTGTTATCAAGGAATTGTATGGAAAAAATTGGAAGTGAAAGTAACAAGACTTTGAAAAGGTTGGCCACTATCCCCCCCCCCCCCCCCCCCC
>PRKT01000046.1:914097-991607 GCA_003671525.1 Saccostrea glomerata
CCCCCCCCCCCCCCCCGAGTTTGGGCAACTGATAATTTTCCTTTTTTTTTGCTTGTCAACTTTTTTTCAGGTGAGAAAAAAAAATTTTCTCTGGTTGGCCCCTCACTTTCAAAAACGATGCTACGTGCCTGTGTTTTAGTCCTTAATAGTGACTATAGACGATAAGGCCTCGTATATGCACCTGAATGCACCTCTGAATTTTGTACGGGTCTCATTTTTATGCCCTTTGTTTGTAATTTTTTTTTAAGAACAATCATCTTTTTTTATTTTCCCCCTTTTTCATTTTATTGTATTTTTTCCCTCCAAAATATATATATATATATATAGCTTTGTTTATCATTAATTTTGTTTTATTAAAATACTTTTATTTTCCATAGTTCGATAGCAAAGAAAATAACATAATGCGAAAATAAGGAAATGAATAAATTATATTAAAAAAATACTTATCAACATAGTTTTGCAAACATTTTAATGGGTTTATGTTTCCCTGATATACACATCATGAAATTCTTATCATTATGAGAAATCTATAAGAGTACCTAAAACATTGTAATGCAGTAAAAACACTGTTTAATTACTAGTAGCCATACTTAGTATCTGACATTGAATATATATAATATTAATACATTAAATCAATCATGAAGTAAATTGAATAATAATATTAATAATAATCAGCGGTAAGGAAAATCACGTATATACATGTATATCCTCAATTTGGTTATCTTTATGACCCACTCTTTACCAGAGCAAAGTGCTTTCCACATTGAAGACAATTGTTTAAAGGTGCTAATATTGATGGGCTAATCAATTTTATTTTACTCTGTGGTACGTGGCAATAACCCCAGGAAAATTTTCCAAATATAAATATACAGCATCAGTGATTAGAGAAAATACATATAAATAACATGTCTAATTAATTTATCTTAGTTTGTTAAATTTTAAGAATACTTGATTACAAATTGAGTAATGTATTGTAAATTTATTTTTATTGGAATCCACATCAAGGAACAGACAACTTGTCTGCAGAAAAAGACAAAACAATCAAAACTCTTTAGTGTGTATAGCTTTTTCCAGTTAACTCCATTCTATCAAAAAAGGAACTCACCGAATGACACTCATTGGCCATGTTGGCCATTATCAGTTGAATTTGCGAGGTGAAGTAAACATTGATATGAAAGTGATTTTTTGCTATTACAATTGAGAAGTTATTGATTTAGTAAGTAACACGTAGTGTTTCCAATGTATAATTTCACTTAAGGTACATAAAAATCATTTCATTATTTAAAAGGTTTTGGAGGAAGTGTTATTTCAATGAATACCAAAGCATATTCAATATTTTTTAGATATTCGTTTTAATTCTGGAGTGAGCAAAGATTAAATAGTTTCCTACAATTTTTTTTAGACAAGTAAAGATTTTTTCACGAATAAACTGATTTTCTAGGGAGTAGCACAAATATACACTTTAAAAATAATGTCTTCCTTGGGATCAGAGACAAATAATAATTGTCATTCACTAGTAATTTGATTTATGTGGAATAAAGCGTTGCAGGTTGATGAAATGAAATATATTTTATATAAGTTTGACTAATAACCATATTTTTCCTGCTTAAAATTGAATATTATTTAGAGCATGAAATCAGTCATTTGGATCTTTGCTTTATTTCAATTACGCGCGAGATACATCTTGCAGTTGTCTCTCTTGATTACATTGTAGCTCTCCTGGGTGGCAAAAACTTTCATTGTTTTGATATTTTAAGCATCAAATTGACTTTATTCTGTATAATATTTGGAAAAAGGATAATTATTTGATTCCTTTCATCTTTTGGACTTAAATGCTCAGAAATCAAAAACTGAATGTTGAAATCTTTCTGTTAATTTTAAGGCAGAATAGTTAGTGTGAGTGCAGAGAGAATTTTTAAAAGATGAAAAAATCCAACACCAAACGGTTCACAGGCAGTGTGAATCGATCTTGGATGCAACATGCAAGACTGGGGCAGAAGTTTTTCTTTCAAGTAGACATGCTCCAAACATATTTCGGTTCTTTTTAATATTAGCACTTTCAGCTTCCAGTCACAGCATTGTTATTACGATCGGTAACACAGGTAAAGCAGCACACTTCATCAGCATTTTCACTTCCTTTGGATTTATTCTTTGCTCACATCATATGCAGATCTTTTCCTATGATATAAAAATATATAATAAAAAAGTACGAGCAGGTTAATTGACAGCTATAAAACTTTGATATAAGGCTGAAAATGTATGTCTACAAAAGCGGTTACATGTACCTCTTTTTGTATATGCAGATAATGGTAGTTATGAGGAGGCCAATCATCACAATAGCAGCAAATCCAACAGCATTATATAGGAGTAGATTAGGTACACCGGAAGACGATGGTTCTGATAAAAAAAGTAAGTATTTTGGTATCATTTTCATTCTTGAAAACAAATACAAATACATTACCTTTTTTAGTTTTGGTTTCATAGTCTGGAGAACTATTATACATGTACATGTATCTTATTTGCAATATCGTACGTACAATTTTATGCGTATCCTTCAGAAAAAAACTGTATTTAATTTGCACATAAACGGTGCTTCATCATACATGCACATTTATTCAGTTATATTTTATGAACTGAAAGGAAAAGGAAACGCATAGTTAAATATGCATTTGGTTCTCATTTTTTAAATTCTATGCTCCACAAAGATAATGAAAGATATTTTAAGTAATTATCATATTTGCAATTATATTTTATTTGAAAAATTCGAAACAGCATTGAAACGTCAAGTTGACCAAAGGACGTAGGGGTGTAAATTTAAAAATTCAAAATTTCAAAACTTCAACATGGCGGCAGGTGTCCTCATCCAGCATTCACAATCGCTTAGCATTTATTAATCAGATGGTTTATTCTTATAATAGTGACAATTGCTCTTTCATATAGTTCCAGCTCAGCGATGGCGTATGAAACTGATAGAAGTCAAATTCGTTGCTTCATTTCTGTCCAGTTAATTGATAACACCCCTCTGCATGTCCGTCCGCTGTTGCTCACATGAAAATTTCGGCATACATGTTAATGAACAAATGTATTGTGTGTTCCTATTATTGGACCATGGTTGTAAAGGGATGACCTGAGTATATTGCATAGTTTTGTCTCTGAATCTGACATTGTGGCGGCCTGAAATGTTTTATTATTTGCATCTGTAGTGTCAAACCCACTCAGTCAATCAGCATGGATAATGGCCCAGTAGTATCATTAATCCTCCTTCAAAAGTCTTCTTTTTGTAAAGTCTTAATAGTGCTTCCTGCCAATATGACTTTATTCTAGCCTCCTTGCAGTGCATTGGACAGTTTTAATTGCTCTGTAATTCCATTTCGATAATGTCTTTACTAAGTAATATCTTAACCAGGCTTGCTTTCAGTAAGAACGTGTTACTTCTTTTAGTGATAGAATCTGTATTGATTCTCAATGAAATTTTCATACAAATCACGATTCAAAAATGATTTAACATCTAGAATTACAGGTAAATTCTTTTCAACACAAATATGAAGAGCACGTGCTCATATCAAGCAGGCAACTGCAACATGTGCAAATCGTGATTCAGTATTTTTTCGTGATTTTTAATCACATGCATTTTTTGAACATTGTTTAGCATGTTTAAAACAAAAACAAAATTAAACTACTGTATTACTTATTTATCAAACTTATCTATAAACATTATTATTAGATAATTTAAAGAACTTGGGTGTCTTTTTCAGTATCTAATGTACTGTATCATTTACAGATAAGCTATTCCAGGCCTTCCATTCGAATAATCTTCTTAGTACACCTACACTTACTTGTATTTATTTACCTGAAATAAGGCCTATTCTCTCTTAAAGTTGTGTCCTGTCAACACTTTTTTTTAAAATTGAAAATTGTTTAGTGATAATATACAGGTTTTCTTTAAACAATTACGAAGACAAGGAAAATATTTTTTGTGTAAATTTTATCCTCTTTTACACGTACGCGTAGTTGTCGATACAATGCAATATGTTTTGTACCGATGGAAACAAGGTCCCTCTTGAAGTGTGAATACATAGAATGAGTAAAATGTGTAGACACTAGAAAGTATATACAAACAGTTGCATTTAAACTTGAAAGTATTTTTTTATTGTCTTTTGTTGTTTATTTTTCAAATCTGAAAAGCTTAGTCAGCCTTTGACAATTAACGATAAAATATTCGAGGGAGGCCCAGATAGCATGACTATGTTGGGCCAACATTTGTTAAAGGTTGTATGGTTGGCGTTGGGGGAACAACGTTGGGCCAACGTTGGACCAATGTTACCAAGTCAACCTTCTCGACCATGACGGAATTCCTATGTTGGCCCAACGTTGGTCCAACGTAAGCAACTTCGATTCACTTTAGTTTCCAAAGAAGGAAGGATCGTGGCGTTGGCCCAACGTTGGACCAATGTTTATAATACACCCTTAAAGAAAGTGTATTTACAAGTTGGTAGTAATATGTTGGCCCATTGTTTGTAATACACCCTTAAAGAAAGTGCCTTATCAAGTTTGTAGTAGTATGTTGGCCCAACGTTGGCACACTGTTTGTAATACATCCTTATAGAAAGTGCCTTATCAAATTGGTAGTATTATGTTGGCCCAACGTTGGCCCATTGTTTGTAATACACCCTTAAAGAACGTGTCCTATCAAGTTGGTAGTAGTATGTTGGCCCAACGTTGGCCCATTGTTTGTAATGCACCCTAAAAGAAAGTGCCTTATCAAGTTGGTAGCAGTATGTTGGCCCAACGTTGGCCCATTGTTTGTAATACACCCTTAAAGTGCGTGCCCTATCAAGCTGGTAGTATTCTTTTGGCCCAACGTTGGCACAATGTTTGTAAATTGTAATACACACAAGTGTAATTTTGTTTAGGTCTTTCAAAGATGGGATATTTATATTGGGTCAGCGTTGGCCCAATTATTTTACTGCCAACTAATTGATGGTGTCAATTTTATAATTAGCTGCTGAGCTTTACGTTGGGACAACGTTGGCACATTCTGAAATAATTAAGAGGACTTTCTAAGTCCATGCTTATCATTGGATGACTGTTTTTGTTTAGATATGATATTTTCAACATTTTAACTTTGCACTTAAGTTATCAAGCTCCAAAGAGTGTTTTATTCTAGTTTTTGAATTGTGTACATGCTTATTTATTTGTAATAACACAGATAGCAGAACACCGTTGGCCCAATCTTACATTATGGTTCTATTATCTATGTTGGGTTACCTTGATTGGGCCAACAATGGCCCAACATGGAATATTGATAGCTGGTTATGAATAATAGTTCGCTTATGTTGGGCTGACTGTTGGCATCATATCATAAAACTATTATCATGAGAGAAAATATTTGTTTGGGGATTGGCATCGGCCCTACGTTGGCCCAATATACCATGAATCTGACTGAGCATCATGGGTAGACAACAACCGGGCTACTTGTAATATCCGCGCCATTTTTAATCTGACACGAGCGTAATGAGACTGATACCTTGCATATCTGCATCCACTTTGTAAGTATTAATAATATGTTTGCCTCGGCACAGCTGAATTAACGTTTAGTTTTTAAACGATTTCATGTACAAATCTGTGTAAATCAGACACGGGGAAGTGCAGAGGCCAGGTGCTGTTGGGTCAACACTGTACAGATAGCATGCTAACTTGGGCCAACGTTGGGCCAATGTAATCGGTTACATCGGGCCAATGTTGGCAAATAGCATTGACCCTATTTAAGTTTGCTCATCGGCCCAATGTTGGCCCAATGGAAGCGCTTGCTTGCCAATATTTATTAGACGTATATATTTACAAAAAACAAGTCTTCAATGGTACCGATTCTCTACCTTCCTTCTACAATATATCAAAAATATAATTAATCACACATAACAGTACAAAATGCATTTTTAACACAATGCTTTTATATGTCCTTACTTCGCTGATTAAAAATGTAATATAATGCATGTACAGTATGAACACAATTATGCTTCCCTCGCCGCCCAGGAAAAACCATAGATAAAAAACAACATCGATTTATGTTGAAAAAACTATGGAAACCTGTAAGTCCGCAGCAATTGCGAGGTAAACAAAATGAATGGCGGACTCATTCTCACAAACTTATGTACGTATCATATATTATAATGTACAATTAATCGATTAGTTTAAGTAAAACCTATGCAAAATGAATGTAAGTTAGACCTATCTATAAACACATTTCGACTATATGTAGTTAATATGTACCCTTACACAACAATCTTACATTTATATCCATATATCAAATTTTACATAAAATTATCTAGAGCGACTAAGCAAATTGTTTCCCATCTTTGACAATTAATCTGTTGTGTTCAAAACTTTTAATTTTCTTGAAATGAAAACAATTACTTTATTTAACAAAATACTAGTAAAAGGTTGAAGTAAGTAAGAGGGTGGGTGGGTGGGTGTGAATGTCGCAAAGCAAAGCCTTCGAATGAGTTAAAATCGTGATTAAAGTGAATACCTGTTCACCCGTTCTACAGGTATCGACCTTTAAATACTGACCAATAACTACTGTCGCTATTATTAGCACATAATAAACAAAAGCACGTGTTCCTAGTACATACAATAAATAAATTTATGTTCTAATTCGTTCACTCAAACGAACATAAATTATTTACAATCAAAACAAGAACACTTGTCTACATAGGAAATGGAAGCGCTTGCTTGCCAATATTTCGAACATAAAGAAAGAGGGCTCTGGTTTTTCTACAAGCTCAAGAAACAGTTAAAATTAATGTTCATTTATATAAGGAATCTTTGCTAAAAATTTTTGTAAATGTTGATCTTTATTGCATTTTCTTGATCATACGTGTGTTTAACAATTTCTGGTGGAAACTTTATTTATTTATCTATTTTTAAGTAAAACTAGATATGCAATCTTAACGTATATTTGTCCAAATAAATATAAAGCATTCAAAATGTTTATCCGATTCTTGTGTTGAATATATGTTTGGAACAATGATCCTTTTTAAACAAACTTTTGCAACAAAGCAACCATAGTTTTGACGCTGATACTGGAAATAAAAAACTAGATCGTACTCACTTTGTTCAGGTCCGTTTTGTTATTTCTATAAATGATAAAGAATAAGTATCATAAAATAACATCGAATCTCCAAACATTATTCGTTCAATTAACTCAAACATCCATCTTAAGCTATCAAACATAAGAAACTAAACAAATCATATCTTATATAGTGTTTTATATTTTTGATATAGATTTCACCATTAGCAAGATTGAACGCATACATATATTTCTTTTATAAAAGTATAAGTCTTTAAGATTTCATTTTTCAGACATGACAGATGTTTTCAGATGTAAATCATCATAATATGCGCTGTTAATACAATTGCCTATTAAAATAGACCGTTCAAAAACAAAAACATCAGTATATTCTTTTACGTATATAGAACCATACAACTTATGTCTTATTCTTTTTGGGTATATACTTTGATTTTACCATTTGCTAGATTGAACGCAAACATGTATTTTTAAAAAACTTATCTTCTGCTTCAATGACCATTTTTTACTCTGTTTATGACTGTGAAATCTCCTTTGACTGTTGATGTAACGAATGCTGGAAATTGACGCAGCCAGTGTAGTTCTAAACATTTTTCTGGTGTGTAGCACGTCGGAGCTTGTTAAAGTCTGGTCAAACGTTGGCAAAACGTCAACAAGAACATTTGACCGATGTTGGCAGATGACGTTAGCCCAGTGTCATTTTTCTCATTTGCCCAATGTTAGCCCGATATATTGGACCAACATTGGGCCAATGTGTATAAACATTTAATTGTTACAAGTCTGTGTATTAAAAATCTGATCGTCTCTACAATCAGAAATAAATCTACAACCAGTCCTACTTGAAAAATCAAGCTAGCTAAAATTTTGAAATTCTTATAATTTATCAAAACAAAATAAATTATCAGTGATTAATTTTTTTGTTTCTATACAAGAAAAATAAATGAAAGTATAAAAATGTGTTTTGATACAGTTAAAACAATAAATAATTTGCTCCTTATTTAAATTGAAATTTGAGTCTAGTAGAATACATTTCCGAAGACTACCACTTAATTTACTTATATACACTTAACGTCGAGTACATGATCAAACATTTTGAAAATGTTGAACTTGCTGAAGTTAAAAAAAAATTTATTCAGTTCTAAAAATAAATTGGGTTCTTTCATTTAAAATTTGTTCAGTGTAACGACAAATTTTCAATACATGTATTTTATATGGGGCAACATTGAATCAAAATTGTTGTGATGATGATTATCAAGCGTATAAATATTATGCATAAATGCCTTCATCACGCAAGCTTATCACTTAATCACACCATGAAACAAAAAAGACGGTTATTCCTTAATTGAAAACTTGAACATATAATGATATACTTGTAAATTTAATCGTATGTTTTTTATTCTTTGCTGAGAAAAGTAACAAATATATTAAGTACCAAATATTAAATTTTAGTGCTACTGGAGATTCTAAAAAGACATGGAGAACACAATCAAAGAATAGCTAAGGTATGCCAAGGACAGAGATGAAACGGACAGAGAAGAAAAGACGGGAGGAGGAGACTCGGGAAGATTAAATGGAGACTTAGGAGAGGGATCAGATGGAAAGTGGCAGTGCCTAACTTTTTTCTGTAATATAGTGTGACATACCTGTAGTTCTATACCCTTTTTTTTGTCTGATTGTCGGTTATAACACGATGCAGATGCCAGAAACATTTTATTGTGTAAGTAAACAAAATGACGGGATTCATTTTAGTATTATTTTAAGAACATGAGGGCTTTGTTTATTTGTTAGACGTGCTTATTGATACCTTTAATTTACTGAACTTGTGCATAATGTACATCAGAGAGGGAGTATACAGTCATGTAACCCTCCATGTATCGCTTGAAGTGAGCATAAACTTTTAATTCTTTATTAATGTATTCTTCATGCACTGAGCAATAAAATTATAGTATGTTATAATTTAATTTTATGTTTTGATTTCTTTTTCCTCAGTTTCTTATATTTGTTGATGGCAATTCTATGAGATATTGAGAATATGTATTAAACTATTAATCTAGCATATATAGCATATATAGATAGTTTTCAAGGGCTTTTACCATTAAACTGTACTACAAAACTAGTATAACCTTATTGTATATATTTGTTTGTCAATTTTGAGGACAAATGGCCAACCAGTGAAGAGCAAATGAGTTGTCATGCTGGAGAGCCAATAAGATACAAACCAAAGTCGGCCCAAAAATGATGTTTTCCTAATATTGAAAGAATATGTCGGCCCAACAATGGCTCAATGATATCCGTTCGTTGGTCCAACAACAAGCCAACAAGTTGGTCTGGTTAAGGGCCGATGAGCAAATTACCGTTGGCCCAACATTAGTTGCTTACAATGGCCCAACTGTACAAAAATGACGTTTGCCCAACATTGAAAAAATACATTGGCCCAACAGTGGCCCAATATAAACTGTTACATTGGCCCAACAATAAGCCAACAAGTTGGTTTGATTAAGGGCCGATGAGCAAATTACCGTTGGCCCAACATTAGTTGCTTACAATGGCCCAACTGTACAAAAATGACGTTTGCCCAACATTGAAAAAATACATTGGCCCAATATTAACTGCTACATTGGCCCAACAATAAGCCAACAAGTTGGCTTGATTCAGGGCCGATGAGCAAATTACCGATGGCCCAATGTTGAATGCAAACAGTGGCCCAACATAAGGAGCGTTGTTGGCCCAACAAAGGTCCAATAACATCCTGCTATCTGGGGGAAGCCCTCAAATATATTATCTATAGCAACAATACTTTTTAAGAATTACCTTCTTTGATTTCAATTTTTTTCGTCGAAACATCAACGCGCTTTGGACCTAAAATGAAAAATTAAAAGATACATAAAAAAAGTAAGAAATCTCTGTATACGTTCCTACTTGAACTTTTAAGGCTCGCATAGTCATATTTTTTTTTTCAAATTTGGCTGGAAACTACAACCTCATAAACTATTCTTAAAACATGGTTTGATCATAATTATGAATGTAGAGCAGTTTTCATGGAAACAGTGTGTACAGATTTTTTTAAATATAATTTTTGGGAATGTTATCTCAGTAATTCATAAAATTAAGAAATTCTCATTGAAATATATTAGAAACATCTAATTTCTAAAGATATTCAAAAACATTGTTGGTATTAAGTCTAGAAATGTGATAAATCTATAAATAAAAAAAAACCCAGACATTCATTTAAGATTTGAATTATTTTTCTTTTGATAATTGTGAGCTTTTTTGTATGCGAGATTACATTTTTCACATGCCTGTATACACACTACATTTTCCTTAAAAATTGCAATATACTACATGTACATGTTAGTTTCTCTTTCCAATACAGGACATACCTGTGCTTGAAAACATAAATAAATGGAACTAACCTATACAATCTTTCAAACTTGTAGCTCCATAGCCAATCGTTGAATACCCCTCAGGACAAGATTTACAAAAATCACTTCTAGGTGTATCTTGATAAAAATCAGAATCACACAGAAGACATTGACCTGAGGATGAATAGCTTCCAGGTGGGCAATCAACTGGTTAAATACACATTGTTTTTTTTATAGTATATGCCATTGGAAAGTTACATAAAGTTTTATTTTACAGACATTAATGACCACTCTCATGAATAAATTGCAACAAAAAATCACAATGAAATAAATAAGAAACCTATGTCGGAAAATTAGATTTTAATACACGTGAAAAAAAATATCGGAATATCAATTTCTCTACATACTGCATAATCCTTGATTGACACCTTGCCCTTCTTCACACACGATACGGGCCTCAATAGATGATCCCAGGGAACGGTAAGTTTCGCCATCCATTTTAAAAGTAAGAATTCCCTCAGTATTATTTATCTCTTGTAGTGAAAACTCCAGTTCAAATAAAGTAGTTGCATAATCGTCTCCACTTTCGTCTCCTGAAATTAATTTAATGTTTCATACAATCTTAAAATTCTAGTGAGTTGTGGTTCATTCATTTAATTTTCTAGAAAAAGTCATTCATGTGCAGATTTTGGTCGCAAAATGCAATGCATTCAAATTCGTTCAGATCTAATTTTGAAAAAATACAAAATTCCTCATAAAGCCAAATTTCATAGTATCAACACGTGTCGAAAAAATAATATCACTCTTTATGTATTCTTATGCTTATATGCAAGCTCACCGCAGCTTGTTTTTGCTAATTTTGTATAAGTCAAATAAAACACTTTCATAGAGATGAATAATGTCATTTATTAAAATGACGGTATAAATGTGAACAATTTAACAAACAAGAAGGGGATCAGATTCACAAGCTTTGATTAGCAGTTACGTAAAATATGATAATGTCTGATTCCCCAAAACTGACTAGAAAAAAGTATCTGTAAGACAAGACAATGAAAACTTCATATGAAAAAGTTAGCAAAAAGATGGCACATCAAAACAAAATAGGCCACAAGATGTGACATGCAAGTCACATCCATGTTAGATGTGACATGCAGATCACATCCGTGCCACTCTTTATGTAACTGGAACATACATGTATTAATACCAATTAAAATAAAAATGCTCTGGAATATATATCAAAGTAGTCTATTGTGTGTATAGATGTAATAATGAAATTTCTCTTTTAAATTCGCCAAGGTTTCTCTCCAATCCAAACTAAATGGACCTTTAGTTAATTAAACTCATATTTCTCTTGAAAATCGCAGAAATATAATACAATATACCTTTTTAAAAAAAATTAAATAAGAAAAGGACAATCAACGGAGAAATAAAAATGTCTAAGCTGATATTAAATACATCTAGATCTGTAAAAATAGTTTAATACATATCTGCATGGTATAAATACTCACCAGTATAAGTCGATCTTATTTTTCGTGACAACACAAGACTTGCTGTTCTAGTTTCCTGTTCTCTCCTGTTCGTCGTACAATCTTTAATGAAAATAATTAAAGCATTTTACATGTATCATTAGATAATAAGAATTAATCTGAGGAAAATTGGCTTGTTGTATGATGCTCAACATGTTCCCTCCCTCTCAAAATATTTCTATTGATAAGAATTGCTGATACAAAGAAACCAAACATTCAAAAAAGAAAAAAATGTTAGACTGTCAAAACTATGACTTTTATTATTTCGAAATTATCATGTATTTATAAGGTTTAAGTTATTAGTATTCCAAGTAATCTACCTTTTAAAAATGTTTTATATATCGACGACGTAATGTCAATTAACAATGCTAATTTCCCTTCTTATGTCGATATGATATATCCTTGTGAGTTTGAGATAAAAGATACCACAGAGTCTGACATTTCTGTTACATTCTTGGATATTTTACTTGAAAAAAGACGTTTAATGGTAATCGAACAACCAAGCTCCATGATAAACGTGATGACTTTAACCTGTCTATCAACTTCCCTTACTTACAATATGTATGTAGCAATATGCCTTCATCACCTGCATACGGAGTTTAGATGTCTTAACGAGGTAAATCATTGACAAGCAGGTTGTTGAAACAAGAATTTCGCCTGGCTTGTTTAAAATCATCTCTTTGAAAGTTCTTTGGTCGATTCAATGACCTTGTCAGAAAGTACAATTTATCATTGAGTCAAATGCTGACTGGTGTTTTTTATACTTGCTGTTAGTTCATTATTTATACACTGAATTGACGGCGGATTTTCCCGTTATTTCCCGATCATGACAAGGAGCATACGGCGGGTGTAACCTGTCGGCAGGGGATGCTCACTCCTTCATTGATCCCCTCTTTGATTTTTTGGAGTTCCGTGTTTGTTCTGCTTCTATCTTATAATGTATGGACTTTTAATCTAGAACACTGTTCGTAATTTCCATATGTTTAATGTTAACCATTTTAAAGATTTCAAAAAATAAACTAACGAACACTCTTTTGATAAGTCATGATTTTCAAAAAGCTTTCAAATTAATATTTTTGGATCGGCATAATTTTCTAAGAAAAAACTTTCTAACATCAACTCAAAACTGATGAAATTTTAAGTGTCCATTTTTAAAATATTTGAAGAATTTGCCAGTCAACAAATTAATTATTGTGCATTTATTTAATACAGCAAAGTAAAGGTTGAATTATGGGTATTTCAATCAGTCGTATTGTAAGAAAAAATACTAAAGATATCTTATCAATTACATGTTTTACTCTCAGAAATATTTACGGAAAAATAATGTGAATTGAAAAGTTAACATACCTTCCAATGTTATTTCTGAATCGCAGGTTTTGTTCACTACGCATCTTACGGTTTCTTTTGTTTTCTCCTTAATAATATCCGTTATTTCTTTCATTCTGGAACATTTCAGTGCCTTGTCATAGTTAAAGTCTGTGTTTGCTTTCAGCTCCCTCGGTATTTGAACTCCTGTATTTATATATAAATGCTATTTGCGTTATGCATGGATATGATAAAAGTCGCGTGATTGAGTGATGTGAAATAAAACAATTGTTTTGGAAGTAAAGAACTTACGGCCACATTGTGGAAGAATTGAACTTCCATTCCATTTAAACGAAGTTTCCGTCCCACACACGTATGTAATATTTACTTGCAGACCTGTCTGGAATGAGTACCCCTCCTCACATGAAAGAAAACACTTTATCTGTTGGGTACCGTTCTCGACGCAATCCGCAACTGAATTATTTCCAGCTATAAAGGCAGGGCACTCTAAAAAGACAAAATTATATATACTCGACTTTCAATTTACATGTAAGTGTTATAATCTGCAATTTTCGTTAAATTTTTAATACCGGGACATTTTTCTGTATTGCATTCCTCTCGTTCAGCCCCTGGTCCCTTACACGGTTGCCCACCCTGAGATGGCAGAGGATTATTACAAAATCTCCGTCTCTCTCTTGTACCAGATTCACATGATTTTGAGCAAGTTGACCAGAATTCCCAGTTGCTCCATCCACCGTCAACTGAAAATATGAGGAAATCTTTTTATAAAAAATAGGCATTTGATATTTCCATGTACATGCTTTATTAATATAAGATTATTTACATTTTATATGTTTAATTTTTTAGCGAAATTACTGCTTCAACTACATATTTTCAAAGTGTTCTCTTACTAGAGAATCATTCTACTGTATAATTTACCTTCAAATTTACACTTCTATAAAAAACTCCTTGATCAATGTTTTAAACTGTTTATAATGTACTCCACTTCATTTCCTTCATCACGCTAACGCAGAAACCATTGTGACGTCACAACTGTGGGATATTACAAAAATATCCAATGAGTCATATCCACGGGATAAAGGGGTAAACATGTGATAAATACCTTTAATGTTAAAATGCCACACATTACGCAGATTTGTTTTAGGTGTAAGAACGAAAGTTACTTGACTGTTTTACGTACTAGTATTATCTGGGAAACAAATCACATGGCTTGCGTAAATAATTTCTGATTTTGTTCGTGCGCGAACAGACCATATCGGCCTTCCTTCATGTTTATATAAATCGACATTATTTTAATATATTTAAAGATTTTTTTTCAATATTTACTATATAAAGGAATAATTAATGAGTTATACCTGTACCTTATGCCAAATAATGGTTAGCTATGGTTGAATGTAAAGATAAAAACAATATCTACATATTTTTTTTGACAACCCTCGTAAAATATCAAGACAAATCACAGTAGAGAATCAAAATATTAATAAAATAATGACTATATTACCATTTACAGTTATTCTAAAAGGACAACTTGCATGTTCGCCATGTTTATCTGTTGCTACAAAATACCATTTTGTCTCTCCCTCAACGGCTCTGATAGGGTTAGGAATACCTGACGGTGAAGTTGTAACACTGGAAAATAAAAATGTTTAAATGTGGACACATTGAATTATATTTACCACATTTCTTTTAACTTTGCATAAGATGATTGATATTCAACGATCAACAAGAATATGCAAATCCTATCCCCCCGGGAGGGAGATGGGTGGGTCTTAATTTAAACAACATGAGGATGCTTCCATATAAATTTGGTCACTCATGCCTTACGTATTATTCGGAGAGGAAAAGAGTTATATTAATATTAATCATATTTATATTAATATGACTGATCGTGATCTTGCTGTTCTTAATAAGAAAACTTAAAGATTTTTTTGGTAATATATGCATGCTAAACAACAAACAAAGTATACGGTATTATTAAACTTTTATTTCTAGAAGTTTCAATAAAATGTTTTACCCTATGGAAGGTTGTTGTCGATCAGAAGCTGTAGCCCGTGGCCATGAAACATCTGCATAGTTATATCCCTTCTTGGCAGTCACAAATATAGGCGCAGGGCATCGTATGCTGGGAGGATCATTGAACACTAATTTCACAAAGAGACTATGAGACAAAATTTCACGTGACGCGATAAGATTTTCAAAAACTCTGTAGTTCGACGTTGCAAGTAAGTGCTGGTTGTCTGTTTTCTGCCTTTGAAAGTCTTTCACTGAAAATAAAATACGCATATTTAATATTTAGATTTTACCTTCCAATAAATCAAATAAAATACAATTTACTTACATCATGCAAAGATGCTTTTAATCAAGATATACTAGTATATTATATTTTAAGCATTTTTTTCTGCATCATTTTTAATCTTTTAAAAGTTATATCTAGTCATCATATTACCTTAGGAAGTACTTTTTTGTTTTTCTACAACGAAGATAAACAACCGTTTTAAGACTTTGTATAGTTTCAATGTCATAAAAGAGATGTTTAATATAGTATCACCAATGTAAATGTATAAACTTTACCTCCTTTTCCAGTTAATTGCCAGAAATAACAATGAAATAAAGACAGCAATACCCCCTCCAACTATGATTAACAGATCTGTAAAAGAAATAATAAATCTTATAAAAGAAGTATTTTCCTGTATTGTTCTTTACACTGTAGTTGATTGATAGCTGTATAGGAGTATGATTGATAGCTGTATAGGAGTATGATTGAGGAAACAAACTTCTTATTCACTCACAAAGTGATGATCCTTTATTGACTTTAGTATCTTTCTTCAAAGAACATTCTTGTTGGTGTCTTGATCCTCTTCCGGGAGTTGTGTGTCCAGATGGACATTTTGTACACGACAGTTGACCTTCCTTCTCCTGATAACTACCAAAGTCACACTTCTCACAGGTACCGTCTATATAGAATCTTCCTGGAGAACATTTTACTGGAAAAAGGAATCTTTAATATAGTTGCATTCGATAAATAAATACTAGATTTAGTATAAGCACGGGATATAGATTTTATATATTATCGAATATGACTTGTTTCATTTTGTAACATATTCTATGGTAATGAAATCAACATGTACACTTATTAATAATGTAGTATTTAAGGCAGAACCATACTCGATTGACTTTCCCAAAACGTCATAAAATACATAATTATTAAAAACACATTTATGTACACCTTTTTAAAATGATTTTGCGTTACAGGTAATTGCAGTGCAGTGAGAACTTGATTTTACATTTTCATCTTCGAGTTAACAAACTATTGTTGACGCCGATACTATTCGTAAGAACGAGGGTGCTTTTGATTGGCATTCGGCAGGAATCTAGGCGTAAATGTCACATGAAATTGTAACATTATTTTTAATTATCGGGTTCCTGTACAGCAGGAACGGAAAATATTTTCCCAAAATTGAGCTTTGATTTGCTAAAAAATAACTTGAAAATTGGCCAGACCAGACATTTGGTACAAAATGATACATTTTTAAATTGGAGGCGCAAAAGTCTGGTGGAATTTGGCACATTTTACCCCTGAATCCAGAAAGACAGTTGCAAAAGTAACCTCCAAATTCATTTATGCAGGAATGACCATTACAAGGATTTGGCTCACATTCATCCTTATCTGTGATTTAAACAAAAAAATGCGTTTATTTAATACCTACGTACGTTATACTGTATAACCTTGGTTTGAGAGGTAAACTTTTTATGACCCACAAAGAGGTTTATTAAAATGCGTTCTCTTCTAATTTGAGTTAAACCAGTGTAACTTCGGCAGATATTGAATTTATTCCTTTTATTTTTTAAAATTATCATTTACCATTTACTGAAAGAAGGAACTATTTCCCTTAAAAATGCCTCTAAAACGTTTAAAAAGTCTAGTCAACCATACATGTACTGATACGTTTTAGGTGAGACGTAAACAACACTGATTGTATGATGCAAGTATGCTTTCCTACATTCCTTTGGATAATTTGTCACTCATATTTTAAAGATTTATACGATATGAACTTATTTTTTTCCAATTAAATGACGCCTGACAACTTAAATTAATTATTTAAGAAATAAACAACGTTATTCAGTGAACATGGCGTTATGAATAGCAATTGCTCTGCTGGCATATTCCATGATGCGCGCTAGCGCATCATGGAAAATATGCCAGCAGAGCTATTGCTATTCATAATGCCATGTTCACTGAATAACGTTGTTTATTACTTATATTTGCATTCTTTGATTTTTTGTCAAGAGTATCAGAGGAAATCCTGACTTACATAAGGAGGCAGCTTCTTGTCTTCAGTAAAGAAAAACATACGGCTTTAAAATCAGTAACCCTGATTATTGCTCCTTTTCTCTAATAAATCAAAAACAATTTATAAAGTAATTCCCTCTCAAACACACTTATCTGGATACAAGCAGCGCTGTCATCACATTTTCGTTTTTGATGCGGTTGTTACGTCATCGATCAAGTTGACGTTATTTTAACCCTCTGACAAAAATTAATATAATTTAACACTATGATGAAAAATGATTATGCTTTTATAATGATTATTACTCCAGAGTGCTTTTCTATAATTTTTTTTAATTTTTCTATTTATTTTTAATAGCTGAAATCATTCTTGATATAGATATACTAGTTAAAGAAATTTTCTCTTTCTGAATGTTATTACCCAAGTGTGAAGAGTTATCGTTCTTTGTACAAATATGCATAATACGAAAAATTAAAAATATGGCAGTTCTCTAAAATTTTATTATACAATTAAATACATTGACCAAAATTAAATTTTTAAAGATATAAATCAGCAATTTTAAATATTCTGAATTTCCTTTTTTTCAAAGAATATTATCAAAAACTTTATTTTTATTCCTCTTATGAAACATTTCATATATATACTTCTCAACACAGGTTTTTAAGTGTAGAAGAAATTGTTCGACACGAGTGTGTAGAGCAATTGCACTCATAGTAGAAGCAGTTGCGTCTATAGTCCTATGAACGTATTTGATGACTACATGTTCATAGTGGGAGAGAGCAGTGGATATGCAAATATATCGTAATATTAAACTCATTCAATATTTTATCATTGATTTCTATTCTCTCATGCAATATAAAATGAAAATGCTTACCGAAACAGGAACTTGGGATAGTTGTACGAACAGAAGAATTGTTGCTTATGCGTTCTGACAAATTCCTCATATCAAAAATCGCCATATCTAGCGAACTATTACACCTTTGGATTAAATATTTTTCGTCATCTTGAATAAGTCTATCAGTAAACTGCAGACCGGAGAGCATAACATCTAAAATTAAATGCAAGTCAATTTATCTGACCTTTTCGATTTACAACATTTTTGTCCAACAGAAGTGTAATATGTATCAGTTACATTATTTACATTTCTTTTGCATATTTTAAATTCTGAAAATTGAGAGAAAATTAAGCGATTTCATTTAAATTTATATTATATACACTTTACATGTATAATTCTATTGAGCTAAAGAATATTCGCAAAAAAAAATAAAACTAATGGACATCCGAAGTATATCAATTTTATTTTTCAGATTAATAATGCAAATTTAAGTCTTTTAAAGTATCTCCCCCTACCCTTTCCTGATGTTAGTTCTAACTCGGCATTCGCTTGATCCGATATATAAAAATATGACGTCAGATTGACAATTGTATCCATCTGCAGTCGAAGCCTGTTATAAAGTCTAATATTGGCAGCGTCTCCAAATAGCATCACAGTCACGTGATTCCACTGGTAAGACATATTTATCAAGTGAGTGGACACATTTTTTCTAAAACAAATAAGTTTTTAAATAAAATAACAAATTTAATGGTTACCACAAATTAATAACGAAAACTGAAATTGTAGTTATATCATACTTAGAAGTCACAAACAAAAAGGAAAAAATATCTACCCATCAATAATAAAGTAAAGAACTTGATCCTGTAAACGGAACTCTATGCTCTTATTCGGTGATGTTGCTCGGAAAAAAGTCAAATTTAACGATTTATTTCCAAATTTAAACCAGGTTGCGTAGGTAAGTTGATTAATTTCTTTAAGATGTCCCAGGTAAATTGTTTCCTCTTTCTTAAAGAGTATGTCCATATCTAGGGATAGAGTATCGCAAATCATCAAAAGAATTTATACAATAAGGAAGAAAGTTATATCTATTTGTTTGTTTGTTTGTTGTTTGTTTTTTTTTTTTGCCTTACATAGTGTCTTGAAAATACAGTCAATTTGGAAGGAAATTAATATTTTTATTAATTATAAATTAACTGTTAGAAATATCATAAATCAGAGTGAGATCTAACCTTTACATGAAGCTATATCTGCACTACCGACCGATGTTGTTATTTTGCCCTTCGGACATTGAGAACAGGATGTAGCTCCTTTTTGATCTTGGTAGTGGTTATATAGGCATCTCACACAAGGTATGAGACCCGTTTTAGAAAATGTGCCAGGTCCACAGGTATCTGACAAGATTCAATATAAAGCAGAACACTATTGAATCATGAGAAGTCCTTTTCTAGAAACTACTGAATATGAATTCAAATAAGTACATATAGTTACTATTTTTGACGAAGTAGCAGGCTCACATGATCCCTTGTGTGGGTTTCATGCAACCTTTAATGGTCTCATTTTGAACAAACCTAAATTTATTTTGAAATTCTTTCATATTATTTTTATCATTCACCTTAAAACTATGGTTCTGACTAAAAGTTTTTTTCATATATATCTACATGTATATTATATATGCCTTTTCCTTTTGGACCAACCCTAACCCAGTCCCCAGGTAAACGATTTGAACAAAATGTTTTATCATATTTTTGCTTGAAAGTTCAATTTTGCTAAGACAAGGCTAGAATTATTCTTATTTCTATAACATGTTATTTTTACCCCTACAATGAAAGATTCGGGGGTATATAGTTTTTGTCCTATCTGCCTGCCTGCCTGTCTGTCTGTCTGTCTGTCCGTCTCTGTTTTTTTCTGATTGTCCACAAAAACATTAACCTTGCCATAACTTTTGAATTGGTGTGGCTTATACAGAGCTTCTTGCTTCAAAAATGTATATTTTGTGACAAAACCTTTCTTTTTGGTGTTACCAAATTTGACTTGGACCTTCACTCTTCAAAAAAAAAACAACTTCAATATTGGCCATAATTTTGGAACAGCTGAAGTTAGGGCTTTCATACTTTAGTTTATAATTCATTTTGAAAAGACTTTTTAATTGGTACAACTATTTTAGACCTCAACATTAGATTTTAGTCCATTTTTAAAAAAACCTTAAACACTGAGCACGGATGATACAAGGACTTTCATATTTTGCACGTTTCAACGCTCCTCTTGATACCATTAAATTTAATATTATCCTCTTCACTTTGACCTACAGATATAACTTCACTTGAATTTGAGCAACTTGAATTGTCGCCATTAGCTGTCATACAGGGGCATCAGTGTTCCACAAACAAATCTTTTTTGTTTAACATTTTTTTGGAATTTTTTTTGCGGGGATGTATTGTACTATTAAACAGGAAGGGCAGACATTGGTTATATTGTAAGTTCTAAGTACGTCTCTAATATCCTGTCACACCTTTACAATCGGCTTTTGACAAACTTCCTTCTGATATTGTTGACGTTCCCGCTGGACACTTTGTACATACTGCACTTTCTTCTGTTTCCTTGTAGGTTCCAATAGGGCAGTCAAGACATTTACCTCGAGTATAATCTAAATATGTTCCAGGTGGGCATGACACTATTAAAAAAAATAAATTTAAAACAATATATCAAACAACAAAACTCAATTTTTGAAATAATATACTAGTACAAGTAACACAAAAAGCATGAATACACATATTAAACTCATACCACAAGAGATTGTTGAAGATTTCCAGACAAATCCTGGATCGCATACGCCTACCATTTCATCGATTTGGAAACTTTCGGAGTCGACTTTCAAATCACCGACGTCAAGGGTACCATTCCGTGCACTTTCTTTTACGACATCCATGTATTTATTTTGAAGTTTTGGAACGATGTTTACGATATTCGTAGTATTTGAGCTGAGGAAACGCGTTTGTAGTTCAAATTGAACCTTAAGTGTGGTTCTTATTTCAGCAGCTCGCCTCTTTCGGTTAGATATTTCTCCACAAGAGACGGAAACATTTGCAATATTGCAGGAAATTTCGTCGGGACAAATGCCATCAAAACCTCCATTATCATTCATATCCTTAATATATGTTATAAAATTTGTTCTTATCTCCTCTTGAACTGTTTTGTTGTTGCAGTCTCCAGTGTAGTAAAAAAATTCCATCAACGTATTTGATTCGGATGGAAGTCGTTTAGCTAAAAAGTAAAAAGAGGCAAACCTTACATAAATATTAATTTTACAGCTAATGAATAATCTATAAAAAAAATGCTAAAAATCTATATAATTATAACTTACAATATCTTTAATTTGCTTTTTTGTGAACGTTGAGTTTGTATTACGTATATGAGCATGGCGTAACATTCTGAATATTAGCGTTCAATATCGAACGCCCCGTAGTAAATATCGTCTGGTCAAGATCACAAAGACATGAGAAAGTTGCAGCTGAATTTAGGATACTTTCATTTTCACACAAAATTGATATTATGCACATGCACTGTACGATGTACTGTATTATTCGCAATGCCACAGGTTGCAGTTCATACGCGTTTTATTAATAGTCCTGGTAATTGTTTTCGGATGAGGCAACATTTGTCATAAATACAAAGGTGACTGCTTAGTTTTCAACAAGAACTTTACGCGAAAATCGTGGATATTTCGCGAAAAAAAGTTGAACTACTGAATATAAAGAGCATACTTGTAAATGCAAAAAACTTTAAGTGTGTAATTGTCAAAAAGTTGATGTTTTGCATTAAAACAGCAGAATAATTAAGACTTATTAAAATTTGAGCGCGATGTAGAGAAATAGAAATGGAAAAGTTTCAACTCCACAATCTCTTTTCTTGGACACTGGTTACATGTACCCCCGGTAATACATGTACCTCGTCTGATAAAGGAGAATTAAATATGACTGGACTAGTTATTTAAAAAAAGAGTTGTTTGCATTACCAGTAAAAAGACAAAAAGTTAAAGTCGGAAATTTCAGTTTATAGATTGAAGCCTCTGTTTAACTATTCAAGGGGTTTTAATCGTGCTGGAAAATTGTTATCATATACGAGGGTCATTCAAAAAGTTCGTAGACTTTTGTCCTAACTTTTTTATTTAATGTCATATTAAATATCCAAATTTGGTACACATATTTTAACAATTAATCCATATACATATGTAATTTGAATAAAAAAAAGAATATATCTTCATATTTATAAATGTTTTCAAAAATTTAGAACAGCAAAAATGGGGTCACGGAGCAAATGAAAAATTGAGTTATTTACTAATTTTCACTTTTATAGTATCTATAGCCATACTTCTAATAATTGGAGCGTAAACGTAATAAAATTTACATGTTTAAATTAAGTTTTACAGTATTACCCAAGATTATATCAGGTAATTTCGTATATCGCTCCATTTAAAAGATATCCGTTACTAAATATATATGGACTTGGTCAAAAAAGGCAAAATATGACGTTGGAGGACGTCACGGAGCGGCGAGAAGCTATGAAATTTTGCTTTGCATTCGGCAAACTTCTTAAACAAGCTTGAAAAATTCTGTAAGAACTTAAACCGTGCATTTGTATAAAATGGAAAATAGAAATTTTGAGTGGTAAAGGTCATTGAATCAGATGATAGATGGTCTGCAAATAAACGGGTTATAGTTTAAAACCTTGTCAAAAGAATTTGAAATGTCAATCAAAGTGAGGTGTGCTTCACTGTTGCGGAAATTATAGTGAGAAATTTAAAAACACTGACAATCAAATTCAAGCCTCTGGTATTTGCACAATCATTCTAGGTATCTAGTGTTATGGATGCGTTTTTCTGAATGGGGAAGACGCTACAAGCCGTGTCAGAAATTAAAAAGCAGAGTAATTCTGAGAAACTTTCTCGACCGACCTTGTTTTTGACGTTACAAAAATTTTTTTACCGTGCTCCGTGGTAACAAAACTTGTTGCTTTAAAAATTGGCTAACTTGAGTTCTGTTTCATCAAATGGAATGAAACTTCACACTTCGACAAAATAACTGTTTTTATTGACGAAAATCTGTTGATCTATAATCTCGTAATAATAATATGACGATGAGGAACATTGTCTACGTATTTTTTTAATGACCCTCGTAAATCCAAAGAATTAATTTCGACATTTATTATGTGGCTGCCCCGAATCCCCAGTGATTATTTGAGAGAAATTGAATCTACACTCGAGGTGTCCTCGGCTCTAGTGAAATTAAAAAAACAACTAACCAACCAAACAACCAAACTCAAAATGCTATCATATGTGATAAATTCAAAATTGATCATCGACTAAATTCCTTGGTTTACTTTTTCATTTCAAATTACCTGTGCAGTTAGGAACAGTATTGGAAGGAATATAGGTTCCCTTTGATTCTGAGCAGACGTATCGACCAGTAAACGCCTTATCATTTGAACCAACAGCTCCATTCGGGATATCATACCCTTCCATGCATTGCATTTGACAAAATACACCGTATAACCATTCATCACAGGCCATTGCACCGTTGGCTGGAGCTGGTAGAGGTTCACAGGGATTCTCTACGAAAAAAATGTTCATTTCACATATTACAACTGACTCTAGTTTTTTTAACTCAAGTTCGTCCTTTCTACATTGAAAAAATAATAATGTTATTAATGAAAGCTGAGCTACTATAGATCTTCATAATATAATCATGTACATTATTTCTAACTCAAAAAGGTATTGGTTAATGCAGGTATTTGTTAAATGCAGGAAGTGTATTGCAAGTATGCCGCCAAAACACTGAATCTAATCGTCTCATTTGGTCCAGATTTGTTCAGTATTTTACAGCAATTTACTAGTATATGAGTCATGACAAGCATATCAAACACGCAAACTGCAAAATCCTAAGGTTTACTTTATAAACGAAAAAATTAATTCCAATTAAAACATAAGTTCAGAGCCTCATCGATCATCGTACATGTACATGTAGCACCCAGGCTAGGAAAAAGCACAAATAAGTTCAGTCTTAAAAAGAAAATTATCTGAGGATGCTTCTAAATTAATAAAAAATAACTTTGCTGTTCTAGAGCAGATTAATTTTAAAAAAAAATCCCCTATTTATTACTGTGTAAAAATATGATCTCCCATTGCGTCCCCTCCACACACCCAGGGGTCTTGATTTGAACAAACTTAAATCTACTCTACCTTAGGATGTTTTCATATCAAAATGTCAAAACATGGAATTTTTCCTTAAGATTTTTTTCAATTTGTAAAAATATATTCCTATGAAAAAATTTGATCCTCCATTGTGACCTCACACTAATCTTCATAATATAGATTAAGAAACGTGTGAAAAATAGTACATGTAGTTCTTGTATTTGTCAACGATCAGTGCCTTAATTCAAATGGAAAGAAAACACTCACTTTTACAGTATGGCTTCTTTTGACCATAATTCCATTCACCTCTCACTGTTGCCTGACCTTTTTTCTCACAGAATATGGTAGTATTCCCCACCACTTCAAAAATTCCACAGTCTATCTGGCATTCCACACCAGAAGTTAAACCATCTGGGCAGTCCACATTCATGTACCGATCTGGAAGAATTGGCCAACCACAAGATATTTCTGAAAGAAGATGAACGTATGATAATTTAAAAGAATATAAGATAACTTGTAAAAGATTTAATTTATTTTTGTCTAGCGATAATCATATTTGAACGCCAATTCTGACAGCGATACACGTACATGCTATAATGTGACTAAAATAACGTTCATCAATATAGCATACAGAACCTTGTCTCAAAATGTACAAATACTGCCTTCCGTTCGTTCGTCTATACTCTTGAATGCATGCAATATATTAAAAATACATTCCTTCATTTCATATAATTTTTACTAAAATACAGCGTGGAGGTCGACATTATTCTTTCATTAGTCCTTATTGTTAATGAACAATGTTACTATGCTAATTTGAAAAGAATGAAATACTTTATATATCATATACTTAAGAGTGCATCAGCTGTAAAATTGGCGTATTGAACTAGGTGAGACACAGTCTGGGGACTTAGAATTCTTAAATGTCGTTGTGAGCATTGCCTCACAATATTTTTTATTTTATTTTCCAAAACTATAGCAACGCAAGTCGATTTACTGACTAAACATAAATATTACAATGTTGCCTTGGATGGATTACTGTAAACTTACCATCGATATTCACTCGAAAATTGCAGTCATTGTTTGAGTTTCCAGATGAATCAGTAACCTTGTACTTTACTTGTGTGGTTCCAACATAGAATTTTGAACCATTTGGAGGACCTTCTGTTTGTTGGATCATCAAATTGCCTCCCGAGTTGTCCACAGCTCTCGGTATTGGCCAAGTGACATGTGTGTAATTGGCACGAGCATCGGCAAAAAGTTTAATGTCTGAGGGGCAATACACAATAATTGGACGCGTGGTATCTGTTTTAAAATAAATAAAACATGAGGCCCATTGGCTTTATTAATTGCTCACCTTTTTAATTAGAAAAATTTATTCAATTTTGAAATGTTTCAAATAACAAGGGTCATGATTAGAATAAATTTAAACCTACACTTCAACAGGATTTATATATAATATTACTAATCGTGCCTCCCCTAAGAAAAAAATACTATTGTTAACTATAGTGAACAATTTGACACTATGAAAACTTTGATGTACTACAATGAACACTTTGACACTTTGATTTTAGTGAACACTTTGACACTTTGATTTACTATAGTGAAAACTACGAAAACTTTGATTTACCATGGTGATCACTATGAAAACTTTGATTTACTATGGAAAACCTTTGATTTACTATGGTGATAACAATGGAAACTTTGATTTACTATAGTGATAACTTTGACACCTAGTGATCACTTTGAAAACTTTGATTTACTAAAGTGAACTTTTTGGCACTTTCGTGAAAACTTTCAAGACTTTGATTTACTATAGTTATAACTTTGACACTTTGATAAACTATAGTGATAACTATGAAAAATTATAGTATTGTTCCCTATTTTGGCTACACTCTACCTCCTAGGAACACGAATGTATCAATGATTAATGTATACTTCCTCAGGAAGTTTTCACATAAGTTTCAGCTTGTCTGGTCCATTGGTTCTTAAGATATTTAATTTTCTTTCTATCTATATGTAAAACTTTGATTTCCTATTGTGGTCATTGATTGAAATAATCACAATCAACACTCTGTCAAAAAGTTTCCATACAAGGTCAAATTTTAGGCCCTAGAGAAGAATATTTTTACTATAACTCCACCTTATTTATATTTTTAATTTTACCTACATGTACCTATCTTTCTTTGGAAGAAACCCTTCATTTGTAATTAAAATATTATTTAAGAATCCCTTTTCCCAGATATACTTTGTTCTGATTGCGTTAAAAGTTTTCTTAAATAAATTTATTTTGTTCTCTTCTTAATCCCTATCAAATTATTAATTATTACTTTTATGAGCATAGTTACACATTGATTTTTTTTAATTGCACAAGATTCAGATATACCTGCACAGTCCGGTAGTTTTGATGACCAGGACTTGTCAGCTTGGCAAATGACACTGTTGACCCCTGGTGACAAGGTATACCCCTGTTTACACTCTGCTTTGCATTTCGATTCGTATGTGTAATCTCCACAGTTAACTTCCCCATTGTTCACCTTCAGTTTCATGTCTTGTTTGTTGCAAGTGACCTCTGAAAGTACAAAAGTGTAGACAAGATTTCTTTATAAATTTTTTTGTATAATATATACAAAAAACTTTATTTTATCAAATTTTCAAGGATGGAACACCGAAGCAGTTATTTATCAATCAAACAAAATTGTTATTGTTTTCGGATGAGTCCTTTTTCACCTTTGATTATTTGTAATAACAAGGTTGGTGTCATCAGAGTGAGAAAACATGAGGATCTACCTCTCAAGTCTAACATTTAGGTAAACATAGACCATGAAATTCAAATTTTATTCATATCTTTATTCATATAATAAAATAAATAATAGCAACAACCACCTGTATGGCAACTCATTTTAAAAATTAGGCTCTTTGAAAAAAAATCAAAGTGCCTAAAAATTGGGGATAAAAATCAACACACTTCTAAACATTTCAAAGTGCGTTGAAAGTGTACATCAGAATTTTTTCTTTACCACGGGGACACTTAAATACACTTATGAACACAATTTGCTAAAATCGAAATTCAGGACTTACTCGTCAGTAATAGTTTCATTTTGTTATATACAATGTATTTCTTTTGAAAAACTTCCATGAATTAATTTACCCTCATCAAGAACGAGCTCGAGGGGAATACACCTGTAATTATACATCTGAGATTTGCTGCCGTAAATTATTGGATTTATTTCACAATTTGCCTCAATCTGATCAACGAGATTAATTTTTTTTCATCGAAAGAAGGACAGTAATTATCATTGACCACTTTGAAGATTTTTTTGTTTCAAAGTGCTTGAAGGTGGTCCCAAAATAAATGCACTTGAAATTTTTTTGATTTTTTTCAGGTGCCCTTTTTTCAAAGTGCGTTGAAACACACCTGCTTGACTTTGTGACCCAAACAAAACGCAGGAAAATAAGAAAAATTAATCTTCGATTATCCATTACTATACAATCATTATGACTATATTTGTTTGCCGTTTGGTAATACATGTGTAGAATATACTTATTAACTCTTAAAATGTGTATTTATTCGATATCAATACATGTAGTGGTAAAATATCAATATTAATAAAACCATAATTAAATACGTCCGTTTAAACAACGTTGTTTGCATCTGTGTCATGACACATTTACAAATATAAAGATCATCACCCATTCCCCCTAAAACTGGATAGTGTCAAAATATCTTAATAGGATAATATATTTCTACCATCATCTTATCTGTTTGATAGCTTTATTTCGAAATAATACTCGTGTATTTTAATGAAACCCTGGTTATTTTAGCATGCGTAATATGATCTTACTCTGAGCACATTCCAGCATATGTCCAAAAGGCGTAATAACAGGTATACTCATTTTCACAATCGCTATCAATTATTGAAGAATACTGATATAAAATGATAAAACTTACTTTTGCAAGTTGGGATGTTCCCGCTAAAGGATTTGTCTGCCAAACATTCCAGTGTAATTTGTTTTACACCCGGTTTTATTTCATATCCAGTAATACATCGAAGATGACATTTGCTGCCGTAAATTATTGGATTTCTTTCACACTTTGCCACCATATTTGCCAACGACAGTGAACTTTTATCGAAAGGACATTTTATTACTGAAAAGGAATAAATTTAGAAATAATATCGTGGAACATGAACTTGGTATCTTGTATCTACACAAATTACACAATTTTTCATTCTGTACGGTTTTCATTCTGTACGGTTTGCATGTTTAAGGATATCCGATCCTCAGCCAGGAAGGATAACTCCAAAAATTAATATTTAATTTAAAATGCATCAAAATGAAGCTTGAAAATGAAAATTTTTCGTGAAACAATTTTCATTTTATTCATCTTGATAAGATTCAAGGTTCTTAGAAGTCATAGAAAAGGTCTTATAAAAGTTGACATTTGTATTCTATAAAAGGAAAAAATAATACAGTTTTAGAGAAATAAGATTTTCTTGAATTAAGCCTAAGATACCAATACTTATTAGCATGATATTAAATAAGAAGTGATTTGTGGTGTCTTGCAATGATAGCAAAAACCTTTTACCCTATGTATTATAGAATACATGACGGAAATAGATTACAAAAAATACCAAAAAAGTATAAAAATTATGTCAATTTCTCTGAATGCCTGGATACATATTGTTTTTTTAACCTCATATATATTTGTTGATCAAATTGCAATTAGAAAATGCATTGTTGATATTCCAATTCGCTTTTCCTGCACAAATGTTGTAGATTTGACAAATTTCTCTATATAATATGATTAACCTGAATCTTTAACTTTAAAGAAATACTGTTTATCCTCTAGCCTTGGCGAGGGGATAAAAACACACAAAGAGTTGGATAAAAATCATATCCAACTACAAATCATGAGAAAATTCTTTTTATCCCATGTTTAATATTTCACAACCAATGTTTTAAACTGTTTATAATGGACTCCACTTCATTTCCTTCATCACGCTAACGCAGAAACCATTGTGACGTCACAACTGTGGGATATTACAAAAATATCCAATGAGTCATATCCACGGGATAAAGGGGTAAACATGTGATAAATACCTTTAATGTTAAAATGCCACACATTACGCAGATTTGTTTTAGGTGTAAGAACGAAAGTTACATGACTGTTTTACGTACTAGTATTATCTGGGAAACAAATCACATGGCTTGCGTAAATAATTTCTGATTTTGTTCGTGCGCGAACAGACCATATTGGCCTTCCTTCATGTTTATATAAATCGACATTATTTTAATACATTTAAAGATTTTTTTTCAATATTTACTATATAAAGGAATAATTAATGAGTTATACCTGTACCTTATGCCAAATAATGGTTAGCTATGGTTGAATGTAAAGATAAAAACAATATCTACATATTTTTTTTGACAACCCTCGTAAAATATCAAGACAAATCAAAGTAGAGAATCAAAATATTAATAAAATAATGACTATATTACCATTTACAGTTATTCTAAAAGGACAACTTGCACGTTCGCCATGTTTATCTGTTGCTACAAAATACCATTTTGTCTCTCCCTCAACGGCTCTGATAGGGTTGGGAATACCTGACGGTGAAGTTGTAACACTGGAAAATAAAAATGTTTAAATGTGGACACATTGAATTATATTTACCACATTTCTTTTAACTTTGCATAAGATGATTGATATTCAACGATCAACAAGAATATGCAAATCCTATCCCCCCGGGAGGGAGATGGGTGGGTCTTAATTTAAACAACATGAGGATGCTTCCACATAAATTTGGTCACTCATGCCTTACGTATTATTCGGAGAGGAAAAGAGTTATATTAATATTAATCATATTTATATTAATATGACTGATCGTGATCTTGCTGTTCTTAATAAGAAAACTTAAAGATTTTTTTGGTAATATATGCATGCTAAACAACAAACAAAGTATACGGTATTATTAAACTTTTATTTCTAGAAGTTTCAATAAAATGTTTTACCCTATGGAAGGTTGTTGTCGATCAGAAGCTGCAGCCCGTGGCCATGAAACATCTGCATAGTTATATCCCTTCTTGGCAGTCACAAATATAGGCGCAGGGCATCGTATGCTGGGAGGATCATTGAACACTAAGAACATTTATAAACAAATATACTCTTTCCGAGTTGATTTGTTTCTTATATTTTCAAAAGTATAATTTCGTCATTGCTTTAATGTATCTCTGACATTTGACCGATATTGGTTTTAGTCTTTACTTTGATCAATGACATGAGGCTATGCATTTATTTTCTAAATAGTTTATTATTCAAATAACGTCGCGGAATATTTTTTTCATGTCATTTCATTAACATTTATGTTATCTTTTTTCCATTTTTCCTTTTATTTTTTAAGGCATCATTAGAAATTTTAAATATTTTGAAGTTGTGCAACCCGTATGATGTCCTAAAGTCCTAATAACAAATAAATTCAAGAAAAGAAACTTAATACTTGTATATAGATAATAATTAAATTGAAAACACAAGGAAGAAATTAAAACATGAAAGTGCTTTCATTTAAAATCTTAAAAATGTTTACTTTAGGTTTTTTTTCAGAATTTATTGATGTGTAAACTAATGCCATTTTTCTCAAAAACTAACAGAAAAGTGCAAACAAATAACATACTTGGTGAAAGCGCAAGCATACCTCTATCAACCGCTTCCCGAAATTCACAGTTTTTAATAAGGTACAGATAAAATAAGGTTATTATTATTACATTTCCGTTCTGAGAGGCTAAAGCACATTTTAGTCTTGATATTGTACAGAAAATATTTTCACATCTGCCTCTACATTGTTAAGTACCTTTAATGGAGTTTGAAATACTCAGTGTTTCAGAGGAATTGCAATATTTGAATAGTAAAAGATTGTACGTACAAACTATATGTGTACATTATGCTTTTTTTTTCAAATTAAAAGCACTCATTTTCACATTAGGAATCGACCAAAAATATACATAAAATCGGTGTTATTCATAAAAACTGCATACAAAATGTGTTTAGCAAATATTTTCATTTGATAAAAATCTATTTTAAACTATGAATGTTTTATTTTTAAAAATATATTTTAAAAACAAATAAAAATTCTCAAACAATTCTCATTTATTTCTTGAAAATAATGTATAATCATTTCCAACAACGTGCATTTTTTAAAAAAGAGATAGTAAAAAAAAAGTATTGATATTATCATGCATTCCTTGTCGGAGAATAAATAGATTACCTTTCTCACACATAAATATACAATAAATTCCCAAAGTCAACACACTTAACACGACGGCGCCTACCCTTTCACCAGGGGTGTAGATCCGCCTCTTTACACGAGGAACCAAATCTGATACATCAAAAATAAACAATGTACAATCTTAAGTTTAAAAAAATCATGAGATAAAATAAATTAACTAGAACATGATCATAAAAATGTTCTTTACAATAAAACAAATCAAATTTATTTTCTTGAAAGGATGACTGCACTCAGGGTTCTGCATGATTTGAAATTTAACTGTTGCAGAGTTAATGCGATTAGGCACTTATATTTGCGGTATTTTTCGCGATCGAACTCGCAACTAAACAGCTATATATACGATATAATTAAATAGTATAAATCCACATACATTTTCTGGAATCACCAACCCTTTTCACAAATGTATAAATATATACTTCGCAATTCCTTAAATGCAGTCATCCTTCAAGCATTTAAGCCTAAATTAAACAATAAAATGCTTTGTTTGGTTGTTAGTACGGGAATGAATGTCGCAGCTGTTGCAGAAAAAATACATGTTTACCCGCGTAAGCGGCTTATGTAATTTTTTTTCTGCAATAGCTGCGACATTCATTCCCGTACTAACAACCAAAGAAAGACATTTTATTGTTTATATTTATATCTGTTTAAATAATCACTTAAAGTAGAATTAAAAAGATTAATTATTGTATCAATTATGTGAACGTCTTTGTACGTTTCATTGATGAAACAGTCACTGATCAAGAAACCTGTACAGGTGACATGTGCCTAGTGTAGTTCACGCACTGATAAACGCAATGGGTTTTCTTAAGAAATAAAGGAGAAAATATTTAGTGGTTGTAAATATTTACCTTTTGACGAAGTATTTTCACCGCATTGCCCATTCAAACAATTGTTATTTGACGTTATCGACTGATCTTGCTGTTTGAATTTTTCCGAGGGCCTTTGCTGTTTACCGGAAGCAAATGGTTCCTAGAAAAAAAACAATCTACATTGATATAATAATTATATATACATGTACCATTGTCACATCAAAACCAAAAAAGTCACAGTCGAACAATAGTAAACATTTTTATTTGCGTCAATTAAAAGAGCTTCTCAAAATTAGGAAATGCTTAACGATCGAATCATTCGGTTTAAAATTATGCAAATATATCAATGTTCTGATAACGGTTTGTTCAATTTTGCATCCCAAATCCTATAAGGGATAACATGGGTCGATAAGATACCTAGTTATGGTATTTATGTCCACATAAAAATGATAGATACGCGAACTCCTGTAATACATGTATGTCCAACAGTTTATAGAGGAAATTGGGGAATGTTAAGTTTCTATTTGAGGTAAGATTTAAGATTCCTTTTCCGATCCCTTGTCATCATTTCCAAACTGTTTAAATCTTTATTTAAATACAAGTTGTCCGGTAATAGTAACCCTAGTTGACAAAGATTCTACTTTTAATACATGATTTTGAGAAAAATCTTAACTTCATATTCTTATCATGTTTTCTAGAGAATATAATATGTATTTACTTACCGATAAAGGGTTCTCCTCTTGGATCAAATATATCACGTTAATTTGCAGTAAGCAAAGGAAGACAAATGCAAGTCTTCGGTACTGAGGGATAAATTGCATACCTTCATGAAAAGAATAATCAGGTTGTGCGATCTAATGTACGAAGGGTAATAAAACATTTCGCAAACTATCTCTATATCTACAAAACCACAATTCAGATTAGAATAAGATGTTGTACAAATATGGCCGTACACAAGTTATAGCATGTAAGCTGAATAAGGTTTTGTTCCTTGTCTGTGACGTCACAATGTAAAAATGACGTCATTATGTAGATTGCTTGTGACAAAACTTGGTTGTCTCAGTCCTTCGTGTTCAACGAACGACTGTAAAATTTAGGGTGTATCTTGGAAATTTCATAGCAGTAGCGTATAATAATAATTGATATACAGTTAATTAAGACAAAGGACTTCCTATAAATTTAATCAATGGTTGGATTGATCGTTTGATTGAGAGAAGGGGGATGATTGAAAATTATTTATGTTCTGTTGTCCAGTGAAAGCAAGGTAAAAAGAAAATAATGTGTTTTTTATAGTAATCAGTTTGTTAGGAAAGAACTCCAATTTACAGTTGCTAAGAATAGTGAAATATTTTAACAATAATATAATCAATAAATGCCTAAGATATCGTTTAATGTAGATTTTAAACATAATTAGGTTTAATTAAAAGGAGGTTTCCATTTTGTTACCACCTTGAATAAACGGCCCTCCCGACACAAAGGACTTAAGATTTTGATGGTCGCCGTGCTCATTTTGGGAAAGGATATTCTTATCCATCCATTCTGTTGTTGAAATATAATCATTTCTGACAAATGAACTTTTCTTGTTATAAAATTAATTTCCTTGGAAAGAAATATTATCTAATCAGAAAAAATCTTCCAGCTTTTGTGACAGAACGGTACGGAGCAGGTCACTTGACGCCTATATCACGTGATTCGCGCTTCATTAGCAGAACGGTGGCAGATGCGCAGGGCTAGTTTATAATATAATCAATTCTAAATCAAATTTTTTTTGGAGGTTTCAACTAGTTCGCGAACTTTTTGATCACCCTTTGTACATTCTTCACATGAGAAACTACCTTAAAGATCTTTAATTTATACAAATATAGCGAGACACAAATATAGCAATATGTATTTCAAAATAAGTCTTTGATATAAGCAAAAGATAATTTATTTTCGCTATATTGTCACAGTGGTGCATATAATAAAATGTGTAACTCTTTTGCGAAATGAATTGTTAGTAATATTTAATTTTACAATGCCTAAACAGTCTTGCATAAAGTGGCCAAAACTGAATCAAGGTAGGGAATTTTATTTTAATGTACCTATGTTAAACAATCATATTACTATTTGTACTTTTACATTCTTTTACCGTTTTATATAATAGCGTTTTTTTTAAAAATGCCCACAGATGGACAGACAGACGGCTAGACAGCAATACTAGCGGACGAAGCACGCCTTACTATTTCAAAAGTTTTTTCTGGTCTCTGACCGGGAAAGCTAAAAATAAAATGAACATGGACTACCACAATCTAAGACTGACCTTTCAAAATGTTACAAATTTGGTTTTTCTTTCAAATATGATTGTTAATTATTTGAAATGTTGGCTCAGTGGCTTTACTACACTTAAAAATCCACAAAAAAATAAAATAAAAACCTTACAAAATTAAAACACAAAGCAAGCTAAATCGATACAAAATTTATTATACATGTATCTCCATTGATTTCCTTCTTCATCTGTATCCTTCCTTATAAAATATCTAAATTTTTATTGCCTGAAATTAGCATCACAATTAAAACAATATCCAATTTGAGCAGTAAAGTATTTAAATTTTGAACAATCAACAAAGTTAAGATGGATTTTTTATACCTTTAAAAGTTGCATTATGTTTGCGTACATAACCGTCTTTACACATGGAGAAGTTACAGCTGACGTTTGAAGTACACATTCTACATCATTATCTCGCTGTGAGTGGCCACGATTAGAATTTCTCCATGCTGAACTACCCCTTTTATAAGAAGAGCAATGTTTTTGAAATGTTTAAGATGAAGTTTTTATTATGCAATTGAATATTTAATGCTACGTTCCCACTGTCGTGCGGTCAGTTACGCACGACACGATAGATCAATCGTAGTTGATCGCAGAGTTTTTATTGAATTTTATGCCAAGATACGAGGAGATGCGTATAGGTGCGTTTTCAAACGTTTCGTTACGCTTTTATGCGCTATGGCCACGATGGATAAATTTCATGTGATGCGATCTCTGACGATCTGACTACCATTCAGATAAGATGAATTACGTTCCGATAGGATTATCAAGATTAAGTCGAAAAAAGGACCTCGATCTGTCACGAATATCACGATTCGAGATCTCGATTCAAAAGGATCTCCTACGTTTTAATACGTACTCTTACGATATAATACGTTCATCGCGCACACTTGCGCTAATCTACGATAAAATAACACGTTCATTGCAATGTCTTTCACGATCAGGATCAAGATAGAATACGCTTTGAGCTACGATTGTACCCAGACAGACATATAAAAATCTGGCTATGCTAAGTCCATTATATTTACTCTATTAAAAAGTAACAAAACATAAACATACAATCAATAATTATGACAGAAGTGAAGGTTGATGTCAACTTCATAAACGTGGTGTTTCTAGTGTAACTATGCTCATATGTTATTGCTGTCAAGGTAGAGCAAAGGCAGCCTCTGATCGAAAGGGTTCGGGTTAAGAAGAAGATAGGATCTCCCCATCTTTCTTTTTTGTACCTGTTTTCGGTGGCACCTTTAAAATATTTTTCCAAAACTCAAGACATTTTTTTCAATCGGGAAAGAAACGCGCTCAATTTCCCCGTTATTTTGGCAAGCTTAAGTACTCGTAATATAGCGTGATTGTTCGCAACAAAACGTTAACACTCGTGTCTAATGGCGTTTACTCTCATACATCCGTATCAAATCGTCTTGAGCGGGAAAATACCGTGTCAGCACGTGAGCAGTAGGACCACGCAAAGTGTCACAGATAGTGACAGAACGTGAGACATCGCAACGAATCGCCACTCGGCGGGATGTTTGTTCTGTCTGAGATCGATCCCGATATGAAAGCCAGATTAGATGCGTCTAATTACGATGCAGCTGAGGTTAGTTACGATGTAATGCGTGTTAATCGTAGAAAAATTTTTGACAATCAAAAAAAAATTTCACGACCAATACGATAGCCACGAGTGAACAAAAGATTTGTTTCGGTTGGATACGATCATTACGATTCGTCCACGTTCGAGTCCCCGATTTTAATCGTGGCGCCAATCATGATAGTGGGAACATAGCATAAAAATAAAACCTTGAATACGGATTATGACTTCGAACGTAAACACACATATCAGATAATCTTCTCCTTCAACTTGCTTTCATATAATTATATCTTTTCAATAATTAATTTGTCTAAAATTTCTACTTCATTCTAATGCCGTTATTTATATTTAAAAACGTGTTAAATGTAGTAGTATGTTATTTTATGTACATAAGACAAAAATACACTTAGGTTTAATAATGGATGAATTGGCAAAATTTTTTAACATGTTAAGAAAAATTGAGGACTATAATACATACCCCTCTGCTCTTAATTTCAAAACCTCATTCTGTTTTCTCTGACCGACGTTTTTCATACTAATTGTAAGACCATTATTTATACACTGAATTGTTATTTCCCAATAATGACAAGAAGCACCCGGCGGGCGTTACCGGTTGGCAGGGGATGCTCACTCCTCCATGGCACCTAATCCCACCTCTTTTGTTTCGGAGGTCCGTGTTTGCTTTGCTCCTATTTTTTTGTATTGTTTTATGAACTTTGATATTGAATACTGTTCGTTATCTCCATATCATTCATTTAAAAGAAAACAACATTGATTTTCATCAAGAGCTATAATAGCATTAGCTTCAAAGGGAAATCAGAATGAGGTTTGACGCGCTGCATATTTTTGCATAACTGATTTTTATGTCAAATCGTGATATGAAGAAATTTTTACACAGAGGATAGAAAAAAGCAATGATTTATTATCACAGGATTGGATTTAAAAAAAATTCAATTGGTGTATTTGAAAATTCTATCTAGTGTCATACTTATCAAATTCATATTGGAAAGCATAATGAAGCTTCCGAAATTTACATTGTTGTACGTAGTTGTAAGAAAAGAATATATCTGTTAGCAAGAGTTATCTTTTTTGTGATTGTTTTTCATATACAAAAGATGTTTTACTTAAAACAAATTTCACATTTGGTACTTAAATCATTAAAAGAATTAAAATATAGTCCTTTAAAACATAGAACTTAATCAATTTCAAAGGCTTTTGACACCGAAATCAGATATTTTCTTTAAAATATAATAAAACAATTTGAAAAGCATAGGCAAAGGAAGTAAAAAGGTAATGTTTCAATCACATGTAAGATTTTATCAAATTTACTGCTCAGAGGTGTCAATTAAACCCCTATAGCGAAACCTGGAGCATTATTCGTAGTTTGTACTTGGAAAGTTATATATCTTATCAGCGGGACGGTACCTCTTAAAAAAGGATGTGGAGATAACGAACAATATTCAATCTCAAAGTCCATAAAAAAACCAAAAAGGAACAGAGCAAACACGGACCTCCGAAACATCAGAGGTGGGATCAGGTGCCATGAAGGAGTGAGCATCTCTTGCTGACTGGTCACACCCGCCGTGTGATCCTTGTCTGTCAGAGATTTCACATTGATATAGATCTCATGATCGGGTGAAATGCTTGGATAAAAAAATGGTTTGTCTAATTGTTTGTTTGTTGTTTAACGTTCCTTTCGATAATTTTACTCAAATGGAGAAGCATGTACATGTAAATTGAAGAACCTGTAGACCGAAAAACAGGTTTTATATAGGTAAGCAATTGTATTGAAATTTGATATGACCTAGCTAGGACTTGATATAAATCCGTGAAGATTTGCCATGTCTTCCATTTTACATTTTTTTCACTAAAATCTTTAACTAATTTCTTTTTGTATAAATAGGCAACTTTATGAAATATTACCAATATGCAGCTAAATCCAGAATAGTATGAGTAAATGTTTAAAATTTTGATGAGAAAATAATCTGGCTAAATCAGAAATAAAATGGTCAAATTTTGGACAATAAAAGTTTTTATGCTTATCTTTACCAAATTTTAATTTAAATGATTTAAATGCAATCACCAATCACTCTTAAAGGCTGTATGCAACGTCTAAGGAATGTACTGCAAGTTTTCATTTTTCTAAGCAAGCTTAACTTGCATTAAAGATTAACATAAACTGATAAATACAAAAATTTAAACATATTTTAATTGTTACATTTTAAATAGCTTATAAAGTTAAAATAATCTAAAATAATCATAAATAAATTATGTGTCTCTCACAGGCACATGTTTCGGTAATGAAATTTTAACCCACAGTGTAATAATAACACGTACTCTTATTATACCATGGTTTAATTTTTTTAACGAAACAAGTGCATGTGGTAAAGATTCGTACTGAAATTGATGAAAAGTACCTTGAAGTTCAGCCACTTCTCTTTGATTCTAATTTTCCGATGGCAAAGTATCTCTAGGTAACTCGATGGAAGAACGAATAAACTTTTGTTTACATTCTCCATTGCACAACGCATCACAAACAACGCGCTACACGCGTCAAGCTGCTGTAACTGTACACTCAGCCTCGATTTGAAAGGAGGTGATTTGGGTGCATTAAGAGAGTTTGTTTATATTCAAAGGTCAATGTCAGAAATTCATAACCGAATTGTAAACATTAAAATTTTAATTCTTACAGCTTGGTTAAAGTGGGATTCCGCAAAAAGAAAAACAAAGAGCAAAGGTAAAGTCGAAATTTTATACTTGTACATGCATGATTTTTATGCATTTTCATCCAGAAAATAAAGAATCTTTTAACATGTTAAATTATATTTTATCATTTGGATTGAGCACAAAAGAAATATTAGATTTTGTAAGAATTCGAATATGCCATTATAAAGAAAAAACAATATGACATTAACCAAATATTTAATTAAATCGTTTATTGAGGAAGAACATACTTACCGATTATATATGTGCTTTGAATCACTGAAATACGTAGAAAATTGAATAAGACTGTAATTTTGGTAACGATCTGCGCAAGCACGGAAAGCTTATACGTAGTTGCGTGCAAAAAACAAATTTAGGTGGCAAAGATTGATTTAATTCGAATTTCTTCTTTCATATTTGTGATTTCTTTATACACTTGGGTATGCTTTTTATATTGAAAATGCATCCATAAGGGAGAATGCTTTCCAAAGGACCCCCTCCGAAAAAAAAGTTAATATCATTTTTTTTTATTTCCGTGCTGAAGTGTTGTGACTGTTATCATATATTTGTTTACTCTCAGTGCTACATGTACATTTGCCGTAACTGCCACCTCATTGTCAGTAAAATACAACTCTAAAGTTAAGGATCTATGGGAAACAAATTGATAAAAATAACAAACAACAATGCATATTTTTGAAACATTGATGCCCCCGTATGGCAGCTTAAAGCTGAACCCAAATGCAAGTGAACTCCAAGCTTAAGGTCAAAAGGGTTATTGCAATATGTTTTTGCTTCTGTTACCTATTATGTTTAATCATGTTTTGTATTAACAATTATACAATGTGTTTATATATTTTGGCTGTTTTGTCATTTATTCATTAAGCAATATAAGCTGCAAGTATGTCGAATTTCTTACTGCAATATTGTACATACTAGTACATGTATTAACTATTTAAATGACAGAAAAAAACCATTTATAAATTTCTATTCATCAGATCGAGAACTATTTATAAGCTTTGATAGAAGCAAAATTACATTACTATAGCCCTGGGCAATTGATTTCTTTTATAATACTATACATTACTTTCTTCTGAAAACAAAAATAATTCTTTACATTAGTCTAATTAAACATGACCGTTTAAAGAACATACAGATTTATCATAATAGCATATTTTAATAGCAGAATTAATTTCGCCAAAATGCAGCTCATATTGCTTTAATAATGACCATTCCAATTCCAACCTTGCGTTTCATTTAATTTTGTCAAATAGAGCACTGTCATGTCAGTTAATATCCAAAAATGCAGATTCATAACATCTGTCATTTAAGAAAGGAATTTCAAGCACAGTAATGTTCATTCCATACATGATTCATAATTTAAACAGTCATGTTTATTTCAATCACGTTGCTGCGTGCTGAATGCATTTTGTAGCTTTGCAGACTAATTAAATACAAATATTTTTCTGTGCTTTAAAAAAAGTATGTTATCAGGAAAAAGGTATAAATAAAACTCTAAATACTTTTATATTCGTGCAAAAAGCAGAAGCTAATTCTGAAAACTTAATTATCATATGACCCTTAAGCATTCGTAGTTGTTTCAGTATTTATTGTTAATCCTTACAATAACAGAAATTTTATATGTATAGTTTGAAAAATTAGTTTTTCCTACTGATTTCCTAAAATCTAAAATATATATAATATTTGTAGCATCCTACATGTATACATACCTATGGTCTGAGCAGCTGACAACCTCTGAGTTCTTTATTGCTAAACTTCATGGTACATTCATCTAATGTCATTTTCGCAGAAAAGTCTGTTTTATTGAATAAGGGCATGAACACTCCTAAGTTCTGGTACATTCATATTCATTTCTTGGTCATTAAAAAAAAATTGGTTGCTGTTGATCAAAGTCATCAACATTTTCCTCCTCAAAGTACATAAATTTAAGTCAAGCAGTCAGTATTAGCTAAAATTAAAGAAATGTAACAATGCTACTCACCTTTAACAGACGACAAAGTGATCTGGGTTCTTCAGCAATTAGATGTAAATGAATGTCTACGAAAGTAAACACATTGACTAATTAAAGTTACGCGTCTAAATAACAACGGAAGGGGATGCGAATTTCAACAGAAAAATATACCCTTGACCTCCTTTCTGTTTATCGAATCTGTGAGCTGCATGATTTCCTGCATGTTTATTCTAGATCTGATACTGAAAAAAATAAGTGCGATCAGGTAATGTAAATTATCTTGTTAAGTTTACTATTAATAATATTATGTAATAATAAGTGGGATTTTCAGATACGCCAAGGATTGCATGCAGTAAGTACGAATAGTAGTTTAAGTAGTAATGTTTTGAACATGTACATATACATATATGTGAATTGATCTGAATTTGGAACGTGCTTCGGTCAATCTATTGTTTCTAATCTAAATGAGTTGTGTCTTTGAATATAAATATGTTTATGAATTATGAATTTCTCATCTTTAGAGATTTAGACTTGTTTTTTTCCCCTGTCATTTTCGATAAAAGACATGTTTTCTTAGTCTACCAGTCATAAATTTCTGAAGTACAGTTTATAGCGGCCGATAATTTTTAATTAAGAATATTGTATTTCATATTGTACAATTTGTTTTATTTGTAAATTGACATATTACAATTAACAATTAAAACTGGTATTTATATGATATCATGTACATGTACAATTATAACACAGACAAATTTCAAAAGCGGAAAACATTCTTTTGTGTGATATGAAAATAAATTCAGATACATAGAACAGCTCTGACCCCAAAAAAATTAAGCCAATATCAGTTCTTCGATAATTTGTTGAAAAATTACAACATCTAATAATCTGACGTGTTTAAAAATATAAGAGAATCAACTGCTCTCAATGAAGCTTCTGGAATATCAAAACATCTTGTTAATGCATCGTATTAATAGAATTTTTGATGTATTAATAGAACAGTTCTTTTTAATTATATGTATATACTGGAGGACACGCAGTCTCATATGCAACGATAAATCTCTTTGAAATTCTTTTTATTTTAATAAGGATTTAATAAGTAATTATCAGATTAGTTCATCTGAGCTGAAGGCTAAAAATAGCTTGCTTGATTACTTGTTGTCCGTTTATTTTGCTGTCCGTCCATCTGTATACCTTTTCAAATTTTGAACTTCTCATTTTAACATGTTTAAGAAAATAGGTGCTTGGGTCAAGCTATTCTTACAAAAAAAATTTTCGGTGCGCAGTGATAATTTTTAGGGGTTTTTTTGTAAACCGTTCTGCTTCATATACACTAGAATGTCACGGAAATTTGATTTCATGCACGTTTTAAAAATGCTGTTGTAAGGATTAACAATAAGTACTGAATACTGAAAAAAAAATAACAGTGTAATATCAAAATCAAAAATTTCCTCGACAATACATTATATAGAAAATATTCAGAATCCTTGAACCAAGCGCCTATGCTGAAGAACCACAGTGTCGATTTAAGGTTTGTCCAAAGCATCCATGAGTGAAGAGTGTTTTAATTGTTTAAAAAATCACCCCTTATAAATAAGAGGAATACAATCAGGAAGAGACTAAAATAGGCTAGGGTAAGAATAAAACAATCTTCTTAAAAATAAAGTGGCAAGAAAAAAATTAAAACTTTATTGTACATGTTTATGGAAGCTTTCAGAGGTAGTGTTAGTTATAAACTGTTTAAATCAAGCTCTCGGGTAGATTGGGTTCATAGTAGGAATCTAAATACTATTAATCAGGTTTTTTTTCAATATACGGAAAAATTCTATTAATTAAATATTAGTTTCTCCAGAATCGCTGTAAGAAAATCAAGAGGTACTGTGAGCACTGGGCTCACTTAATTATAACTCTCCCTCTCATATGAATATAATGGTAAAGTCCATGTTTTGCTCCGGGAGGCTTTAATTTAGTGTCAGATCAGAAAGTAAAAGTAAAAAAGAGGTCACAATGGCATTATGTAATTAAGATAATGTGAAAGTATCATAAAATTTTATTCAAAATCAACAGCTTAAAAACTAACGACTTTTCAACTTTATAAACAACCATTCCCCACAATGAATTAAAGTCGAGGCTTTTCGATAGCATTTACAGCTGCTTTTTCAATAAAAATGGAACTCGTAAATTTATTTACCTCGTCATTGGTCATTTGCCAAATTATTTTAATAAAAACATTCTGATTGTACATGTACACACGATTACTCTGAAGAAAACGTAAAAAAGGTTCACTAAAATTCTCTGTCTGAAATTTTACCACATAAGATTATTTCAGACAGAAAATTTAAGTGAATTTTCTCCTTAATTAGCCTTGATATGAATTTTGTTACCTATCGGTAATTAATCCTAGACGCTGTTGTTTTATTTCTTTTCTGTTTAGATGTACATAAAACAAATCTCCTATAAGACATCTGTTTTTTTACAAGTATCTTAATTTCATATCACACGAAAAATTTTAATGTTTTTCCCGATAAAACTGTCAGATTAATGATAAAAAGGTTGAATATAATATGTGAACAAAAAATTGATAAATAAGCCGACCAATATGACAATATTTGGTCAGAGAGTTGGCCGCTGTCGACCCTCATTTGCATACATAGCTTGTACACAGTTTACTCAAATATTTTTATTTTGCGTACGTTTTGTAGCTCAAAAATGTTAAATAGATGTTTTTTTTTCAATAATCCACACCAATTTATTTTTATATTTATGCAGTAAGTATTTTGACAGCCCAGTTACCTATGAAAGAACTGCGAACGATGGTACTGTTCTCCCGCCTACCTCCAAGTCAATTTTCAAAAGATACGAGATTCGAATGATCTTTTAATGTATATATTGATAATCCCCCTCCCGTGAAACAAAAATTCCTTTTTACGAGTAATTTAGACTGTCATTTCACAAATTCATACGAAAGCTTTATGTGTTTCATGGAGGAGTGGGGCATATGTTTATAGACAAAAAAAAATGCTTATTTTTCAGCAACTCTGAAGTGTATAACAACTGAACATTGTATTTTACTAATATATAATTATGTTTAACTTCATATGCATTAAACAGAAGAAAAGATTTAAGAAACATTTATTCAAATCAAAGACGATTTCAGAATATTGTTATGCTTTTTAAGGATAAAAGTACACACTTATTCCATTTTCTGGAAAATCTAACAGGAGTATAAGGTGTTAATTTCACTGGGAAAACAGATTATGCTTTTTAAGGATAAAAGTACACACTTATTCCATTTTCCGGAAAATCTAACAGGAGTATAAGGAGAGTGTTAATTTCTGTGAGAAAAAGATTTTCTCACTGAAATTAACACTCTCCTTATACTCCTATACAAAATGTACATTCCCTTGTTTGTTCAGATGAACTCCATCATCATGTATAAATTTCCGACTACAATCCCCTACATGGGTAAAAAAGAATAATCCACAGGTTAAATACACAGGTTAAGTACAATAACCTAGTAATGGCAATACAACTCTTGATATTTACTGTCTGCTACATAAGTGTCCAAAAACTAACATTTCATCTTGGCAATAATATGCAAACAATTATTTTTTGCAACATTATCAGCTGATTATAGCGGCGATACATTACCAAAACCCTAGTTTCAATTACTGCGGCCAAAAACGTACGTAGGATCTGTACTAGAATCATAATGTTCTCCCCAATCATTAAAGCAACTACCTCGGGACCAAAAGCAAACACACTCTCCATATCCTTAGATATCATGTTACTAGCATTCTTTGCACACACACTCCTGTATCAATCGGAATACATTTTTCAAACACAAAGGTTTTCAGAATATCTTAATATGTCACCATATTTCAAGAATTCATGACAACGACGCACAATTGATTGAGCAAGAATGACAACCAAAGATTTGCCCATTAAGACAAGATATTAAAAAAATTACAATCATCAAATACTTCATTAAATAAATAACAAATTTGAAAACGACCGTCTTCCAAGGTTGTAGGTGGGAGAAGAGGCAGAGTGACGAACCGGAATTTAATTTATTAGATTTTGATTGGTCAATATCTGCCTCTCCTAAGACATGAAACAAAATGTCCATTATAATACATCGCTATATAATATTTCACACTTTGACATTCAAGGAGGACACTTATTGTTTACAAAAAAAAAAAGTTAACTTATTTATTTACGCTCGCCGGACCCGCGCGCTTGTATTTATACAAAACTGTGTAAATAATATCAATTTAGCATCTGCTGTAGATTCGTGGAGAAAGAAATTGATTTGGCTTCGAATCCCAGTGTGGGACGTGCAAAGAGACCGGTGCTTCGGATGACACCGAGGTCCCGTGTCGCAGTTGGTGCTGGCACGAATAAAATTCCTCATTGCTCAATGACCGTAAGTGTAGGTCAACATTTGTAGCCCTCCACCGGCGAGTGGTGGCGTTTCCTTATGAGTAAAAATTCTCGAGAGGAAACAACAAGCAATCAATAAATTTAAATTTACCTTACCCGGAATACCTTTGCTAATTTATGATCTGTAATCGCTTTTATCGTACTTTTAATCTGCTAACTCTACAAAACAGAAAAAAATGTAGAAAAATATAATTTTCCCCTCAATATTACATGTTTATTAATTAACACTTACAAATTCGTAGTTCGTTTTCTTTGAATTATCCCAAAATAGTATGAGGCAATTAAAATCAATTTTACTAATCTCTCTTTATATGCAAGTTAAAGAGGCGATTGTTATCAGTGAACCAGTGAATTCCAATGAAATGCTTTTAGTGCGTATTCAAAGGATCAAATATGTCTAGGGTTCTTAATTAATAGGTAAACTTGCATTGGTATCGATAATAAACGTTATGTTGTTTTTTAGTGTTTAAAGTGTGATCGAAAATTGAAGAATGTGAAGTAATTGAAAAGGAAAGTCATTTATGATTAGGCAGAAGGCTGTCATGTAAAATTCTTAAATGATACTGAAATTGTAAAGCGTCTTCTGCTGGTATTTTATTTTTAATGATACTCAAATTAAGAAGTATATTTAGCTTGCATTTTATAGACAATTTCTAGAAAGGAACTGAAATAACAGACACAAAATTGAAGGTACAAGTACTGTCTCGTATTAACAATGTTTTTAGTGAACATTTCGACATGAACAACATCAATTTGCTCTGCAAACAAAGTTCTTTAGTGACATCCGTTTAGAATTCATGATAAATTTATCTGCAGAGCTTATAAGTTGTTCATAACCCAATGTTTACTGAAACAACATTGTTTATTACTAATATTTGCGTACTGTGATGTCAAGAATGTCAGAGGAAATCCTGGATTGGGACGCAGCTCATTCTCTTTAAATGAAAAAATATGATCAATTAATCAGCTTACCTGATTAATCCAACTCATTACTTATAAATGACATGCACAAACTTATATAGAGAGGTTGAGATCTTAAACTTGTATGCATACGTGTAATTGTGCATATACGTTAATTTGATGTACGCGTACACTTTCTTTTCAATAGAAAGGATGAGATTTAATATGTGTAGGGATACGTCTAGTAGAGGAATTCCCTAAATTCCTCGTGTATTATATTTATGTTCATTAGTTCTCCTGCCAAACGACTGACTTTGTTTTTAGTGATGACAAGTTTTCTACACGTTCTTAGAATGGTATCTTCAATAAAAATCAGACAATTTATGTGTGAAAATATAATAGTTGTTATACATTATTTTGGATGTTTAGTTTAATGAGCACTTATTTTAATCACGTTTTGTTTACTAACTAAAATCAAACTGACGTAATAAAACTTCTAAAAAATTGAAAAAAAGAAACTGATCGCAGTGTACACGTACTTGTTACACGTCGTAAAAATCTCAACAGACTAATTGCAAAATCGTGCACGCGTATGTTAAAGTATATGCACAAGTACATGCATGTCTGTTGAGATTTTCATGAAGTGTTACATGCATGTACGCACACACTACTATCGGTGTCTTTGTTTTAAGTATTTAGAACTTATTTGACGTCAGTTAGTAAACAGAACTCGATTAAAAATAAATGCTCGTGAAACTAAACATCCTAAATAATGTATAACAATAACATTTTCAAACCAGAAATGACTAAAGTTTAGCATTATAAACTAGAAGTTTTCACTTGCTTGTAGATGCCATTCTACAAGGTGTATTTATATCAACTTCTATCCTGTTATCTAATTTTAAAACCGTATCGTCTTCCTCATACAGTTGTTAAAGGTGTGATGTCATCTTTCCAAAAATTCATAAAATGACATCGTTATTATTAAAACGAAAATTCTTTTTAAGGCTTTTAGCATACAAATGTTTTTAAATTCATTCAAAGACTTTAAATCATTATTAAAGATAAAGAAATGTTGCTTTAAGCTTAATATCTTAAGTATGACTAACTATTGTCGTAAAACGTACAGATAGAATTGACATATAAAAAATGTTTAATTTGAAGGACGTTTTATCATACAAATGAATGCAACCTATAAAAAGCACATTTATGGAAAGAACATAGAGAATATACAAATTTTATCATATGCAGTAAGATTGGGATTTAATTGAATTAATTCAATTTAAAGTACTCGAAATTTTTTAGAGAAGATAAACATAGTTTATACTTTATGTATTTGCATAGAACTGATACATTTAAAACTTACTTTTTGTAAATTACAATGGTCATTTGTCTCAAGACTCATACATTTTTACTTTGCGTATGAGAATATCTCACCTGGATTGAAGAATATTTCGAACTAGATCTTTCACCGATGTTTTCTAAGACGTCCGTGTTGAGTTTAATTTGACTTACCCCTTTCATATTTTATAGAGAAACATGATGGCCTGTCATTTATCAGAGTCGCTGTTCGAGAACATTTTGTCCTGCAACAACATTAGTGATATTCCGAAACCAAATGTTGCAATGCCAAATGGCACAATTTGTTTCATAAAGTGTGACAATAAAGAGATGCAACTGAATCAAGTTCTTTGTTCAAATGGTAGTTGGATGCCACTGTTAAATGGGAGAGGTATGTTTAATTCTTCATGATATAAAGCTACATTTTTTTTTTCATGTAAGTTGTTGAAAATGTTTTGATTAAAAATATTTATTGATATTATTTTTTCATGTAACAGAAATTAAAAGAGTGCTCTCTTTTGCAAATTAGTTTCTCTAGGCAATGTCAGGTATAAATTGTTTGGAATTTTAATTTCCAATTACATTTTTCATATTATGAAATAAAAAACATGCTGCAATGAATTCAATTTTAGAAAAATGATTACAGTGTATCACGCATTCAATTCTTTGCCATAAAAATAATTAGCTTAAAAGCAAAACACTAAACACTGATTAGATAATTAGTTATTTTGTCATCCAAAGGCTTTTAAAAATGGCATGAAAATATTTGTTTTTCAAATAACATCTGAATAAGCTACATTACTTATTGAATTAATAGAGAACTAAGAAAACAGAAACAGTTTTTAAGCTATTACAGTAATTTTGTGTTCATCCTTGTTCTTCTTGATAACTTTCAAATTAGATACTAGAACCATTCTGAATATATACAGAATTAAGAAAACAGAGTAAGTTTGTTTTAAGTTATCAAAAGAACTATCAAAGTGAGCACAAACAATCATTTCACTATATATGTGTACATTGTGTAGATCGTTGAACCATGTTAGAAAAACCATTATAATTTTATTTTTAACAGATTGCAAGAACCGGGTCACAACAAGTTTAGATCGTAAAAGGCGAAACATTTTTCATACTATATTTCGATTCTTTGTCTGTTTATTTGGAGGATGCCGTCGAGGTGAATTTGCAATCACTTTATTTGAAAAATATTTTTTTAAAATTACATTTGCATAAATTTTCTTGAATTAATAGATAAACATTATAAAAGTTAATTTTCAGACAATACTCCGCCAAAACTTGACTGTCCACCACTACTAACATTGACGGCGGACAAAGGACAGGTTTATACGAAGGCAACATGGACAGAACCGACAGCTAGAGATAATCGTGGAAACAGTCTCAAGTATTATGTATATCTTTCCTTTTTAGTAGTTTCAGCACAGATGTATTATACTGTTACATCCTATGAGATTTAATTCATACATTATTGTTCATAAAAAAATCACATCATTATCCCCACCTCGATTGGATTAGTGGAAGGGTTTGAATTTAAGTAATCGAGATGTCCCTCCGTAAGACCGTCTGTACTGCCACTCTTTTTTGCTCACCTGAGCCAAAGGCTCAAGTGAGCTTTTCTGATCACAATTTGTCCGTTGTCTGTTGTTTTTGTCGTCGTTGTCGTTGTCGTCGTCGTTGTAAACTTTTCACATTTTCATCTTCTTCTCAAGAACCACTGGGCCAATTTTAACCAAACTTGCTACAAAGTATCCTTGGGTGAAGGAAATTCAAGAGGAGATAATTATGAATTAGAGAAAAATTAATGGCATTTAAAAAAAAATCTTAATCTCAAGAACCACTAGGCCAGGAAAGATGAAACTCATATGGAGTCATCCTCAGGTAGTGTAGATTCAAATTTGTTCAAATCATGACCCCTGGGGCTAGGGTGGGGCCAAAATGGCCGACCAAATATTTACATAGGAATATATAGGCAAAATCTTTAAAAATCTTCCTCTCAAGAACCACTGGGCCAGGAAAGATGAAACTCTTATGGAATCATCCTCAGATAGTGTAGATTCAAGTTTGTTCAAATCATGACCCCTGGGGCTAGGGTGGGGCTAAAATGGCCGACCAAAGTTTTACAAAGGAATATATAGGAAAAATCTTTAAAAATCTTCTTCTTAAGAACTACTGGGCCAGGAAAGGTGAAACTCATGTGGAATCATTCTCAGATAGTGTAGATTCAAGTTTGTTCAAATCATGACCCCCGGGACTAGGGTGGGGCCAAAATGGCCGACCAAAGTTTTACATAGAAATACTGTAGAAGCACCTATTTTCGTGGGGATAAAATTTCGTTGATTTGTCATCAAAAATAGTTTCGTTGGCATTTAATTTCGTTGTTTTGAATGTAATACTATTCAATATATAGTCATATAAAATTACGTGTGGGAATTAATTTCGTTGATAATTGTTAACAACGAAATAAACGAAATTTAATCCACCACGAATATTTGTGCTTTAACAGTATATAGAACAAATCTTTTAAAAATCTTCTTCTCAAGAACCACTGGGCCTGGAAAGATGAAACTCATATGGAATCATTCTCAGGTAGTGTAGATTCAAATTTGTTCAAATCATGACCCCTCGGGCTAGGGTGGGGCCAAAATGACCGACCAAAATTTTACATAGGAATATATAGGGAAACCTTTTAAAATCTTCTTTTCAATTACTTCAAAGCCATGATTAGTGATGTTTTTCTATTTAAATGGAATCATCCTCAGGTAATGTAGATTCTAATTTGTTCAAATCATGACCCCCGGGGGGGTTAAAATTCAAGCCCCCCCCCCCCCAGTAAACTTTCAGTTCTGATCTGATATGTGCTTTTTATCTAACCGATGTGCTCAGGTAAGCGCTGTGGCCCCTTGGCCTCTTGTTTTAATATTGAGGGGCATATCCATCTTTTATCGATTTATTAAGACTTTACAGAACTTTTACTACAAAATACCATTGAGCACCTTCTATTCAACTTTTTGATTCGATGCAAATTTCGGGCTTTCCAGAGCAAAACATGGGCACTGCCATCTTTCTATACTATTGAACGTCTCATATACCGAATTCCACTCATACAACTGAATAAAATTTAACGAGAATTTCACAGAATCTTTTTTACATAATCCTTTAAAAAAATTGTTGAAGTTATTTTTTAAACCGGACTTTCTACTTTTTTGTAAAAAATGAGCTTATCAAGAATATGTGTCCATTTATTGTAAGGACTACTTGAACTAAAGTTTATGAATAACATACTACATATGCATCGATGTACCAATCATATGCATTTTTCAGGGTAAATAGAAGATCAGGACCTGTTCCAGGACGACATCTTTCCGGATCATCAGTTGTTGAATATTATGCGACAGATTCGTATGGAAATTCGGGTTATTGTAAAATATCAATCTACGTGAAAGGTTATTACACTTTTTGCATATGATAATGCTTCATTAAAGTGAAACATTTTGATGAAGTGTTTTTGTTTTGTAAAATTCACTTTTCAGGTTCATAAAGGAGATAGAAAGGCTAATTGGAGACATATTTGAAATTAATTCAATAAATTTTTTTGATACCTTAAACATAGTAATATAAGCAAGGCTACTTTCTGTACGTGCTCTTTTACTAATGCAAAGTAAAAGGAAGGTATCCTGTAGGTTGTTTTCAAGCAGGATGACTTCAAACAGAGAAAAATTGCAACGAACTTTTTCTCGATCTTTGAGAAATTTGTAGTAATTTTTTGAACAAATATAACATTAATATATGCTAACTTGATATTAAATTTTATTTTTGTTGCCAGTTAAACGATGTCAATGGCCTAAGAGTATTAACAATGGTTACTACATATGCCATCCTAGTAGTGAAATGATCTATGGAACGACATGTCGCTATGGATGTTACAGCGGGTATGAAATTGCTGAAAGTGTTCACGAACTAGAATGCAGAATAGACGAATCTTGGTCTGATGACTCTCCTTACTGTAAAAGTACGTGTTTGAAAAATATTTACTTGATTTATCGTGTTAAATCTCCACAAGGATACCAGCTGAAAAAAATGTTACTGTCAAGCTTGAGTCAATTCTGTGATGTAAAACAATAAATAAAACTAACAATGACAAGCTAGAAAAGGGTGACAAATCCTTATAAAATACTTGGTAATTACATGTAGAATCTTTATGAAGTTAGGAATTCAAACAAAATATTGTAGACCGAACTCTTGGGTATGTTTAAACTTTTAAATTCTCAAGAAGAAGAGTTTGTTCTAGAAGTTAAAAAACTTAAAGTATGAAAGACTGAAAAATGGTATTAAATTATTTCCTCGTTCGAAAGTTAACTGTTTGTATAAGTAGGATTTCAAGATATAGAATTAAAACTTAGATAAAAATTAATGAAATATGAAGTACATGTACTCAGTAATTCTTCTTTTCAGAGGTAAAATGTCCAGACTTACCTTTAACTGAGGGCAAGTTATACAGGACTTGTGCAGACAGTAACAGGTTTGGGAGCATTTGTATCTATACATGTTCAGCGGGTTACGATATTCCCTCAAATATGAACAGGATTCGAATTTGTGGAGCAGACAGACGTTGGCGAGGAGAGGAACCTGTGTGCAAAGGTGAATCCATAATGTGTACAACTGGATATGGTTTGAGCATAAATGTAGTTTATCTTATAACATATACATATTCTTCCTTTTATAAGACTATAACATCAAAGGACCTTTTTTAGTTAATTATTCACAATATTTTTTTTTTCATTATAGAAAGCAATATTGATTTTAGCTTTCAATATCCTTAGACACTGAACCTCCCAAATTTCAAAATTGCTCAAATGTGGTGGAAGGATATGCTGATAGAAATTCCACGAAAGGAACCATTTTCTGGAGCGAACCTACTGCTACTGATAACTCCAACATAGTGTTCGTTCATAGTAACAGTTCTATCTTTATCGGAAGTATAGTTGAGGCTGGGGTTTACCAAGTGGTATATATGGCCAATGACACCGAAGGAAATAGTGCAGTCCCTTGCAAAATCAAAATCATAATGAAAAGTGGGTTTTTGTCTGTACAAAAGTGCATTGACATTATAAAAAAAATTGTTATGAATATTAATCATAAAATAATAATTTGCTCTGTCTGTTTCATAGTTCTAAAATGTCCCAGAATGTTTGAAAAACCCTATCAAAGAATTCTTTGTGAATCCGGAACTAAATATGGGAGTATATGCAGATTTGAATGCGATTATGGTGCTGTTCTTAATGGAACTAAGGCTGTAAGCTGTGAAAAGGCATCAACTGGGAACTTTGCCATGTGGTCGTGGGGTTCAAGTCAGTTGCCATTTTGTGATGGTAACATAACATCATGATTTTTTTTTCGATTGAGACATTGTCATTTTGAATTACAAAAGAAGTTCTAGCTATGAAAAGACAAATTCTGAAACCACTGATTTGTTTTCTTTAACAGTACTTATTACCTGTCCAGAAATTAAACAAATCCCGAAAAATGGGGCACTTGTATGTGACAATTGGCTCGGTGGACAGTTCTGTCGAATGTTCTGTAAGGCTGGCTTTGATGTTCAAACAAACTTTCGTCTAGAAGAAATGCTGGTTTGTGGAATGTTTTCAGATGAAATGAAACAAGGGAAATGGTTGCCTTTGGGATCTCTTCCGTTACCAGACTGTGCAAGTAATTGAAATAGAGTATGCCAAATGTATTTCCAAAAACGCCACAAATGTTTTGGCATATCTCTGAAATACCCGAATTTAAACCATCTGCATCTATTTCAGAGACACATCATCCAAGTGGTGGAGGGCTCGTAATGCATGCAAATTTCTATTTCGATGGAGATTGTACTGATGAATCCGTAATTGAAGAGATAAAAAGGAAGTTTATCGAAGCTTTAAAGGAATCTGTATATCAAGATGCATGTTTTATCAATGCAAAAGACTGCACAGTTCAAAACGTCAAGGTATTACATCTGTCGATTAAAAAATACAAGAGGCCCATCGGCCTTATAGGTCACCTGAGTATCATGCAACAACTTTACAACGATTGACTTTGGTTCATGTTTTAAACTAGATGTCATGGCATTCACAATTTTGAAAGAGGCACCATTGCTTATCATAACTATACACTTACATGTAGCATGTTATACCCATAGACAGAATAGGGTACAAAAAATGCATTTCGACTAATCAGTAATATTCAGCAATAATCAGTATAGTGCCACTACCACACATGAACCCCTGACCCTTGGTCCACACATTTCACAATTTTGGAAAAGGCACCATTGCTTATCAAAAACATTTGATTAATACAAAGGAGAAGATTTCAATGAATTAACAGTTTCCAGAATATAAGTAGACCCCCCCCCCCTCTATGGTATCCCTGACCCAGGGGTGTTGAAATTCAAAATTCAGGAAGAATGGCCCTTGCTCATCATAGCTATATAGTTAGTTCATCTGCTTAATGCTCAGGAGCAGAGAAGAAGATTTTCAAACAATTTCAGCATTTTCTCTATATAATCAATAGAGCCCCGCCCTAACAACAAATACTCTGACCCTGAGGTCATAAAATTCACAAAGGTATTCTTCCACATCATAACTATGTACTTAGTTTATTTAATACCCAGGAACAGAGAAGAAGATTTTTAAAGAAATAATCTATTTTCACTATAAAATCAATAGAGTCCCACCCTAACACCAGAACCCTTGACCCTGAGACCATAAAAATTCACAATTTCGGAAGAGGCATTCTTAATTGCTCATCATAACTATATACTTAGTTTATTTATTACTCAGGAGCAGAGAAGAAGATTTTCAAAGAATTAATGTTTTTTCACTATATAATCAATACAGCCCCATCCTAACACCAGAACCCCTGGCCCTATGGCAATAAAATTCATAATTTGGAAGAAGCATTCTAGCTCATCATAACTATATACTTAGTTAATTCATTGAATACCCAGCAGCAGAGAAGAAGATTTTCAAACAAATTCTGCATTTTCTCTATATAATCAAGAGAGCCCCGCCCTAACACTAGAACCCCTGACCCTTGGGCCATGAAATTCACAATTTTGCAAAAGGCATTCTTCCTCATCATAAATATGTACTTGGTTAGTTTATTTAATATACAGGAACAGAGAAGAAGATTTTTAAAGAATTAATGCATTTTCACTATATAATCAATAGAGCCCCGCCCTAACACCAGAACCCCTGATCCTAGGGCCATAAAATTCACAATTTTGCAAAATGCTTTCTTCCTCATCATAACCATGTACTTAGTTAGTTTATCTAATACCCAGGAGCAGAGAAGAAGATTTTTAAAAAGAAATAATGCATTTTCACTATATAATTAATAGAGCCCCACCCTAGCACTAGAACCCCTGACCCTGGGGCCATGAATTTCACAATTTTGGTAGAGGACTCAATGGTCATTACATTCATGATAACAGTTTGACTGCTTGATGTCCAGGAGAAAAGAAGAAGATTTTTAAAGATTGCACTAATTTTAGTGGTTTTGGCCCCAACCCTCAGGCCCCAGGGGGGCAGGGACCATAAAATTCTCAATTTCTGTTCCCCTTTACTATAGATGCTTTATATAAAATTTGGTGGAAATTGGTTGAGTGGTTGCAGAGAAGAAGCTGAAAATGTTCAAATGTTAACACACGACGCACGACGAACAACGCACGACGACGGACGAAAACAGATAGAAATAGGTCACCTGAGTTTACTCAGGTGACCTAATAACAGGAATATGAAAAAAAATAAAATAGAACAATATAATACCTTTTCTTTCTTCCCTTGAATTGCACCAGGTTCGATGTGGACTAACAGAAAGAAAGAGATCATCTGATATTGGAATTGACTTTGAGATTATAGCAGAACTAGATTCCACAAACTTTGAAGAAACATTCAGAAATTTTAGCCTAAGTTCATCAAGCGTCACGGAAAAACTAGAGGAAATGAAAAGGGAGGGGTATTTTAATTTAACTCTTCCAAATGGAGGTGTATTGGTACCCGAAGATTTCTCTGCACAGGTGGTTACTTTGGCTTGCTCCAATAACACAGTTCCGTCGTTCAGGACGCTTTCATGTGGTAACTAAAATTTTCTCTTCAACTATAGAGAGAGAACGAAATAATAGAAAATACATGTATGTTTTGAATATTTTTATTCAACTTTAGTTTTGTTGATTCATGTAAATCTGTTATCAATCATGCCGATTAAAATTGTTATGACTGATACAAGATTGCAAATTGAAGATTTGTTGAATACATTAAAAATTATAAAAACTAGAACATTTTTCAGTTGAACTCATAAAAAAATTAGGTGTTCTATTGAGACTTAAATCATTACAGTTGAATGCGCTCCTGGAACATATTTTGACAATAAGACAAGGAATTGTCCCCTTTGTCCAAAGGGTCAGTATCAACCAAGCACTGGTCAGAACTCCTGCATAGAATGCCCACAATTTCAAACAACGCGTATTAAGGGAGCACAGAATTTGGATGAATGCACAGGTACTAAATTTACTAAAAAAATACTTAAATTACTTAAATTTTCTTTATGAAATAATCCACAAAAAGGATTGAAACTCTTTGAGTCAAAATACTATGACCTACATTTATCAACACCTTGTTTTTATGTGTTCTCCTATAAGATATCTTGGTTTGAGTTTACCTTTCAGGAAAAGTATCTTGAATAACATTAGTTAAAAACTAAATGGCCTGAATATTTTTAATTTCGTACAGAGGCATGTGAACCAGGTAGTTGGTCGTTAGATGGCACTCCCAAATGTTCTTTGTGCTCGGAGGGATCCTATAGTGAAGAATATGGCAAAGACCAATGTACAATGTGCCCTAATTCGCAAACTACACAACACGAGGGCTCAAAAACCTCGATTGATTGTAAAGGTAATTCAAAATGGCGTCTTGCTCAACATTTACAGCTTCGGTATTTCAGTCTTAGTTTTATTATTCCGTTTAACATTTACATTCTCCCTTTGCAGATTTTGATATCGTCTTGTTGCATAACACAAGCACGATAAGAACAGGATTTGCTGCTTCCAAAACGTTTGTGGAATTTATTTTGAAAATGTGGATTTATATTGCTGGTGACGAAAGGTTAATATTTACTCTAGAGAATCAAAACTCTTCAATAGACCTCAAGATGATCGGGGGTCGGATCTCAGAAACAGGGTAAGATATTATAAATCATTTTCTGATGTATTATTCACATTAATATATATTCAGGAATATATGTAAATAAATATATTATAGATTACCAAATGATTCTACAATCTACTTGGAAGATAAATGGCATTCGTTAATTTTTCACAAAACCGAAGGAAATTCTGTACACGTCTATCAAGACGGAATATTTCGTTTCGACCTAGAGTCAACCTTTGTCCTTGAAAAAGGAGAAAATACAATTTATGTGGAAGGTATGAAACAATATTTGCTGTACGGTTTTTAAAACGATTTTTAATATTATGAGTGGTCTGAAGTTAAAGTGTATTGTTTTTTCTAAATATAATTTGAAGGTAAAGGTGAAATTTCACAGCTACATATTTGGACTGAAAAAGGAAAAACTATTTCTCAGATGCTTGAAAGTGGAAAATCCTGTTTTGGTAAAGATTACGGGGATGTGTTGAAATGGAAGCAGTTCGAAGAATTACATTTTGAAGACATTTATAAGCGGATACCTAGTGAATGTGATGGTAAAGTGGTTTGTATAAAAAAAAATCGGGCAAAGGGACAATAAACGTGTTTCCTTGCCGTGTTTTTCATTGTACATGTTCTGTATATTCATCACGTTACAACACTTTCAAAAGACAAATCGACCGTTCACGGTAGCTCAGTCGGTAGAGCGCTCGCTTGGTGATCGGTAGGTCGTGAGTTCGTATCTCGAACGCGACTGACCTTGTCGTTAAAATGGGTAGCAACTGTTCCTTCGCCATGCACTCGGCACTTTGAAGTGAAAGTTGTTGGTCTTTCGGATGAGACCTTAAAAACCGAGGCCCCGTGTCAGCGGCAGGCGCTGGCACGATATCCCTGACTGCTCAATGACCCTGAGTGCCGAGTAAAGGTCAAAATTTGAAGCCCTTCACCGGCATACGGTGACGTCTCCATATGAGTGAAAAATTTTCGAGAGGAACGTTTTAATAAACAATATACAATCAAAAGACAAATCGAGTAGATATCTGTCGCACTATTATCTTCTTCCTTTAGCTTTTTTTTCATTTTAAGCAGTATCTAGCTCATCCTTTGCATTATGATTGGCGGTACCTTGGACAGGTTGAAAAGGATTTTTTTAAAAAAAATATAAATGGGATATTTTTACCCCTAAAATGATAATAATGTATAGGGGGAAATAACTCGTGGTGTTTTCAATAGGTATAGATAAGGGAGGAAACTTTTATCATATTCCAATTCCACGAATTCAAGAAACCGTGATTGAGTCAAAGAAGAAAAAAACGTGAAAATTACAAACACATGAAATTAATCCCCTATACAGTAATTTCCTCCTGCATATTACGACAGAAACTCATTCATATTTTAAGGACGCTTTAAACACTTCACACTAAAGAGCTCTATTTAAAGGGTAGTTTTGTGCAGTTAGAGTGATCTGCACTTGGATTAAAGAAATTCTTATTTACAGTTAATAACATGATTTGTCATAGATTAAATATTTTTAGCATTATATAAGACCAAGAGTAAGAAATGTACATGTAATCGATTATTTTCATTTATTTTCCCAATGTAAGTGAACAATAGCTATTTCTGCTCAAAAATAGTCCATTGTCTTTGAACATTTGAACAAGTAAGGCACGTACCCTATGTTCTAAATTGAAAATTGAAAAATTTCAATATGCATATCTTTATATGATATATTTTTCTTATAAGGTACGGCCGGTGTATCTTCCTTTCCATTTTCAGAAATTATATCAGAGTGAGGCTTGGATTGTTTCGAATACGGTTACAACATTTCCTTATTGCTATGACAATGCTTAAACTATAAATAATCATCGACAAAAAAAAATTATAATTTGAAGAGCATTTCCTTAAACTTTGTCCATGTTATCTTTATGGTACATAGACCATTAATTGTTACTTTTCTAAATATATGTAGATTTCGATGATTGTCAGTCAGATCCTTGTAAACATGGTGAATGCAAAGATTTGATGGATACTTATGAATGCATTTGTTCCTATGGATTCACTGGAAGAAATTGTGAAATTAATAAGGACGACTGTCAAATGAATGTATGTGAAAATGATTCAACTTGTATTGACGGACTTGGTAACTATACCTGTAGCTGTCCAGGTGGCTACAAAGGCACGTTCTGCGAAATTCAAGTTGGTGAGTAAATTTTGTTCAGAAAATGTTTCGTTCAAATGAATACATGTGCGATTAAAATTATCTATAATAAAATGATTAAGTTGATGGTTCGTGGAGAAGCTGGGGTGAATGGTCGGCTTGTACCGTGACTTGCAAAAATGGTACACAGCAAAGATCAAGAGTCTGCAATGACCCAGCTCCGAATAACGGGGGACTGGACTGCATTGGTGACAATACAGAAATCCAGAGTTGCAATGACAATATATGCCCAGGTAATTTTATGACATATTTTAAGTCCTGTTTAAATTTTGTATTCAAATCAATAAAACTAATGTAATGCATGTTTTATTTTTTAAATTCAGTTTGTAGCCAGTTGATGGTATCAGAACATGCTGTCTTAGACTGTGTTAACGATACCAAGAACTTGAATTGCACAATTGAGTGCGATAACGGCTACGATTTTGATCATGAAACAAAACCCTTTTACCTGTGTGGCGAGGACACTTTCTACATGTGGGATTTCCAAACCGACGACAATCCGGACGGAAAAACTCCCGTCTGTTCTGGTAATAAGTAGTAGGCGAAAGTATATTTAAAGTCGAAAAAAATGTAAAATTGAGAAATGTGTTACGTAGCGATAGAGAGTCCTTGCCATGAATACCTCTTTTTAAATTCACTGTAAGCTTTACAATTAACACTTAACTCTTACTACATTTTCTTAATTGAAAATTCATAACGTGTAGAGTTTTACTCTTAAATGTGTAAAATGTATTCTTTAATCTCTAAAACTCCAAAGTATATTGACGTTCACCTACTCTGTTATTTAAATTGATATTTATACCCCACGCAAATAGTTGCGTGAGATATAATGTTTTTGACCCGTCCGTCAGTCAGTCAGTCAGCCAGTCAGCCAGTCCTCTTTTTTTTTGACAGCGCAACTCCTCATAAACCGCTGCCCAGATTTTCGTCAAACTTTGCAGATATATAGGACACAATATGTAGATGTGCATGTTACCAGGAAATTCCGAATCCTTTATTTTTTCCGGGAATTTCCGCACTAAAATCTTAGGTTTTTGGCCATACCTTTTATATATAGAGATGAACAGTTTGTCAGCGCAACTCCTCATTAACCGCTGCACAGAATTTCGTCAAACTTTGCAGATATATAAGACACAATATGTAGATGTGCATATTACCAGAAAATTCCGAATCCTTTATTTTTTCCGGGAATTTGCGCACTAAAAACTTAGGTTTTTGGCCATACCTTTTATACAGTTTGTCAGCACAACTCCTCATAAACCGCTGCACAGAATTTCGCCAAACTTTGCAGATATTTAGGACGCAATATGTAGATGTGCATATTACCAGGAAAGTCGAATCCTTTATTTTTTCCGGGGATTTCCGCACTAAAATCTTAGGTTTTTGGCCATATCTTTTATATAAAGATGAACAGTTTGTCAGCGCAACTCCTCATAAACTGCTGCACAGAATTTCGTCAAACGTTTCAGATATTTAGGACACAATGTGTAGATGTGCATTTTACCAGGAAATTCCGATTCCTTTATTTTTTCTTAGAATTTCCACTTTTCAACTTAGATATTTGGCCATACCTTGGATATAGAGATGAACATTTTGTCAGCGCAACTCCTCATAAACCGCTGCACAGAATTTCGTCAAACTTTGCAGATATTTAGGACACAATTTGTAGATGTGTAGATTTTCCCTGGGATTTTCAGTACTTTGAGTTTTAAGGGAGCATGGGGTATGTGAACTTGCTCACTTTTTCTTTCATTCATAGGATATCTATGCAATGATGATTCAGCATCTATTTATTTTCCATACAGAAATCCAAGAGAGCTCTGAACTCAGTGTTTCCTATTCCGCCTTTTATAAAGACCTTGTATGTGACCAAACATTTGAAACAATACGCGAGGAAGTGAACAATGCTATAGATAATGGTCTACGGCAGTTAGACTGTTTTCAAAAGAATATATGTTCTTCTGAAAATGCAACTATAACGCCATGTAAACAAAGAAACAAGAGATCGACAGGTGTTGAAAACGTTTGGTTTTCGATCACGATGAACTGTGATCCTAAAAAATGTAAGTTTTTCCTCGATGAAATGAATTCCTCATGCGTATTTTCTTTAGTAATTTAAACAAAACACTCGCTTTTAATATATTGTGTTTCACAGATAATTCGGACATCTGTCACACTAATCTTGTTACATCAGTAAACAACTTACATGCCTTAGCCATAAATCATTCATTGGATATTGAGGTAAAAGGCGAGCAATTTGAAATAGACGTTGAAAGAGCCAGTGCAGAAAGCGGAGTAAAATGTCCCGAAGGATCCGCAGCCATCAAATTCTATTGTGGTATTTCGGTATTTTTTATATTCCTACATACATGTACCGGTAGGTAGTTCCCTTTTGGGATTCAGTAATGTTTTTTCGACTTAAATTATTAATTTGATTGACGAAAGATTTGAAATAAATATTTTCTCAAATTTTCTGTATAATATCACTATTAATATGCTGCTTGAATCCTTCACCTTGATATATAATAAAAGCGTGTTCAAAATCTTTTTTTTTAATTTGAAAATGATTAGGAGAAGATGGGCGCATTTGGCGTTTGGTCTGCAGGAATCATTTGTACGAAACATTTATGGTTTAAATGTCCATGATTTGGTTGGCTGAACATAGCTGGTGTCAATCGCAACTTCTCGGGCCTTTCCGACTAGCGGAAAAACGACCTCGAATGTATATAGTAGACGCCACGACAACCCTCCTTTTTCACGATCTTTAAAATAAATGCATGGAGACCTTTTATCTGTGGAATATGGAGTTTAACTTTATTCAGTGTAATGATATTACCTAAAATATACTATAGAAGGGACTTCTAACTCCTTCTATCCTATATTTGAATAAACAGGAAGATGTATAATTTTTTCACATCCGGTGATGTTAATACATTCGAGGTTGTTTTTCCGACGTCTGACGGAAAGACCCGAGATGATGCGATTGAGCTGGTGTTTTACAAACACGTCCATAGGTTTTTTTTCATTTAGTTTGAAAGAGTTTGTGAGATTTTAATATTTATCATGTCCGTTTTTCCTAGGGGGTACTATAACATAGTAATGTTTAAAAATAAACACCTAAAATATTTAATGCATAGATGCATGATACGTGTATATGGACGTTTGGAACTGATTTCGCTCGAGAACCAAACTGAACCAAAATTAATCTAATTCAAAATTACATCAGTATATAAAACGAAACTGACAATATAAATGGTTGTTTACATAAAAAAAAAATTAATCCCCTATGCCAGGCTCCAACCCAAAAAATTTCACTTCGAGCGCGCTGAACAGGTAGCCCAACTCACTGAGCTATCACCGCTTCACATATACAGACGATTAAAAACGGACAAAGAAACACCACATTCACACATTTGGATTTTTTTGGGAAAAGTTCATTCTTTTGGTCTCTGGGTCTTCTCTCAAAATCATGGAGAGAAGACCCAGAGATAGAAAAATTTTAGAAAAAACGTGTTTAAAAATGTATCATTTTGTACCAAATGTCTGGTCTGGCCAATTTTCAAGTTATTTTTTAGCAAATCAAAGCTCAATTTTGGGAAAATATTTTCCGTTCCTGCTGTACAGGAACCCGATAATTAAAAATAATGTTACAATTTCATGTGACATTTACGCCTAGATTCCTGCCGAATGCCAATCAAAAGCACCCTCGTTCTTACGAATAGTATCGGCGTCAACAATAGTTTGTTAACTCGAAGATGAAAATGTAAAATCAAGTTCTCACTGCACTGCAATTACCTGTAACGCAAAATCATTTTAAAAAGGTGTACATAAATGTGTTTTTAATAATTATGTATTTTATGACGTTTTGGGAAAGTCAATCGAGTATGGTTCTGCCTTAAATACTACATTATTAATAAGTGTACATGTTGATTTCATTACCATAGAATATGTTACAAAATGAAACAAGTCATATTCGATAATATATAAAATCTATATCCCGTGCTTATACTAAATCTAGTATTTATTTATCGAATGCAACTATATTAAAGATTCCTTTTTCCAGTAAAATGTTCTCCAGGAAGATTCTATATAGACGGTACCTGTGAGAAGTGTGACTTTGGTAGTTATCAGGAGAAGGAAGGTCAACTGTCGTGTACAAAATGTCCATCTGGACACACAACTCCCGGAAGAGGATCAAGACACCAACAAGAATGTTCTTTGAAGAAAGATACTAAAGTCAATAAAGGATCATCACTTTGTGAGTGAATAAGAAGTTTGTTTCCTCAATCATACTCCTATACAGCTATCAATCATACTCCTATACAGCTATCAATCAACTACAGTGTAAAGAACAATACAGGAAAATACTTCTTTTATAAGATTTATTATTTCTTTTACAGATCTGTTAATCATAGTTGGAGGGGGTATTGCTGTCTTTATTTCATTGTTATTTCTGGCAATTAACTGGAAAAGGAGGTAAAGTTTATACATTTACATTGGTGATACTATATTAAACATCTCTTTTATGACATTGAAACTATACAAAGTCTTAAAACGGTTGTTTATCTTCGTTGTAGAAAAACAAAAAAGTACTTCCTAAGGTAATATGATGACTAGATATAACTTTTAAAAGATTAAAAATGATGCAGAAAAAAATGCTTAAAATATAATATACTAGTATATCTTGATTAAAAGCATCTTTGCATGATGTAAGTAAATTGTATTTTATTTGATTTATTGGAAGGTAAAATCTAAATATTAAATATGCGTATTTTATTTTCAGTGAAAGACTTTCAAAGGCAGAAAACAGACAACCAGCACTTACTTGCAACGTCGAACTACAGAGTTTTTGAAAATCTTATCGCGTCACGTGAAATTTTGTCTCATAGTCTCTTTGTGAAAATCAGGAATTGTATATACAGGAGCTACTTTCGTCCTCTTCATGGTTAAGAGAATTAAAAACATGGAGAATTCAAGTAACACAGCATAATTTCTTGAACAGAACTATGGCTAGGCGATTTAAAACGGGGCAAAATTGTCGTACATGCAAACGTACGGGTGAAAATAACCCTATGTACAGTATTTCTTGCCCTTTATTTCTATGTATATGAATAGTATGGAATGATACTTAATGAAATTTAGAGATAAAAGACAGTTTCTGTCAAACGTTATTAAACAATGCAATTTAAATTTAGGTCAATGGTGCCCGTCATGTAATACAAAGTGAATATACATCTTTGTTCTCTCAATTTGTCCACTCTCGAAAATATGAAAAATTAAAAAAAGATACAGTATAAATTTATATATATTTTGTTGTTGAATTTAGTGAGTCAGATAGGGAGGGAAAGTGAAAAGAGAATATATAAATAAAATTAAAAAAATTAGTTAAGTCAATGTACAGAATGATAAGGTTTTCAATTAATGTTTCAAGTTGCACATCATGGGAAAAAAAGAAGATTATTTCGATGTTCTGATTTCAGGACAAAATTTCCCAAATGTGACAAATGTTTCTTTTAAAGGAATAATCAGCATGGGATCATAAGATAAGCATAATTAAATGTCTTGAAAGAAGTTTGAAGACATTATAAGGAAAAATCTAATTGACTTTAAAATATTTTCTATGAGTTTGAATTTATATAATTTTTTCACATTATTTCTCAACTGAATATGACTTGCTAACGTTAACGTAGTAAAAGCATTCGAAATTCAAATTGAAGAGCAAGTTTAACTGGACAATGTATTCTGATTAAATAAAACTGAGAATTTTGGAGTTAAGTACGATTGATTTTCATCGAATTGCCGATTTGTGTTGTATGGCAATCTTATATTTGTCCCATCGCAACCTGAAACGGTGGTTCTTTAAAAACAACATTTAGCTGCATGCTTCTTACATGCTGTAAACAAGTTCCGGTAATGATTTATCGATAAAAACATCAAACCATAGCGACAGTTAACAAGAGGCCTATGGGTGGATACTTCTTATCCATCTCTCTTTACATTATTTTCTGGTATATTGTGTTTCATTAGATGAACTTATTTCTATATTGTATTGTTCCTGTGTTTTTGTTTGTTCAGGACCATTCTTGTTAACAAGGCGTTCGTTCTAATTATAGTTATGTACTTTGTACATGTACGTACGACTATATATACATCATGTGTTATTACGTTTTAATAATGCTGATATTCATCCGCACAAGATTCCTAATGATAAAGATAATTGGTTCAAGGATAAATCCATTCTTCTTTTAGCACTTATAATTAGCTCATTTTGGCTTGTTATTTTGCTTGACCTTCGAGGTACTATGAATTTTTTACTTTCGTACATGCAGGTATGTCGTGAATTTGCTAGTCTGAACTTCTGTTTGTGCTTAGAAGTTTATGTTTGTGATTCAAATGCCGCAAATCAGTTTTAATTGCAGTTTTTTCTTGAAGGATTCCTTTTACTTTTGTAGAAAATATGCTCTCAACTTTAAGCATAATCCGATTTCTAGGTTTTACCTTTTGACTATAGTACTCAAATTCACTCAATGATATCTATATTGAAAGAATGAGATTAGTCCAAAAGCTTCAATTCTAATTTAACTGATTTTAACATGTAAAATATAAACATACTACATACATGTACAATGTTATGTATAAAACATGTAAAGAGGTTGTCCCGCATTACATGTTATTTCAGTATATGTAAAACAAACTGTTGGTCTTCAATATTAATGATACGAGGGAGCATGTTTCCGAGTTGTCATTATGATAATTGTCATCGGTTATCTACACAAAATCAACAATTATTTAGCTTAATAAACTTGTACCATTGTTTTCAAAAATTAATCATGATCAAATATATTTCTTAAAGTATAAAAAATTTTATCTAATTTTATTTTATTTATTTATTTTGAAAAATATGCTTGATGAGACATGTTGATTTTATTTTAATATATTTTTAAATAGTTTTTACATTATTAATTTTTTTCAGTACATTTTTGATTTTATGTACCAAGTATTCCGTGTATGTTACATGTGAATATAAATAGAAGGATGTTGTAATTATTTACGACATACAAACGAGTACCAATGATATCAATACCAAAAAATATTTTCAATACTAAGGTAAATGTCTATATGGTCATGAGACTTTTTTCAGAGAAAAAGAGTGCAACAAACCAGTTACTGTATAATTAGGCAAATTCTGGGATGTTCACAACTTCCAGGTTTATATACGGAAAAATAAAACGAGAACCAGCACACTATTTGTACTTAGTAAATAATTAATATATACTAGCTTTGTGGCCTTCTAATTGCCTATTATTTTTTTTTTACACCAGTGAGCTTCGTCTTAACGGTGTTTTATAGATTTTTCCTGAGAGATGGCAGTCAAGACATTATGTAACATTTCAAACGTGGTTTGAAGTATAACAGAAATAAATATAATTATGTACTTTATCTATGAATTAGATGAGGACAACACTAAACATTCCAAACAGAAACAAAGGAAAGAACAATTCTGTTGGTCTTGCAGAAGAAATGTCAGATGTTGTCATCATTTGTGCGACATTACTCCAAGTCCCATTGTTATCCTTTGGTTTTATTCCAAGAATATCACACATTATTTGATAAAGCTCCACATTAGCTATCGGATTGCTCACAAAATTCTTTTTGAAGGCTGAAATGAGGACATGATAAAACAAAATCATTCCAGTTCTTTAGCAAATCGTTTTAAAAAAAATGTATATACATGTACACTGAGCTAAAATCTAGAGTCATGTTGGTTTTGACCTAAACTTACCCGGTCCGACTGCTCTAAAAATCGCCCTCATATCTGGATTAGTATTATCATATCCGTGCATGCCTTTGTAGGTAGTTCCAGGTTTAAATTTATCCTTGTTTAAAAAAAAAAATAATTTTCATTAGTTTCACTTTTGCAATGGGTAAAATAAGCAAGTCTCAGTTCATCATACTTCTCTTGACAGTTGATCACGAGAAAGATTGAAACCATGCAATTGCATTTTACATTGTTTATACACATGTACGCTAGGTTAATATTAATGAATTAAAAAATCCGTCATATTCGAAGAGAGACAAGTCTAATAACGATTTGATTTGCCTGAAAACATCGATAATACAAAAATGCTTTATTCTAAAGACGTGAAGGAACTGTAGATCTCTCCTTATAATATCAGACCGACATTAGCATTACAAAAGTTTTAATGGATTATACAATTTTCAGTATCTTTTAAATTTTTTAAAACGGTGTATTTCCTCTGTCTATCCATCAAGCCATACATTTAAAAAAAAATATCATTATCAAAAAAAGGTACTCAAGATAGACATTAACGTAAGGCAATAGATAGTTTTCGAATGGCCTGAATTAAGCAAAATTTACATGCATTTCCCGTTGGCCGCCATAGGTAGCGAATTTTTCTCATTGAGCAACTAATTTTAAACTTGTAGGCAGAAATATAAGAGCAAAAATCATTTGAATGCTTAAATTATGAACAAAAAGAAACTTGAGTTAACTATAGTTAACTATAGTGAACACACTTTGAAAACTTTAACTATTAGTAAACACTTTGATTGACTATAGTGAAAACTATGAAAACTTTGATTTAGCATGGTGATCACTATGGAAACTTTGATTCACTATGGAAAAACTTTGATTTACTATAGTGATAACTTTGAAAACTTTGATTAACTATCGTGATAAGTATGACACTCTAGTGATCACTTTGAAAACTTTGCTTTATTTACTATAGTGATAACTTTGACACTTTGAATTACTATATATAATAGTTAACTATAGTATTGTTTTGTTAGGGTTAGTAGACACTTCATTGATAACTTGATTAATCTCCTTTGATTTTCCATTAGTAGAGATACAGGTTTATGTATGAGTACTTACTGCGCATTTGCTACATTTCCATGGAGCTATTATTGCTGTTCCACTATCAGCTTCTATTACGATTGGTGCTGTACGCTTGTGGTTCTTCAGACGATAACGGCGAGGAATTGATTCTTTTTTGTAAACTGTGATGTTGGGCTTGTTTGCTATTTCTAAATCGTTGAAGACCTTAATTTTTTTAATGAAAATTTATTTAAAACAAGCAACAATAAAGGAATTCTGGCTGCAATTATTTCTTGAATATGTTTAAAATTTTCTTAAAAGACCGAGATGATTATTCATCATAAAATACAATGTAGATACAATATTTTCAAGATACCTTTTCAAGTTTTCCATCCATTGGCCAGATACTGACATAGGGCACCTCTGACAAAATAACCTTAATGTCCTGCAGTTCCAATACATCAGTGATGTTCACCATCTTTGTTATATTGGTCATTCCGTGATCAGAGAAAATCATTATGTTGACGTCATTATGTAAATTCAGTGACGTCAGATTTTGCCTAAAGCTTTGTAAACTGTTATCAATATCTTGCAAAACAGTTGTCAAATTTTGAGAATTCACACCAAATTTGTGTCCATAATGGTCAGGCGCTTCCAAGTATATTCCTGGAAAATTAATTTTTAGTATGTTACATATATCCAAATAATATTGTCTCGACGTTCCGCAGTCAGATTTAAACCCGCGATGCTGTATCACCTCTTTATTCTGCGAGGCAAGCCCATGCATTCTTACCACTAAGCAACGTGGGCGACAAAAACTTTGTTGTAATAGATTATACGAGAGTCTTTCCAAATACAAGTCATACATGTATACAATGTTTCTCATCCTCACATTATTTTTTACAAAGTTAAATAACAGCAGATTTTTATATGTACAAACAAATATTTTATAGATGTGTGGTGAAGTTTCATTCCATTTGATTAAATGGAACTCATCTTAGCCAGTTTTAAAAGCAACATGTTATGTCACCACGGAACACAGTTAAACATATTGTAACGTCATAAACACCGTCGAGAAAGTTTCTCGAACTCGCACTGTCTTTTCATTTTTAACACGGTTTGTATCATTAATTCGATATTCATTAAAACGTATCCATAACACTTGACACCTAGTATGCTAACAATAATTCGAGTCCCTGAAGTAAGATTGTCAATATTTTCAAATCTTACCCAGTTATTCTGCTTCCACAAGTTCTGTGATGAAGCGCACATCACGATTCATGACGTTTTATTAACTCTTTTGACAAGATTTTGAACTATAATCTGTTTCTTTGCAGACCGTCCATTGTCCAATTCAAAGTCTTTCCCCGTCAAAAATTGTCTTTTACATTATGAATAAATACACAGCTAATTTTATATATTTTCCCCGGTTCCTCCGGCATTTTCGGTGTTTGTTTAAGAAGTTCTCAAATGCAAGAATTTTTATTGCTTCTCGCTGCTCCGTGACGTCCTTCGACGTCATGATTTTTTGCTTTTTTTTAAATCAAGACTATTGATATCTTTTAAAACAAGCAATGTATTACATTTACTTTGAACGTCTGAAGTAATAAAACAATACTAAATTAAAGCATTTAAATCTTGTTTCTTTTAAGGCCAATTCTTAAGAGGTATGGCTATAGATATAAAAAGTATATAATAAGTAAAAAAAACCTCATTTTTGACCCTGTTTCATGACCCCAGTTTTGCTGTCTTAAATTTTTGAAAAATTTAATAAAAATCAGGATATATTCCAATTTATTTGCTCAAAATATTCGAATCTGTTGTTAAAATATTTGTACCAAATTTAGTTTAAATATGACGTTAAATAAAAAAGTTAATGACAAAAATCTACGAACTTTTTGAATGACCCTCGTATCTAACACGATAAACATGTAGTTATACATGTACATAGAATTCAGAGACCTGATCAAATTAAAAAAACCAAATTAAATATTTTTATCTTTAAGAATTATAATGAGGTATTCAATGAAAATGCATATCCATCTTTTTAAAATTTCTAATCGCGCAAATTTTTCTTTTAAAATGCAAGTTTGTTGTCAATTATAGTGCTACTGTAAATTTTCTACTCGTTTTATATAGGTTTTAACAGTGTATAAGTGGTTGAGTATACATGTTTTTTATTTATATTCGCGTATTTCCTTATTGATAAATCTTAAACTCAATATTTCGATTTCCTTACCTATAAGATCCGCCGTGTTGTTTTGTAAGAGTTTTAAAGATTCCTGAAGAGAATAATCAAACTCGGGTATCAGAGATAACTTATAATCAACACAAAGTGTGGGCTTTCTGCCTCTTATCGTCACCTCACAGCCTGGCCAGTAGTAGAAATAAGATTTCTTCTCCTTATTTGAAAAAAGTAAAAGATATATTTTCATGAAATATTTTTGTAAATAACATTCAGAGAGAAAGTAAAAGGAAAAGAAAGTTAGGCCTTAAGGTCAAGATCTAGTAAATGAAAGGTGCCTACAGATTTATCAAATTTGAGAAATAAATTCCTTTATTGTTGCTTAACAACTTTAATTTGGTCAAATAAGGTGTTTCGGGGCTTAATTTGTAGGTAAACAAGATGAACAAGAGGCCCATGGGCCACATCGCTCACCTGAGTAACTTGGGTGATGCAGTTCTTTACCAGATTTCCCCTCTTGCTATACCTATTGCCCCCCCCTACCCCCTTCCCTTTCATGATTTTGATACTTAAGAATCTACACTACCCCATGCAGGATGCTTCCACATAAGTTTCAGCTTTTCTGGCCCATTTTTCTGAACAATTTTCTTAAAAGATTTTTCCTAATTATATCTATTAAAAACTTGGATTCCCTACTGTGGCCCCGCCTTACCCCCGGGGGTCATGATTTCAACAATTTAATATCTACACTTCCCAAGGATGCTTCCACATAAGTTTCAGCTTTACTGGCCCAGTGGTTCTTGAGAAGAAGATTTTTAAAGATTTGTTCCATATATTTCTATGTAAAAACTGGATTCCCTATTGTGGCCCCGCCCTACCCCCGAGGGTCTTAATTTTAATAATTTAATATCTACACTACTCAAGGATGCTTCCACATAAGTTTCAGCTTTACTGGCCCAGTGGTTCTGGATAAATTCTTTTTTAAAGATTTTTTCAATATATTTCTATGTAAAAATTGGATTCCCTATTGTGGTCCTGCCCTACCCCCGGGGGTCATGATTTTCAGAATTTAATATCTACACTACCCAAGGGTGTTTTCACATAAGTTTCAGCTTTCCTGGCCCAGTGGTTCTTGAGAAGAAGATTTTTTAAAGATTTGTTATATATATATTTCTATGTAAAAATCGGATTCCCTATTGTGGCCCCGCCCTACCCTGGGGGTCATGATTTTAACAATTTAATATCTACACTACCCAAGGATGCTTCCATTTAAGTTTCAGCTTTCCTGGCCCAGCGGTTCTTGAGAAGAGGATTTTTAAAGATTTGTTCTAAATATTTCTATGTAGAAACTTGATTCCCTATTGTGGCCCCGCCCTACCCCCGGGGGTCATTATTTTGACAATTCAATATCTACACTTCCCAAGGATGCTTCCATATTACTTTCAGCTTTCCTGGCCCAGTGGTCTTGAGAAGAAGATTTTTAAAGATTTGTTCTATATATTTCAATGTAAAACTTGGATTCCCTTTTGTAGCCCTGACCTACCCCGGGGGGTCATGATTTTAAGAATTTAATATCTACACTAGCCAAGGATGTTTCAACACAAGTTTCAGCTTTCCTGGCCCAGTGGTTCTTGAGAAGAAGATTTTTAAAGATTTGTTCCATATATTTCTATGTCAAACTTAGATTCCCTATTGTGACCCTGCCCTACCCCTGGGGGTCATGATTTTAAAAATTTTAATATATACACTTCCCAAGGATGCTTCCACATAAGTTTCAGCTTTCCTGGCCCAGTGGTTCTTGAGAAGAAGATTTTTAATGAACCAACCCTATTTTTGTCTTTTCTTGATTACCTCCACTTGTAAGGGAACTTGGCCCTTCATTTTAACTATTTAAATTTCTCTTTACCCAAGGATGCTTTGTACTTAGTTTGGTTAAAATTGGCCCATTGGTTCTTGAGAAGAAGTCAAAAATGTGAAAAATACAGACGGACAGACAGACAGCTGCGTTAAGACGGACAGACGGATGGACGGAGTACGGACAAAATGTGATCAGAAAAACTCACTGGAGCCTTCGGCTCAGGTGAGCTAAAAACTGTATTTTAAACTGTCATTTTCAATGAAAATTTAAGAAAATCAGTCATGAATATGAGAGTTTTTTTTTCAAATGTATCCAGATTGCCTACAGTCTCACAGAAAAGGGTACTTAGTATGTTCATGGCCTCTTCTTTAAACCAATATCAAATTTAATATAGGTATCCGGTTTACTTTTCATATGATTTTAAATTGAATGTCACGAAAATATCCAATTTTTTACATAATTCTGCTTAAGCCGTCAAGTACGGGAAAAAGAAAGTTGATATTGATTATGACGTCAAAATGGATCTAGCACCAAACAATTAGTCTAAAGTTATTTACTAGATCTTGACCTAGGTCAAGATCTAGTAAATGTCCTTAGACTAACATTTTGGTGCTAGATCCATTATGACGTCATAATCAATTTCAACTTTCTTTTTCCCGTACTTTACGGCTCTAATAGAATTATGTAGAAAATAAAGCATTTTCATGGAATTCAATTTGAAATCACCTGAAAAATAGTCCGGGTACCTATATTAAATTTAACATTATTCAAAAGAAGAGACCAAGAACATACAAATTACCGTTTTCTGAAAGACTGTAGGCAATCTGGATACATTTTGTTTGTGTGATATGGAAAAAACTCCCGTATTCATGACTAATTTTCTTAATTTTTCATTGAAAATGACAGTTTAAAATATGGTTTTTCATCTTATTTTCCTACAAATTATGCCCCGAAACACCTTTTTTGACCAAGCTTAAGTTATAAAGCATCAACAAGGAATTCATTTCTTGAATTTGATAAATTTATAGGCACCCTTCATTTACTAGATTTGACCTTAATTGCAATAAAACTTACTACAATACGCAAGTTTCGAGATTATATATCTCCCTTGGTGCATTCTTCCGCTGAGGAGGGGGGTTTCGTTGCCGCGTAAACAGACAGATGGGACAGATATTTATATATCGGACACATTGCATCATCGATATACTGGTTTATCATCATAAATACATGATTGTCAGGATGCAATCTACAACTCAAGAATAACGGAATTAATGTAAAAGCGTCATTTTTTAAAGCAAAAAATTGTTACAAAAAGAAAATACATTCTAGTGGATGTAAGACTTTTCAGACGAAGGAAGAGATATGGACCTCTGATAATTGCGGTTCACATGCATCTGATAATTGCACGTTGGCAATCTAACTGACACATTGATTCTTTTCCTTATCATAACTTTTTAAAAAACTCACTATTTTGAAAATGTTTGTACCATCAAGAAAACTGGTTACTTGTTATAAAGATTACGACGTTTCTTTCGTTTTCAAGTACCATGTAATTGAAAGTATTTGTAAATATGCATAGTTGAGCTTGGTAAAATCATCAAATGCATCACTGCTTAACATTATTATCTTTCTATAACATTTAATAAATTTTAAAAGCCATAAATGTAAATTTATTTATGTACGTGTGTATACAGAAACAACCTGTCCCACCTCCATGCTGAAATGGATACTTTTTGCGCCTCTTTCGTTGAAGAGCTACAATCTCGAAACTCGCGTATTATACAATAAAATTTTACAATTACAAAATCATATGCACTGAAGATTTTTAATTTTTTCTAAAATGTAAACAAAGTACATATATTTGCATCAATGCATGGGTGTACGCAATTAAAACAGAAGCTAAATTATAACAATAATTCAATTTATTAATAAAGCATCAAGTTAAATGTACTCTATACATTGTGAAATCTTAAATGAAATTCATGTTGAAGGCTAAAATGTATAGGACTACATGAACATACACTTGACAACTTTTACTTAAAAAAAAATCTTGCTCGCTCTTTAAGAAATTTTTTTTCCATTTACAAAAATTAGGAGAATTTAAAGAATCGACCTTCAAGACATTATCGTCCAAGGAAGTTTTTTCTAAAATAAAGATTACAGATGACTGAAATATACCATCTAAAAGAGAGTAAGAGAAAGAAAAAAAACGTATGTCAGGTAAATTAAGCATCTCAATTCTCTTTGGCCCCGTGGGGATCCGGGTCAGAATAGGTCCTCAGTACCCCCTTGCTTGTCGTAAAAGGCGACTAAATGGGGCGGTCCTTCGGATGAGACCGTATAAACCGAGGCACCGTGTCACAGTAGGTGTGGCACGATAAAGATCCCTCCCTGCTCAAAGGCCGTAAGTGCCGAGCATAGGCCTAAATTTGCAGCCCTTCACCGGCAATGGTGACGTCTCCGTATCAGTGAAATATTCTGGAGAGGGACGTTAAAACAGTATACAATCAATCAATCAATTCTCTTTGCGCATCACTAAATCCTTAGCATGTCCGGTCAACATACATAGGATGCTTATTCATTGTAGGCACCTGATCCCACTTTTGAAATTTCCAGAGGTCCATGTTTATGCCCTATTCACAAAATTGTTTTCTTTGTTATTCTTACGAGATAAGTCACTGTCCGTTATTATCATCTCTTTATCATTTATCGTTTATTTTAATAACCAACAAACATAGAAGTAAAACAAGGGATAAGACTTCACGGGGAACGTTACTTCTCAAGGGTCCTTAGGATAGATAAAAATTGATAAAATTTATTGCACATCTCTGTGGCACTAAATAAATATGATAGGGTTTAATGGTCCTATATCTATACACTTGAGAAAGCTATCAAGGTTTGAAGGTATACATTTGATTTACAATGTTTTGTTTAATAGTGAAGGGAGATCTGCAGATTTATTAGTAAGTAAAATTCACATCCAGAGGAGAGTTTTATTTTCCAGAATTACTGAATCATTTTTTTATACATCCGTTATTATAATGCAATTAATGACATACATGTATCGAAACATGCAATAAAATATATATTATAAAATTTTTAAAAGAAAATTTATAATTTGAGACAGCGATACCGAACTGTCCGAGGATAGAGTGTGTACAAGTAAAAATTAATAATATATTTGACATATATACATGTAGATCCAAATAATTTTTTTATGCAATATTTCATTACTTGTAATAAATTATTTAAAGCATGAACATGAAGCTTTTTAATTTGTCTTTGGAGAATTCTGAATATGAATACCTCTTTTTCAGCAGTGATCCAAACTGGTTCTGCATCGTCCCACCAAATGGAGAGATTTTGGTCCGGATTAGTACCAATTAAAAAATTCTTGTCCTTGTCGACGTCATACATAAAATTTCCTACCATACCATGGGATTCGCAATGCAAACCTTTTACATGACATGAAAAAAACAACATATTTATAACTACAAATTTCTTATTCACTGAACAGTGATAAAATTTTACAGTTCCAAATAATTATAAAAAAAAACCTTGTCCTGTTTGAAATACATGTATAACTATTTTCAATTAACGTTAAAAAGTTAGGCGAAACATTACCTGTCATGATGGAGTAATAATTTGGGTAAGATAAAGTAGGATAGTCTGACAACATGTATTCCGCCTTCACGCCTTCTTTCGCCATTTTAGCAAAAGCCGGCAGATTCACGTGGTCAAAATAGTCCCAACGAAATCCGTCCATCAGGATAAGAACAAGTTTAGAACATGACGCGAAGTAAAATGTTGATAGCAGGAAAAGTACTTTTGTTGTATGCATGTAACACATCATCTCTGATCACCAAAGAAAAATCTGAAAAGAAATGTGAGAAGAAACACTGTCCCTTCACGGTATAGAAATCATAAAGGTGACTCAGAGAAAATTTACTACGTAATCGGCATACTTTCTGTCAAAATAAAAAAAATGTGTCATCTTTATAAGCCATGTTAATATTTTGGATGTGAAACGAAGATCCGAAATTAATTAAATCATCTTGAATTTAACACATTCATATTTTCCATATCACTCTAGATCTCAACTGATTGTTTAAAATCATCATAGTTCTAGAGAAACAAAATTTAATATAAATATAATTTCTCACTAGTCTTGATCTGATTTACAAATGTACTTACTATTTGGGTAAAAGTTGGAAAACAGGTTTGGTCAGGAGAAGGTTACATAATTCCTTCATACGACGAACTACGATACTGTCTCAGGTCAATGAACATTGAAATATTGCTAACAAAACTGAATAAAAGTCGCGTGTGTTTATCTATTATGTCTGTAAACAAGTTCACTGAGAACGAAGAAAATGAAGGATTGTCACATTATTTTAATGTTCTTCATTATATTTCAAGTTTTCAAAATAAAAACAAACAACCTATTTATTCTGTTTCTTCACAAAAAATATTTTCTAACATATACGGTTAAACACACTTTATATAATTCAATGTTTAAAATATAAAATTATATAAAATGCATTCACCGTTTAAGATCACCAAGTCTTTACTATTTCCTTTTGATTTATCGTTCAATAATCTTATCAGCTGGACAACAATTGACACTTTTTTCGCATTTGACCCAATTTTTTAAAGCATTTGTTTAAAACTAATAAATTGACAAGTCTGTAATCTTACATATCAAAATATTGTCAAATAAGGCTAATTTGAAAATGTACACAGCGGATCGAATAAAGACTCAATAATCTTTAATTGTAAAATTATTTTTGTTATTTAAGGTAAGATTCTTATTATACATTAATAGGTATACGATTGTGACAATACTTTTATGTGTAAAATTCTGACTGCCAATAAATATTTTGAGGTAAAAATGAATATAGAAGGGATTGAACCTAAGCGGTAAATCCTACATGATAATGTACAAGACTTTTTCATCAAAACCCGTTAACTGACAGTACGGCGCATACCATCGAAAAACAGACTTGTTAAAATTTTCCAATAATTTGGATTTTTTTTACTACTCATAAACGCATACACTTTCAGAAAAGTTTCGTAAGTAAATAATTCTGATAATTATTTTAGAATTAATAATTATCTATGGTTCATACATTGTAGATATCAACATTGCAACGTGTTCGGACTTCCACATTTCAAGCCAAACACGCATGCGTAGTTTTCATAAACAAAACAGCATAGCAAGAGATGGAATCCCGGTGGACCTGCTACATTGACAAAGCTTAAG
>PRKT01000046.1:997551-1084706 GCA_003671525.1 Saccostrea glomerata
GGGGGGGGGGGGGGGGGGGGGGGGGGGGGGGGGGGGGGGGGGGGGGGGGGGCTGGAAGGAAAATACATTACTACTTATGAAAGTTTTACACAAACTGGGACGGGTAAAATACAGACGGAAGCAAAAAGTTGGAATATAACATGAAAAATACTGTTTCACGCGGTCGATTTGTGCTACGGCGTCAGAAATAACTGTCATAGTTCTTATCAGGTTTACGATGCTCTTCAAGCGGAAGCTGATGGAAAGAAGTTTACTGTATACAGGAAGGACAATATTCCAGAACGATACAACCTTAAGAAACATTATCGGGTGTCGCCAATATTCATAGAGGCAGATGATGGCGTATATATCACCTTGCCATGTAAATGTGTGGGCTGCTCACCTTGTGTAAGTTGTACAGCTTTATTTCATATGGAGAGTAACCGTGTAGAAATAAAATCCAGATATGTTAGATTGAAAATTTGTAGTTTTTGTTATTTTTAGTTACTTTTTTATCATTTGTATTGTCTATTTGTATTTCTACAATTTAGAGTTGTAGTTTGATAATCTAAAACTCAAGTATCAAACAATGTAACGCATAATATTGCTATTTTATATTTGTGTAGAAAAATCAAATATACATGTACAATTAAGTCTAATAAGTTTTTTTATATTTGTAGGTCACCTGAGTAAACTCAGGTGACCTATTGCCATCTGTTTTCGTCCGTCGTCGTGCGTTGTGCGTTAACATTTGAACATTTTCAGCTTCTTCTCTGCAACCACTGAACCAATTTCAACCAAATTTGGCACAAAGCATCTATGGGTGAAGGGGAAAAAATTGTGAATATCATGATCCCTGCCCCCCTGGGGCCTGAGGGGTGGGGCCAAAACCACTAAAATTAGTGCAATCTTTGAAAATCTTCTTCTTTACTCCTGGACATCAAGCAGTCAAACTGTTTGTATGATTGTAATCAGCATTGAGTCCTCTACAAAATTTGTGAAATTCATGGCCCTGCATGGGGTCAAGGGTTCTAGTGCTAGAGCGGGGCTAAATAAGTATATAGTGAAAATGCATTATTTCTTTGAAAATCTTCTTCTCTGCTCCTGGGTATTAAATAAACCAACTAAGTGCATAGTTATAATAAGCAAGAGTGCCTCTACCAAAATTGTGAATTTTATGGCCCCAGGGTCAGGGGTTCTAGTGCTAGAGCGGGGCTCTGTAGATTATATAGTGAAAATACATGAATTCTTTGAAAATCTTCTTCTCTGCTCCTAGGTATTAAATGAATAAACTAAGTGCATTGTTATGATGAGCAAGGGTGCCTCTACCTAAATTGTAAATTTTATGGCCCCAGGGTCAGGGGTTCTGGTGTTAGGGCGGGGCTCCATAGATTATAAAGTGAAAACACAGGATTTCTTTAAAATCTTCTTCTCTGCTCCTAGGTATTAAAGAAACTAACTTAGTGCATAGTTATGATGAGAAAGGGTGCCTCTACCTAAATTGTGAATTTTATGGCCCCAGGGTCAGGGGTTCTGGTGTTAGGGCGGGGCTCTATTGATTATATAGTGAAAATACATGGATTCTTTGATTTTTTTTCTCTGTTCCTAGGTGTTAAAAAAAACTTACTTAGTACATAGTAATGATGAGCAAGAATGCCTCTTCTAAAATTGTGAATTTTACGGCCCCAGGGTCGGGTTTCTGGTGTTAGGGTAGGACTCTATATATATTATAGTGAAAATACATGAATTCTAGCAAAATTGTGCAATGTTTGGATCTAGGCCTAAGGGTCCGGGGTTTATGTGTGAAAGGGGCACTACTGATTAGTTGACATGCATTTTTTGCTCCCCTACCCTGCCTTTGGGTATTAAGTAACCAAACTAAGCAACTGCTAAGTGTATTGTTATGATGATCAATAGTGTCTCTTTCAAAATTGTGAATGCCATAGCATCTGGCATAAAACATGAATCAAATTCAGTCACCGGAAAGTTGTTGCATAATGCTCAGGTGACCTATAAATTTTAGATTTTAAATTGATTATTTTCCATATAAATATGTTTAGACATTGTTTTTTGTAATGTAAATCTTTAAAAGAAAAAAAAACCATTATCATTATGCTTTGTACGCTTTTTAAAAAAAAGTATTTCCCTATGAAAGTTTATTTTTATTTTGAATACTTTATATTTGTTGTAGATGGATTTAAAAAAATCGTATTCAACGATTAAAAAGTTAAAATTAAAGAAATTTTATATGAATATTTTAAGCATCCTGTTTTAGACTATACCTTATGCGAACGTTTATAACTACGAGGGAACTGGGCCAATCAGAGGGATGCATGGCTATGACAACACTGATCCCGATATGCGGGCGATATTTTTGGCATCTGGACCAGGTTTGTATATACCGGCAGTATATTTTTGTACGATAATTTTCAACATTATTTAAAAAAAATAAATAAATAGAATTCTAGGATTTTTCATTGCAAGTTTCAGAAGATATTTTAAAACCATTTAAAAAGGAAAAATAATACCTAAGTAAATTTATAGCATCTGTTTATTTGAAAATTTGTCATATACATGTATAAGTATAATAATTGCTATTGAATTTTCTATCACTTAAATATTATATTGAACTTTGTTTTAAATCTTTTTTCAAATACTACTCTTAGACTAAAAGTAAAATTATCTAAACTTTTTTTTCAGAATTTAAGAAAAATTATACCAGCAAGCCATTTTATAATGTAGAATTATACCAGCTGATGTGCAAGATTCTTCAAATAAATCCAAATCCTCATCATAATGGCACGTGGTCAAACGTATCACCAATGTTATCAACACAAGACACAATACCTTATAGTTCTACATCTGACGAATTGTGATCGTATAAATACATATTTTTAATTAAAATAAAAAAAATTTTTAATTGTGATATTGTTCGAAACATAATTTACATAAGACGATTGATCAAAATTTCGTTTTAGTGATTAAATGGCTAGCTAAACACAAATGTCTGTGTTTAGTAACTTTAGTAGATGCTTTGTTAATTAAAGCAATACAAGCTGCATTTTTGAAAATTTAAAATGTGTTATTATCGGGTATAATAAATTTGTATGTAACTTAAACCTTTATGATCAATTACACTAAAATAAAGCATAAGAAATACTTCTATTTACAATTCAATATACAGTTATGTATAAAACATCATTATTGTACAGAACGACAATAATGTAATTTTGATTCAATCGAAGCTTAAAAACAGTTCCTCCATCGCAAATATGGATAACAGAAGTTTATTAACGTTATTTTTTTCTGTCATTAAAATAGTTAATTAAAATTTTGCAACAACTTTCCGACATAAAATTTGCAGCTCATTTTGCTTGAAAAGATTTTAATTTATTCTGTATGTTCTTGTGAACATAACAGTATAGCAATCATAGCAAAGAAAAGAAAAAAACTGTCGTTAACATACCGATATTCATTTAAAAAATTGAGATTTTAGAAATGCTGTGAACATGTTATAAAAATTACAGAAGTTTTCTGATAAGACAGTTAGGTGCTAACATGTATCCTTAAATAATTTAGTAAAATAAGACATATACTCAATAAAGCGTAAAGCACAATTTCCTCTAGATCTGTCTTGATTAATGTTGATTTAATAAATAGACCCTTATTTAGATTGCATTTTCAAAATAGGAGAACAAGATTTTAAACAGCATGTCCACTTTATCATAATCATTTAAATTCAATAATTTAGTATAATTTGCATGCGCTTACCGGTACGCTCATTGGCAGATTTGATTTTGAACAGTTATTACTGAGGAAACACGCTTTTAGTTTTTTTTTATTCCTTCATCAAATGGCATGAAAAGTACAACGGACTCGGAACAGTTCCGTTTTATTTCTGTCTTTTATGAAGAAATATCAGTAGAAACCTCTGCCACGCCTTGTTTTTGTGATATCTTTTACGGAAATGAGAATATACACATCCGTAATTAAGTCTTTTGTAAGTTTCTTTGAACTTGTTGGGGGAGAACGAAGAAAGGTCTTATTAGAATGACCTCAAAGGTAATAAGAAAAGCAGATTTTAACGTTGAGATTTGAGTTTTTTGCATACCTTCATGTACCAAGAGAAAGTGACTTTTAGTGCAAAAATTGATTAATAAATACCAGCTTCGAACAGTTGAACTGAATTAAACAAAATATATACACAATAAGACTGGGCACAAAATCTTCAAATTTACTAGGATGTCGCCCTCTTCCTACGTTAAAAGTCTAAAAATTTTGAGGTACATGCTTATGTATTAATTTCTCCATTAAGTGGCATGAAAAGTACAGTAGGCTCTGCACAGTTCCGTGATATTTCTGTCTATAAGGAAGAAATCTAAGCAGTTACCTGTCTTTTCTTACCCTGACACGCCTTGTTCTAGTTTTATCTTCGACGGAAATGAGAATATACCAATCGTTAATTAGGTCTTTTGTAAGTTTCTTTGAAATTCCTGGGGAAGAAAGCGAAGGAAGGTCTGGTTAGAATGAATCTAAAGAAACAAGAGGCCCATGTGCCACATCGCTCACCTGAAAACTTTAGCTAAGAAAAGAGCAAAAATCAATTCAGTAAATGCATAAATGGTCCCAATCCTAAAAGGGGATAGGGGTATGATTTGAACAAACTTGATTCTATGTAAACTTGAATTTATGTAAAACCTTGATCGTCCATTGTGACCCCGCCCTACCCCCGAGGATCATGATTTAAATTTTCACTACCTGAGGATATTTCCATATAAATATGACCAATTATGGCTTTGCAGTTCTCAAGGAGAGGATTTTCAAAGATTTTTCCTATACTTTCCTATGTAAATCTTTGATCGTCCATTGTGGCCCCGCCCTACTCCCAGAGCAAATTTGAATCCTTACATAAAAAGTCTAAAGTTTGAGTTATGGGTCACAGAGTTTTGAAAATAATTCGATTAACTCAAAATATTAATTTATAAACTGCGAGAAAATCACTAAAGTACCATTCAAGAATTGCAGATCAATATTTCTCACTATTACCAACACTTATTGAAGTATCTTCCAAACGTACAGTATGTGTGCCAAGAATACGAACTTAATCAAATAAAAAATTATCGAAACATTCTTTCTTTCCTTTGTATATTCAAGCTTAATGTATGTCACTTGTCAGCTTCTTAGAAAAGTTCACGCAGAACCTCTTACTTCAAAACTGTTTATTCTCATATAATTTTTATAACATATTTAAATTCAACAATGTAAATTGTTCAAGGTTCAATGAAAAAACTGCTCAAAATCCACAAAGAAGAAAAATTTATTTTGGATTATTTCTTGTGTTGGAAAGATATTCAGCAGAAAATTCTGATATTCTGCACATTTATTAAATTTAAGATCTTGAAACGTTAGTCTCACATACTTTTACTCGGAGAATGTTTTCCGTTATGATATGCTAGTAATTTTGATATAGGTCTGATTTCATATTTTTAGAACAAATTTTACAACTTCCCTCAGCATACTTCGCCGAGAAATGAAGATATGTTAAAGAAGTCAAGATAAAAATTTCACCGCTTTTGCCTGAAAATCACATACCGGTAATATAAACAATATTTCAAAATTAACATCACTGACCCCAACTTTTTCTTTCATTATTTTTAACTATACTCAATACTTGTGATTGATCAGCAATGAAGTCGTAAAAAGTTTGATACAAGAAAATATCTAATGCCTTTTTAGATTTTTAATACCCCAAATATGTTACTTTTTCAGTGCATAAAAGCCAAACAATAATTTTTGCGCATTAATTTGCAAGATTTGTTCAACATTAGGTATTATTCAAACTATTTTACATAAAATAAGATTATATTAATTGAAATACATGTAGTTAAACTGATAAATATGATAACGGTTAAAGTAATTAACCAAAGAGTTAAAATTGAAGTGCAAAAAGGTCAACTTAATTGTACCGTAGGTTCTATTTTCTGTGCGTTGTTTAGTCATACTATATAAGTACTTATCTAAAATATACTTCTAAAAAAATCCTTGCTTTAAGAAATTTCACAAGTGACATACCTTAAGAATAGGGAAAAAATAACTGTGTGTGTCTTTGACAATTCCACAAGAGAAAAGTAAATTGATGTACGGTCAATTCTCGAATTATCGCCATTCGATTCATCGCCATTTTCGCAATACCGCCATCATTTTCTAAGAACGTTTTTCCTGCTATATAAAATTCTCTCTAAATTCGCATACCGCCATATCCGCCACCCTGTTTTCACAACAAACGTCCATTTTTTTAAGTGTCAATTATCTCGATATACCGCCACAGGTGCATGTGGTCAAGGAAGAGCGGCTAATTGGTTGACACTATCCCTGTTGTAAAGCATGCAAAGGCAGATAAGGTACATGCAATTAAGTAATTAAACAAGAATTAAATAAACAATAATTTTATCATGAACTGTTATAATAGTTTTGTTTTCTGTTTAATAAAAATCATTTAGTCACTGCATCCCAATGGGAGCCGTTATTGTTAAAGTACGCCAATATCAATATTATTTTGATGATCTCTTCTTTAAACAATGAAAAGTTTGCTGAAAAAATAATTAATATACGGTATAGATTGTGAACGTTTCATTAAGGCCCCGCAAGGATTTGCGGGTGCCCTATAGTAATCACTCTGTCTGTCCGTCTGTCTGTCTAGCTGTCTGTCTGTCCGTCTGTCACTCTTCCGTCCACAAATTTTCTGTTTTTTTCTAATAACTTTTTTTATGGTTGCCCAATTAAAATCATATTTGGTATGGTAGTTCAATAGGCAGAAAGACATATTTTGATGCTAAGTTTGTTTCTGTATGTCCCCTGGTTTGGAGCTGGGTGGTGGGGTAGATTCCTTAACTTTATATAAGAATGCATTGGCAAAGAGAGATAACTGCTAAAGATGTTCCCATTGTAAACTGAATGCTGCTATGAGTCCCTTTGGATTAATTAGCTTTCCTCCTGAAGAAAATCCAAAGCATTATCTTTATCTGTCAAATTGAGATGAATTACCACCTCTGTCTGCAAGTGAAGTTTGTTTTGAAGATAAGTCAATTTGGTGTGCTGTGAACACTCAGAAATGTGGATTTAAATATAAATGTTCATACTTTATTTATGTTGAAATAGATATGATTTCATTGAATCTAAAAACAAGAAATAGATTAAAGAAGATATATTTTTTTATTTTTACTTTTTTTCCCTTTATGTAAATTCAAGAATATTAATTTTTAAGGTGGTTGTAAAAAAAAAAAAACATTCTACCATTATAAATGCTGAAAAAGTTTTTATAGTAACATTAGAAATTTTTGAAATTATGAGAAAAAAAAACTTTTTGAGAGTGAAAAAAATCTCGTAAAAAATGTCTTTCATAAAATTATTAGATGGTATTCGTGGGATTCGAACCCTAGCAATAAAAATCCGCCGTATCAATAGCATACTGCTTTGAGACTAATGCGTTAACCACTATACTACACCGCTCATGTTGATTTAAGGACATTGGCAAGTCACGGTAATCCGGAGAAAAAAGGTTTATATCATGGGTTTATTCACTAATAAAACTGTAATTGAGAGTGATCTCCCGTGTAGAATTCTCTATGAAATGAAAGCCAACAAAGCGTATTTTACAGAGGTAAACAAAAGCACATGTGCTTCCTTCAACGAGTAGAATCATCTCTACAGCAAGAAAGAAAAACGATGACTGTTTTGTTGTACATCGTGTTCAGGGACAGACAGTAAACAGTGGTCAACAGACCGTTATTTATCGCATACTCATAATGGGAAGGACAATCACAAGATATGACAAATGCCGAGAACCTGTAACTGAATGAGGTCGTGAGAAGGAGGCACCATTTACATGTAGTAACTGTAAACAAATATAAAACAAATCTGTGCCAATATTTTATAAAAATTTGTTTCCAATATGGTAAATTACTTAACATAAACTGTCAAACAGTTTTTACCATTAAGAATACGAATTAGATTCTAAGGGAAGTAACTCTAAAATAATAAACAGTGTTGCTAGATCTGTGTCATGTTTCTAAATTTGTGTTTTTAGTCATTATATTTAGATATGATTGGAAATGGGGATACAATAATGTATATAATATATAAACTTTCTGAAATGACTGGATTTTGTAAATTTTTTAGGGTAAAAAATTAAGTACGTCCTTTTTATCAACATTTTACATAGGAAATGCATTTAGAAATGTAAAAACAAAATTTAATAAGGAAAGGTGGCTTGGTGGGTTAAATGTACCAGAATATAACATGTTTATTATCATTAAAAATGATCAAGAGTTCTTGAAAAAATCTATACAAAAGCCAGGAACCTTGCCAATGTCCTTAAGGCATTTAAATCATGTTTGTGATATGACCCGCGACTTAATGGACTTGAAGTATTTCTCGGAAAGATGCTAATGTTGTGTCATAAAAGTGTACTTTTAAGGTATAGTGGGTCTTCTCTCCATGTTTTTGAAAACCAAAAAATGTGTATTTTATTGCACACTTTTAGGATCATCTTTCAAAAAAATGGAGAGAAGACCCACCCATATTGAAAAATTTTGTTTAAGTATGAGAAAATGATCGTTTTTGTTCTTTTTAGTGTGTGTAAGCTTTTTCATAGGCAAATATTTTCAGTCCTTGTAAGATTTTTGTAAATTGTAGAGATATTACATAAAGTATACTTTAATATTAGATGAGATATGACATAAAATTTGGATATAATAGAGATTTAGTTTTTTCTCTTCTTATCAGTCGCGCTATAGACATTCTGCTCGCCTTATACGCCCATCTTCTTTTAAGAATACAGTTGCTGTTGCTTAATTTCTTCTTACATTTTTTAATCATTCCGTAAGCTGCACCGTTATAATTCTACCCCATGGCGGGGCCCTCGCTGACTGGTCAGTTTTCTAGTTAACAATGATTCCATAAACAGTAAATTTATTCAAGAATTCTTTTTACATACTATCGGCAATATATCACGAGGATCGAACCAGCATTTTTTTTCAGTATCAGACACGCAGATCTACATGCTTCCACATGTACTTGTCTTTATTTCATAATTGCACATTTTGTTTTAGCAAAATTGTATATTAAAAAAATTTACTTGAAATATGTTTTTATATACATGTACATGTAATAATAAGAATAGAAACGCTAAATGGTATTTCTAAGAATGGTAACTCTACTTCTTGTTTTCTAAAAGATGGGAAATTCAATTCATCGCCAAATTCGTTATACCGCCATGATTTCTAAATTACAAAAGGTGGTGGTTTATCGAGAATTAACTGAACATCTAATGTTACACGGGTACCTATAGAGATCTATATGTTAGCGGTTGACGATTACTAATTATTTTTTTCTTTATCAACAGCTTTTGAGGCTGTGTTCATTTTACAGTGAACTCTACGCACTATTTATTGTATGGTAATTTTCATTTATTTTAAATCACTCTCTTATCACATGTAAAATTCTTTGTAAATGGAAATTTATTAACACTAAAAGGTCTGGGATATTGTCGCGTGAAAAATGCTTTCTCATACGTATCTCATTAGAACCTTTTTTTATGTTAACGAGTCTTATATTAATTACCATCTTGGTGATGACTTTGTTGAATAAGCCAGTCAGCAACTTCAAAGCAAATCTTGTAATAAGGCGTAGGCACAATATACTCACACTGCTCAACGCGTTATCGGCAACTCGGTTGTTATCGGACACTCGGTTGATCACAATTTTTTACAGGGTAATAAATTATTTCAAATAAACTCTGTTAAAATAGAAACAGAGAATGTTCATTATTATTTTTGTACACAGAAATAAATATGGATACAAAATAATGCCTCGATACGTATTAGTAAAGCATTTGTTAGCCTTTGGAAGGCTTTAAAAGTCAAATTTGTTATATTTTGCAAGTTTTTCTCCAATTGGCATAACTGTAAATAGCTTTCTTCTTCAAAATCCTTATATTTACCTAGCGTTAATGATTGTCCACAAGAAGGCATCGTCAGAATCTTGCAAATATGTTATTAAAGGACAAAAATTGCCCAATTTTAACTTTCAGTATGTTATCGGAAATACGGTTGAATAATTCGGAAACTTCGGTTTTGGTTATCGGAAACAAAGGTTGAGACAGATTAGAAAAAATATAAAGGAACGACAGAAATCCGCATGAAATCTAAATATATAAAGTGGCTGGCAAACAATTCTAATTTTTGGTTATTATTTACCTCTTTTAAGAATATGAAACTTTAAAAAATGCGTGTTTTTGGCATTTCTCACTGAAATTTGCATGTTCTTGACCTGTTGTTAAATATGGTATTAGTTTTTAATTTCATTTCAAGCTACCGAGGTCGCCCTTAGTTAGAGTGTCTGCTCTAGACTAGCTCGCCGAGTAAGGAGTCGATCCTTATACGTTGCTGGTGCGTATCCCAAAGTGGGACGCCGCAATAGGTGCTAGCACAAAAAGATCCTTCACTGCTCAATGGCCCTAAATGCCGAGTATAGGACAAGTTTTGTAGCTCTCCGTCGGCAAGTGGTGGCGTCTCCATATGACTTGAAAATTCTCAAGATGGCGTTAAACAACATACAGTCAATCAAGGTGATGAGCGCTTAGCGAAAGAACAGTTGCCAGTCATTTTATCGACTTAGCACAGGGGACACCGAGATTCAAACTCACAACCTTTCCAACACGAATAAATTTATAAGTTTACTGGCCAAAAGCAATTAAAGAGTTCAAACTCAATAAAATTAAGGGCGGTTAAATGTATTTCCAAATAGGGCGTTAGAACAAACTATATGACATAGAATTAAAACTTTTGAGGAGAAAAGAGTTTGACATAAAAAATTACGAAATCGTAAACACGGATCTCTAAAGACATCGGAGGTTGTTTAACATACCAAGAAGGAATAAGAACCCCCTGATAAACGGTTACATCCAGCAGTGTGCTCTTCGTCATTATTGGCCAGATGCAATGTGTAAATAGAGCTCATGCTCAGATAGATCGAGGGGGGATTCACATGGATATTGCATTGCTATTGGATGTTTTACTGAAGCAAAAATTCTCTGCCCCCCCCCTCACCCCGCCCAAGTGTAATTGAAAACGCCAATCACTGACTGTAGAAAAAGTTAAACATATGAGGAACTGAAAATGAATCAAACTGTGACATGATTCCGGGGATCATGGGGGAACTTGATTTAAAAAAAATAATAATAATGTAATACTCAGTATACCATAATACAAAAGTAATTGTTATGATATGATAAATTAAAGATTTACGTCTGAAACCTCCTGAAGCTTAAGGAGGTTCACTTGAATGGAAAACATGAAAAATGATTAAACAGATAGGATAGTTCTATCATTTATATTATTAATCTTATTTATAACCATTCATATCAAAACAAACTTACGAACCTTACGGACAACCCTTGAAAATAAATTTCAAAATTACTTCTAACACATTACGTTTGCTTTTTTCAAGAATTGACAGATTATAATGGAATTTTCCAAACTATTTATGAAGCTAAAGGAAACTTTTTAACCTGCGTTTCCAGTAACATACACCCTTCAAAAACCGAGTTATCCGGCTACGTACATCAACCTTGTTGCCGATAACATGTTTTCAACTAACGAGATATTTTAAATGACTGTTTTCTAAGCCTTAATTTGGATTTTTAATCTCAGTTTGCTGATTTAAAGGTATCTGATTGTCCATAGAATAAATATACCAGCTCGATAGAATAAATTAAATTTGAATTCTACAAAAGTTAAATTGTGATGACATAATCCGATTTTTTAAAATAAAATATTATCCGAGAGAGCTGTAGATCTTTTGATTCGGTTTGTGCTTTCTGCTGCTGAAAGTATAATCAATTATCTGTCATAGATCACAAACTTCGTTTGCTGAAATTGAAATTGTTATTTTTTAAGAACTGAAAGCCTTGACCGCAGAATATCATGGAATTTCGTCTTTTTTTAATCTATTGTTGAAACAGAAGGAAAATTTTTAACCTAGGTTTCCGATAACCTGCACCCGTGAAAAACCGAATTATCCGGCAACTTCAACCGTGTTTCCGATAACATGTTTTTGCCCAACGAAACATTTTAAATGCCCGTAAATTAAACCATAATTTGAATTTTGATATATGTCTGCTTATCTAAAGGTTTATGATTGTCCATATAGTTAATAAATCACTTTATTTTATCAAACAAATTGATTCTGACCTCTACAAAAACTAAAATATGTTGACATATTCAGAAAATTTTATTAAATTTCATTTTAAAGAGCTGTAGATCTCTTGAAAGAGTGCGATTTGGATCGTGCTTTTTACCGCTGAAAGTATTATCATTTATCTGCAAAAGATCACAAACTTTGTTTGCAGAAGTACACAATTATCATTGAATGAAGAAATTTAAAATCACCTACGTTTCCTTTGCATTGTTTTTTCCTGCACCGAGTATCCGATAACAACCGAGTTGCCGATAACGCGTTGAGCAGTGTGATACTGGGTATTTTACTTTATTGAAATCACCGTATGCAATTAACAGCTTTATGACCTCGCTTTATGTTCTCGTTAATTTGTGGTACGTATACTATTCAGAGGTACATATATTTGAGTATACAAAGTATACAATGTACAACTAAATTAAACTTTACTCTTTTTATCAGTTAAGTTAGACAATACATGTACTGTATATACATATATTTGATGCTCAACCTAGGATTGAAGTGCCTTCCACTACACTATAGTGATCAAAATAATCTGTTTTATTACATGTCATTGAATTCTCCCAGATAGCGCAAAAATTTAAAAAAAAAAATTATTGCTGTTGTAAAAATGTTTTTCATAACATTCAGACTTAACATTTTAAAGATATTTTCAAAACATTTCCTTTTCTCATTATTACTTTTTAAAAATGTTTTCAAAAAGCTTATGATAAAATCTTTTTTGAAACATTTTTCTAATATGTTTTTGAAAGGTATATTTAGCTTTCAAATATTACAAATTTTATATTACGTTTTAAAAACGTTCTTAAGATAAAATGAAACATTCCTTTTCCATAAATCTGAAACATTGTATGAATACGTTTCTGAAACATTTGGAAGGAACATTGTAAAAATTTTTTTGAAACATTCTTAATTTTGTTTTAGGAACAATTTTTCTTAATGTCTTTGAAACGTTTTAAAAATGATTCAAAAAGTGTATTTAGCTTTCAAATATCATATCATTATCATTATATTATAGATTTTTATATTATGTTTTAAAAAGGTTCTTAAAACATGAAATGAAACATTATTTTTCTGTAAATAGGAAACATTTCATATTACATTTCTAAACCATTTGGTAGGAACATTTTAAAAATATTTTTAAAACATTCTTAATATCGCTATTACATGTACATGTACTTAGACATTCAATTCCGGCCTAGGTAATTAAAAAGTCTATAACATTTAATAAAATAATTCTTTTTACTACAACTGAAACATTTTGATTATAGTTTTTGCAACACTTTTTGGAAACATTTTATAAATATATGTTTGAAATTAAATTGAAAATAACTTTTCATCTGCATGCCAAAAGATCGATTTTTTTATTATATGTTTATTTGCAAAACTAAAACCATTGCCTCACTCTTCTAAAGTATATAAAAATTGACAATATTTCGATAATTATTTTTTTTATTGTTAACAGGAAAAAGGTAGTAAAGCATAACAAGACTTATAACAAATATTTAAAAATGAATTATGCTAAGACTATAGTTCAGCATCAGCAGTATGTGACGTCATTCCAGGTTGAGAGCACTTTCAAATCTCTTTTGGTCGGTACATGTACATAGCGCATTGTTAATTATCCCATCGTCCTTTCTGGTCCCTTAAGCTTTTGCTGCATCTGATATATCCGAATCTTTATCCTTTTTCATTAAACAGCAAGCTGCTATTATGCCAATCAACTAAAAAATAATAATAAATCAATTAATTTAGATTAATGATTTTCAATAAATGCAAAAGAGGGTTTATTAAACCATTGGGAAATTAAATGAAGTTTTCCAGCTGAATCTAGTTATTCAGAAGCAAGCAAATGTATTGTATGCCGCTCTTGAACAAAACAGAAATGGAACCTGGTATAAAATTTTTCTATATAAATAATTATATATACGGGTACCTCTAATCCTCCGACGCCCGCCGCTATTCCAATAAGAATGTAAAGATATGCCTCAAACTTTGACTGCAGTTGATCATAACATCCCTTAATCAAAGTGAAAGTCATTTCTAAATTTATTTATTAAATTTCTTCTTTAAACTTCATAAATTTTCATTCTTTTTCTTGGTTAAAATTATTCCATTTCCATATCTAATGTCGTTACAACATACATGTACATGCATTCATCTTTTTATACGTGCTTGGTAACTTATAGGCTATGAAAATTTACATGATTTACAAAGCTCTGTACATTAACGAAACAAAAAGTGAATATTATGTAGTGAAATTCTACCTGATTGTAGTAAGAGTTGGCGGCATTGGTTGGACACTGGTTATTTGTCATGGAATTGTAAAATGTTACGGGATCGGACGGGAAAGCATCCTTGTTGGTGAATTCACAGCACGTGGGCGGAATTACCGCCGTGGCCGTGGTATAGCTTCCCCCAGACTCATAGACATAAGTGGTATTCCAGTTCGTTACCGTAGAATTAAATTCCAAACCGGACTCGATTCCGCAACATTCCAGCTGTAACATTTAAAATACATCAATATAATAATGTACACAGTCATTCTAATATATAAGCATCTATTTAATAATATGAAATAGATCCATTCATTTTATGGGAAAAGAAGTCGGGTTTGATGGGTGTTATGCAGACTTCAAAATCGAGTAGCATAATAGAAAATTTTATCACTGTAGTTTCTTTAATTTATTTATGTTTGTCTACATTTATATCTTTATTTGTTCTTCGGAATGGGGAATGAGAGAGTGGATATAACGTTAAACTAACTTACAATGATAAATGCAAGATCAAAAGCCAAGCTGATGGCGTCAGAGGTGTCGTATGGTCCTTTGTATCTCGTCTCTAATAGCGTGTTCAGATTGCTTTTTGCGTATTTGTCAAACTGTAAATACAAGAGCACCATTGAAAAAAACTTATTTTAAAAAACCCAATAATAATCATTGTGATTATTATTATGATAATTTAAAACTGTACTTACATCACTTTTGTAAAGAACTGCCAAGATACATGCTGAGGCCTCCACAGCAAATATCAATCCCACAATAATTGCGTACTTTTATTATAGATGAAAAATATAAGAAAGTTCTTATCATACATAATGGATCTTAAAAATTGCAGAAAAGAGCAATTTTTTTAAATTTTACTCTAGAATAACATATTTTAAGTACTTCAAAATTCAACTTCCAAAGTCACAACTGTTAATGAAAACAAAATCAAGTACCACGTTTTCTAGCTTTCCCATGACATATGACAAAACAGTGACAGACGAACATGTAAAAGATCTCTTTCTTGATTTGAAAATTATATTTTGAAAGTCATTTATTTTGTAACATTTGTAAATGTCACATTTCCACAGTGTGCTTTATGAAACATACCACTAGAAGCATGCATTTGTTTTTCAAGATGGCACCACAGCATCCTAAGAAGGCCACAAAGAAGATAAATCCTCCTCCAGCAATAAGGGCATAGGCGGCTGACTCTAGAAGGGAGGGTACATCTAGACTGCTGGTATCCACGCTGCGGGTCAGGACCAAAATCTCGTTCTTGTCCACCAGGACAAAAATTCCCAAACCTAGGCATGCGCCTCCAAAGAGCTTTAAAGGACATATATGACGTTACAAAAATTTGATTTTAATTCATGAAATTACAAAATAATAAACCTTTAATATTTAGATTTCAATATTAATGCTTTTAACCTTATCACTTGCTTTTTGATTACTATTTAATGTATATATATATATATATACTTAAGGTGATTCTAAAAATCGTGATTAATATGTACAATTTCAATAAATGCTATCATGTGTTAAAATTGATAATGAATTTGTATTTACCAGGAATATCATGTTGAAAACAACAAGAAAAAACTTCGAACAGCAGTCACCACAACCCATCTTGTTTTATCTGCGTAAAATTAAACGTATGTTTGAATTAATTTAAAAACTTTGTTATTTACTAGATACAGGGAAAAATCGCGTGTAAGGAGGATTCTTATAAGAAAAACGTCAGTGATTTAAATATCTCATTTGCTGAGTAAACAAACGACGTATAATAAATTCTTACAACAGTATAATACTTTTATCAGCATATATCCATCCATTAGTTTCAAGATAAATATAACCTTGGATGTCAGTATTAAAGACAACTTCAAGTTATAACGAAATCACTCCAAGTACAAAAAATATATTATTATTTAACACTATCTATAGGAAGAAAAAGAAAAGTAGGTTTTTTAAACTTCTAAATTCACTTAACAAGAAAATCTTCCCTGATTTTGTAATCATTTAACTCAAATGGTCCATATTTCTTTCTCATTTCTTTAAATAGGAAAATTGTCCAAAAAAAAATTTCAGTAGATAAATATTTTTTTCTGGTTTACTGATAATTGTAAAATCACTCCTTTGAATTTAAAGTCATATTCTACATCTTTATCTCCGTCTTTTTCATTAATTAACACCCAAACAAAAACTCATTCATTATGATTAATCAATTAAAATAAATAATTATTATTTGTCGTATTCAACCTACCTTAATTTTTTTCGAGCCACCTCTTTATCGTTCCACTGTTAAATGAAACGTTTTTAGTGTACAATTTTGGGAATTTGTCGTAAGGGATTAAAAAAGACAATACTGTGGCTACGTAGGAAGCGAATTTAAAGGGGTGATAGATATAATGGTACTTAAGGTAGTGTATCAATATTTTCAGAAAGATTTATTATGTTGAATTTTTTCTAGTAATACTTGATAGGCAACACTGGGTCAGTTTCATTGTCAGGTCATTTAAAAGTTTATTTCGGTTGTGACTGAGGACTTAAAGAGAAGAGTGTAACACAATGCGAAGTCATGTATTTAATCTACAGGTAAGTCGGAAATTCATATTTTTCTAATGCTCCTTTAATGGGTGTTTATAATGTTATTGTAAATATATGACATGCATACATTATTTAAAATACTGTTAATGAGCTCAAGTTTTTTCCCGCGTAAGACAAATTGTTACGATATGAATGCGTCGTTTACTAATTAATTATGTGAATTTCTCTCTAATTCAATAATTGGTAAACGACATATGTGATCTAAATTGCCGGGTAAATTCGTCACAGCTGTCTTGAAGCACTATTAAGATTGATCGATTGAATGCTATTGAACGTCCCTCCCGAACTGAATTTTTTATTTATACAGTGAAGACACCACATCCAATGAAGGGTTTCAAATTTAAAAAACCTTCACTCAGCACTCAAGGCAGTCCGGAATCTATTTATATCGTGCCAACGCCCCACGTGACAGAGTACCTCGGTATATAAATTGTTGAAGATCCCAAATTTCTTCTTCTAGGTGTCAACCTTTTGGTGAAAGAACATTTGCTGTCTACAGTATTTTTCATTTGAATCTTAATTCAAACCTACAATTTACATTGGTTGTAAATGTATTCGAAATGCAAAAAATATATTTATTTACACGGGGTAAGAAAATTTGTTGATCTGTTTTTTTTTTAAACTGTTTATTTCAAATAAAAATACATAACATACAAAAAATCTTGAATCATGACAGTCGTAGTTTACATCATATAAATCTCTAATGAACCTTCACATGGTTTTGCTTATTCATGCAATACATTAAATTGTTTCTTCGCTGCAATTTATGTAAAAAAAGGCAAGCTGATTTGCTGACCTCATAAAGCAAATTTCTTTCCATTGATAAAATTAACCGTATATTACAGTTAAAGACTGGAATTATCACTTAATTAAAATAATCATTGACATTTTAAATAGCATCATTTATATGTGGAATGTTGATTTATTCTGTAAAATTAATATAAATCTGCAAATACACATCCAAGTATAAAAATGTGAATCAGATGATTAATTATGCCCAATAATCAGAAACGAAACTACTATCAAAAACCCTGTTTCTTTTTCAATTTAAGAACTATACATTTTTTTTCATGTTAATGGCATCAACGCTATTGCAATACATCCCTGATGATACACAAAATAGATTCTTTTAAAAAAAATTCGAAAAAACGATCAATATATTATTTTCTTAAAAACACTCAAAATACACGTCACTTACACACTAAGTAAATGAGTACAAAATTATGGTGATTATGAATTTATAACTTGAAGATATACATGAAAAAATATTTCAAATAATATTATAGAGAACCAATCTGAAATGATGATATCACAGATCCAACATTGACCTATGTTTCTTTCGCTCTACATCCTCAAGTCAAACGTCACTTCCTCTCTGCACGGTCGTGCGCATCTGTATGCGCATTCATATGTGTGATTTTCCATTTCTTCATCCAGGGACCTTGAATTGTGGTGTCAAATTCTTCGTCAACTATCACCTTTTTTTAAAAGAATAAGAAATAATTTTTAGAATTCTTGTTTTTAGCAGTTTGGAAAATCTGCCTGTAGTCAGACCAAATAATATACAAATGGTGTAATTATAATTATTCAATAATCTTTTTTCAGAGATAAAGATTATCCAAGGTTTACATACAAGTGGACATTTCACAGCGTTTTCGCGTTGCCCTATTTTAACTGCAACAAAAATATTTAACTAGAAATATGTCCAAAGGACATGAATGCCCCGCCGAGGACATATTGAAAAGCAACATGAAAATTTGTATGTGTATAAAATTTGATCAGTTTGGTTCAGGTAAGGCTCATAGTTACTAGGGAATAAAAATGTAGGTCAAATCCAGCATCCGAAGCAAGTCTGGTAGTGTCCATCCCTAGATGCATCATCCATGCAAGTTTGGTTCAGGCAGGGCTTATAGTTACCTGGGAATGAAAATATAGGTCAGATCCAGCATCCGAAGCAAGTATGGTAGTATCAATCCCTAGATGCATCATCCATGCAAGTTTGGTTCAGGTAAGGCTCATAGTTACTAGGGAATAAAAATGTAGGTCAGATCCAGCATCCGAAGCAAGTATGGTAGTATCAATTCCATTGATGCATCATCCATGCAAGTTTGGTTCAGGTAGGGCTTATAGTTACTTCTGAATGAAAATAAAGGTCAAATCCAGCATCCGAAGCAGGTCTGGTAGTGTCCATCCCTAGATGCATCATCCATGCAAGTTTGGTTCAGGTAGGGCTTAAAGTTACTTTGAAATAGACCTGCTCCAAAAACTTTAACCTTGTCACTCATCTAGAAAAATGTAGGTCGGATCCAGCATTCGAAGCAAGTCTGGTAGTGTTTTTTCCTAGATGCATCATCCGTGCAAGTTTGTATCAACATGTGAAGTTAGATAACACCATCTTGAAAGGTATGTTTAACACTGAGCTAAATACTAATTTAAGAAAAGTGAGGTCAATGTCAAAGGAAAGGTCAAGGTCAAAAAATGTTGATGCAGTTGTAAAGCTCTCATCAATATCTATCAGCATATGAAGTTTGATGAAAATATCTTGGACAGTTTCTTTGAAACTTAGCTTTGAACAGAGCTAAACGCAAAGTGTGACGGAAGGACAGAAGGACGGAAGACGGACATGACAAACACTATATGCCCCGGCCATATTCATGGCGGGGCATAAAAATTGTTACACATTCGAGAATTCCACTGCAAGACTGCCAAATCTATCAAATACCCGGTAAATGAATTTGTTTTTAATACTATTCATACTATTTCAAATGCTATCTTATCTCTCTTTTTCCATTACACTCGCTAAATTCAATTGCAAACTAAACACAGAATTTAGCTTAGAGGTTCTTGATTTATTGTTACACATTTTTCATAACTAAAAAAAAGATTACCAGGTTTGAGGTACATGTACATGTACAGTTGTATGTATCATTTTGAAAATTTTGTTTGGTATAAGAGAACATATGATTGAAAGAACTTGATAAATATTTGAAAGACTTGGAAGGAGGCAAAAAGAACTCCCAAAACAGTAAGGTGGCGAGCGATCATTGTAGTAGCCCAATGCTCCATTAAGAACGAAAGGACAAAGTATTAGTAAGAAATTATATTCAAAACTTCAAAGACATAAAGAATACGCTCTTTTTGAAAGTAATATAAATTTAGTGCTTAATGTATACTAACATCAACAAAGCCTTCCACAGATTTCTTTTGTACAATGGTTCTGTCCACAGACTCAAATTTCTCCCAGTCTTGTTCGACGTTTTTGCCGTCTTTGCGCAGGAGCAGTCCGTCCTTCAGGTTGAATAAACCATAGGGCTGGTCAGGTCGTTGCCATCGGAGATCAAGAGCCCAGCGAATTTGATTAGAAATGTTGGGAAGACTGAAAAATGAATTGCAAAGTAAGCTAATAAGAAATTGAATATTCGTCAACTTTTACATCAATACATCTATATAGTATAGTTATAATTTTTATAAGTTAATGTACGAGTATGTTTTATATAAAGATTATTCACTTTGTTATGTTAATGTCGGTATCATTTTTCCTGAGAAATACAATTTTCTATTTTTATTTAAGACCATCTTTTTTCATTGAAAACAGTATTCAACTCTATGTCTTTGATGTATATATTAAATACTAATATACGATATAAATAAGTAGTACATGCTTTGATGAAGCAGTTTTAAATAACTATTAAATCTTTTTTTGTCAAATCATTTTCTTTCACATTCAGGAGCCCGTCTTTCTTTGACAATAAAACCTCATTTTTTTCCATTTCTGTATATGAACATGTAATTACTTACCTTCGATGAGGAGTCAGGTTATTAAACAGTAGCATCCCTCCGTAGGGCACCGGACATGTTATGACGTCTTTCTCTATGTCCACTCCTTAATTTAACAAAACATCTGTCAGGACTTATTTCATTGTTTGACCGAATATAAGAATTAAGATTGACATTAATATGTTTTTCCACACCCAACGGTCGAAAATGTCTTGATCAGTTTCCTGCGTGCCTAACGTTGGATTCAGAACTGACATGTGTTGTTAATATTCTGGACAAATTAAATTCTTATAGTTCAATGACATTTTTCATATTCAGTACATAAAGTTCAGGAAAAAATGTCATTTTATTTCAAAAGTTAACCTCTATATAATAAATTCGAAGTTTGTTTCAATTCACTTCCGTAGATATTATTTAGAACCAAATACTCATCAAGAAGCCAAAACCATGGAAAAAATTACGAACTTGAGATCTCCTACCACTGTAAATTATAGCATTCAAAAGCATTTGATTTACTTCAATACTGTTATTTTCAAAGAGGAAAGTAACTTAAAATCGAATTATAGTACTATTATTTCAAAGTGCTAAATCTTCTCATGGATATGATTTCAGAGTGGATTTTCTATCATAATTCATCTACATGCATTTTATTCTAATAATGTACCAAAATGAAATAATAACCATTACTAAGGTTATACTAGTCACTCTTACAAAATAATGACTTAGAATTTCAAATTTTCAATTTACGCATTGTCGAGCATATCATTTAACAAATTTTTGAAGGGCTTTACTCAAGTCCCTTTTATGATATGGAAGGAGGTAATAACTTTTGTATGAATGAGAACTATTCTATGTATCAAATTTCACAAACCTAACGATTTTTGCATTTCTTCCTCTTCCAACATCACGTACCAGGTGTTTCCCCAGCAACATTGATGTGTTGCTACCTTCCCAGTCCGATGACCCCCTTTAGCCACCTAAAATACAGAAATACAAATCTAATTTTGCTGCATCACCCATAAATGCTTGGAACAAGTTGATCTGTCCATAAGTCGATAATGAAATCTCCCTACAAAAAAAACTGTCTGCTGTATCTGAAGTCAGTCTGGAACATGTACATGGAGCATGCATCCTAGATATCATCTATGCAAGTTAGCTCTATGAAGGTTCTTATATAAGTTGGAATAAATATGCTTCAAAACAGTTAATTTGATAAATTAACCAGGGTATGTAGTCCATATCCATTATCTTAATCAAATTTGGTAGAATGCATCAAAGTTTGTCCAAATAGGGCTTTAATGAACAATAGAATGTACCTGCTTAAAAACCTTAAATCTGGCCAATCATTCAGAAACTGTCCAATGTCACTAAATAAAATTCAATACTTTCTCAACTTCTTTTATACATAATTGCTTTATGCACCTTCTATTTTACTTTTAAATCTGACAGTAAATCCGGGTCTCCAGGAGCAAAACATGCCCTTTGCCATTATCATCATATGGAAGACTGGGGTATCATTTAGGGAGCTCACACTGCTTCTAGTCTATCTTAAGATTAGGCACAGCTTGAAGTTACATTTGGATGAATATGCTCTAAAAAATTCAAACTGACCGCTCATCCAGAAACCTAAGATCACATGTAGCATCTGAAACATTTTTACTCATTTCGAGACAAAGCCATTTGGCGGTGAAGGGTTGCAGAATCAGACCTCTATTATTGAACTGTAAAGGATGTTTTTCTAGCCAACTTTAACTGTGACACGAACTTCAGTTTACCAGTATAAGTCTCATCCAAAAGACCCTTCTCGAGGTCCCACAGTTGGATTCGAACTCGCTACATAAAGATAATCCTCTTACTCCACGACTCAAAAGCAAACGCTCTTACCACGGCGCAACGGCGCCACGCAGACACCAATTCTGATAGGGTGCCTTTCTACATGCAAAATATATGCTAAGTTGGTCCTGATAGGGTTCGCAATTACAAATGAGCCCGTAACAAAACTTTAACCTGGTCACTCATTCAAAAATATAGAAAAAAATCCAGCACCCGAGTGTGTTCAAATTTCATTTATGTTTAAGTTAGACTTGAATGAACCAGCTCCAATAACTTTTTTTCAAAGTCTCTGCTTTGACCTTATCGGCGACGTTTTATCAATTTAAAATTCATATTTTTCGGTATAAGTTCGATCGATATACATGTTTCCTTTTAAATTTGAAAAAAAAATTACACTGTACCGCCGAGTCTGACACATCTGTTTTATATTTTACATGAAAAAAGACGATAATGGTAACCTAATTTTTTTTCATACCAATTGTTAAGCCTTTATTTTTACACCGAAATGTCTATGGATTATCTGTTTGTCAGACCATAAGATGTACACAGCAAATGTGAGCCGTCGATAGGGCGGTGCTTACTCTTAAAGATTCAAAAAATCCAAAACCGTAAGTTTTTACAGGTCCGTGTTTTCTCTGCTCCCAAATTAAATATGTATTATTGCAATTAACTTTTGAGGATAAATACTGTTCATTATCTTCATATTCAGGCAGTTGCGGTCAACATTGGACACTTTAAATTACTTAAGAACCTGCTCAAGAAAAATTATCTTGATACTCATCCAGAGAATGTTAGTCAGGGCTAACATCTGAAGCAACTTTGGTGGTGTATAAAGGATGTATTTGCACCATTACGTCAACTGAATGTACACTGTGAAGTCTTTGAATGTGATTGAATGGTTGAGCTCTGCCATTCACTCACCATTCAGTGAACATTCAGTCACATTTCACTTAACTGAATGGCATAGTTTTATCCTATGGCATGTTTCATTTTATATGTACAATCAATGCAAATATGGTCAACATAGGGGTTATGATATCTTGAAAACAAGACCTGCTTTAAAAACTTTCACGTGTCCCAAAAACACTGAAATTTCACCTGAACATTCTTTGGCGAAAAAAACGCAACTGAGATTTGGCTGGTTCAAAGACATACTGTAAGCACCGTCAATGTATCTGTGATCAACAGAGAGCAAAGAGCCAAGTGGTACTTAAACAGAAACTGCTTCAAAAATCCGGGATTCCAATGCCAAGGGTATATTACATATAGCTTTCTCCAATGTCTCCACCTTCGTTGAGGTTTGGTGGTATAACACATACATGTTGTTTTCCCATCATAAAATTTCAGCTTCTCTAGATTTAAAAAAAATACATTATTTAATTTATTTCTAATATGAAACATACTTGCATGCCTCCGTTGAAATCGTCGGTGTTGAGTAAGGGGATCCAAGCCGTTGGTATCATAACCTTATACGACTGATTGTCAAAATATCCGCTATCTGGAATTTAAAAAAAAAAACAGTTTGAAAATTGAAAATTTATATGCACTGTAGAGTAAAATATAATAGATTTTTCTGACAACATAATCACAGAACCTCTAGTACAAAAAACCCTGTGTATCTTAATACTACATATCTAGGTTGCATGTGTATTTAGTTTATATAAAATTTATACTTAACAAAAGATCCTTCATAATTTCTTAACATTTCAATAGTCATATGCGTAGAATTTCAGTTATGACACTGAAATTTTTCCAATAAACAAAAACAGAAAATAAACTGCGTCTTTGGAACCAAAACATTAATTATAATATTTACTGAGAACAGACCTTGATGCCAGGGTACAATTGTTGCATTATTTTTCGGTGTTTTAGTTCTCAGATTCCAGACCGGTGAAGTTGCAATATCTGGACCAATAAGTTGCTCGATGACATTTAATAATCTATCATTTGACCAGAGGTCCCTGAAAGCCTGAAATTAAAATCAATTATTCTGTCAATTTGTGATAACAATTAAGGCCTTTTTTCAGTAATAAATCTAATTATTACTTGAGGAGAGGACATGCCTATAGACAAATAACCTAAGTACACTCGTTGATTTTTTTTTTATTAAAGAAGACTTTTTTGATAGGCATGGTCGAGGATTAGATGAAAATCTTATAAAATATTTTAGCAAAAGAATTCTAAAGAATTCAAGCGAGTTTGGTGTCTGTGGTTTTAAAAGTTTTCCTGGGTATATGTATATTTAAATAATTAAAGCACATTTGGTAAAACATTCCAATATTTTCTGTCAGATATAAAAAATCATCAATGTTGTTGACCTGTAAAATTTCCACGCCAACACTTTTGTAATATATAGATGATAACATAACTTATGTAACCTTGTTAGACGCTCACGGTTCCATACCTGTGGAAGCTTGCCCATCTTGTGCAGAAGAATATTGGCTCCTGGGAATTCCGCCTCTATTTTCGTTAGTCGTTCAAAAAATCCAAACTCTTTATATAATTCTATTAAAGGAATTATATCAATAAGTGAGGAGGCAAGTTTCAAATATAAAATGTATTTATTCCAAATCAGACAACATAATTAACTATAAATCCATTTTTTCTTTAAGTGAGAGACTGTAATGTATACTTTCAATCAGTGATGGACTAAAAAAAATTTTATATAAAATAAACATGATATACATAATATATTGCCACAAATGGTTTCCCTATTTCATACATATTTTTCTTACAGTGAAATGACATTAAATATATCAATCTTGCAATACTAACTTTTAATTTTGCCAGCATCGTGAAGTTTTTTAGCTAGTCCATCTACCAATTCATTGATGGCTTCTCTCACTGGATCTAATTCCTTCTCAGTGTCGAAAAAATCCTCTACCAAAATATAACCCTACAATAGAAACATAACGTAAACAAATACGTTAAAACAATTTTCCTAAGAAAATAACTTATGTAGAGAATGATCATAGTCATTTATGCCAGCTGTTCAATTTACATTTATCATTCATTTGAATAAATAGAATTTAACAAATTTCCCTAACAGAACAATGGATAGTATTCAAGAATCTGTAATAATGAATGCATTGAATTTTAAAATTACCAAATTTTAGAAATCATTTAATCAAATACGAAAGTACATTGTATACGTCTCATTAGATAATGTTATGTGGAATAATTATATAATAATTATACAAATCCGTTAGACTGTTTGAGATTAAACGTCATGTAAAAAGATACACGAGTCCTTTGTTGAGGATTGTGTAATATAAAAATTGTAAATATATCTCGTGACTACTAAGGTTGGTACTTTATAACATAACATTGTACTCTCTACCTACACGTATTCCGTTTTAAATTTCCAACTTTACTAGACTAGTTCAAGAATCATAAAATAAAAGTAGTACGTATTACAACATAATTTAGATGTAATAATTTATTGTACTTCGAGATTATATATAATACTCTATGTAAGTTATGTTTTTTTTTATGCAATGTATTACCAACAGGTCAATGTACTAGTCTTATTATAACTGCATGTAAAATAGCAGAACAACAGAATATATTGCAATCATTTTTTCAGGGACGGGGTAGCAGGGCCTTTGTGAGTTCAAGATAAAAGTTCAGCAATAAAGGGTGTACAGGTTTTTGACGTCCCCAACACTTAAAGTACAAAGCAGCATGAAAAACGTGGCTAAAGTAAAACTTCGACACATTTTCTATTACAGAACTCCTTTGTATCAAATTACTAACGATAATGAAACAAAGGCATATAAATTTATATCATATTTCATGAATTTTTAGATCTTGAATATCAAGATTAACTGAAGCAATCCTGTGTTGTCTTTTTTATGTTATTGTATTTTTGTCCACCAGTGAACAGTTTATAATGTAATTGTCATGCTATGTCATTTCAATGTTTATTGACTACTGAATAGGGTAATATGCGCTTTAATTTCAGTGTAGAATCAGAAGTGATTGCTTATAAAAATATATACAAGTAATTGTACTAATCAATAAAAAGTTTTCAAGTACTCATTAATAAAATTCGCATAATCAAAAAGGATTCATGCCTATATTTGAAAATAAACTTAGCTCTCTTAAAACCATGAGTACATGTAGCCAACAAAGGTAAAAATTTTGGAAACCCCATCGCACATTTCCTTGACATGACCAATCATTATTAAGAGACTAGGGACAGAGAAGGGCAACAATTAACCGTCCATACGGCGCTGTGGTTAGAGCAATATCAGTACGGCAAAATAAATTCTAATCAGAAAATTGTCAACTTCCAAATTTTAAAGAAAAATTTCACAATTGAAATGTCATTCGTTCGAAAATTAAGATAACATCTACCGTAGCGATAACCGTAACAGCTGAAAATGTCTGTTTTTGATTTTTTTTTTTTTTTTTTTTTTATAAATATTATCAATCATCATAATTATTTGCTTTAAATACAGAGTGTACATCTGCTGTACAATATTAGATTTTGATGACCATAGGTTGAGAGCGAGGCGATGCCAAAGTTCAATTACTCAGTACTAACTAAGACTTCAATGTAACCTGAGTGCAATGACTTAGTATTGGAAACTGTTACTCATGATGAAGTTTCAAATGTGCTTTAACCGTCTTTTGAATGGTTTCTATTTAACAAATTTCAAAAACCGTGTCTGTAATTAATTCGAACAATGTGCATAATTAATTAATACCCCATTCTTTTATTATTTAAAATAAGATTATCGTAAAAATTTAGTAAGCTATTAATTTTAATAAATTAATATTTAATTTTGCCAGATTAAAATATGCGTGGCAGATCAAAAACTTAGTACATTGGTCCAAAATGTGAGATACGTGTATACTGCATGTATGCATATTGAATTTGTGAATCAAGAAACATACAAATTATTTCCCTACCAGGCTACCATATACTTTTAATACCTGATCCATTCATGTTACATAACTCGAGTGTTTTTACGCAGCCTTCAAAAGATGAGCGCACTTAAATGTAATATTATTATATCTGTTTATTAAATCAATAGCATGTTATAATAGGTTTATTAAACACAAAAGTAACAAAACTTAAACTTAAAACTAAAACTAACCTCCTCAAAAAACTGTTTGATCAGGTGATCGGGAAGTTGACCAGGTTTTTTCTCTTTCGGTTGAGGTGGCATGGCCTCGATGTTGAAACATTCGGGATGTTTCTCACTTGTCATACCTGGAAACTCGAACTCCGTAGATTCCATGTCTTAATAATAGCTTGTTGGAGTGGGACACGGACGCCGACACACAATTTGTTTACCAGCTGCGTCACAGAAGGGCAGATAACTCTTTATCTTTGTTTATGCAGGTCAAGGTAAGGCCACTTGTAAAGGTAATCTTTACAACTTGAAATATATTTATCTTTTTTTCAAAATCATTTATCATTGATATTTCTAGGTACTGATGAACAACATACATTTATTTACAATTATAAAACGTATTGGGACTTTCGGTATATTCAGTTAATATACATCTAGTCCTATATAATTTTATACAGTAGCCTAGCTGGCTCTGTCAGAAGAAAAAAAAATGTAGAACAACATGAACAAAAAGAACCGTGAACGATAATATTGTTCTCTCGCCTACCTCTAAGTCAATTTTTGAAAGTTAACATATTCGATGAATTTTAATATATTTTATAGATAATTATATGGATTTTCATAAAACATTACTTACATGTATGTAGGAAAACAAAGAGAGATAAATTTAAAATTTCGATAAAGAAATTAACGGAAAACGGAAAATATCTTTAAAACATCCCCCCCCCCCCGTGTCACAAAAATTCCTTTTTACAGGTAATATGGAATGTGTTTGCTTAGTTTCCACCAATTTCAAAGCGATTTACAACTGAAACATTATATTTTATTGATATATTTATGTTTTATTTATTTGCCTAAGACATAAGAAAAGATATCAAGAACATTTAATCATATCCAAGACTATTTCAAAATATGGTGATGCTTGAAACTCCGATTTCAATGGAAAATATCGTCTACCCCCCTTTCTTCAAGAACTTGAATTATGGATAATTTACCCTGAAGCGCTGGTATTAAGACAATTCATCAATTACAATTGAACTGTTCCTTGTACTAAACAAAGATTTTATGGCCAAATTACTATTTCTATTGAATTAAATAGTTCCAAAATGTAGGCGGGAATCGAGATTTAGCGTGCGTATTTCATTAAAAGGAAAAAATATTTAATACAAATGTGAAATATTACTATCTTATTAACCCAAAATTGGCTTGATACTGAAGATCAATTTAATATGATTAAAAGAAGGGTGTATTTACTAAGAATAATAATAAAAAAAAATTGATATATAAGTAAAGTAAGTACATGTAAGTAAGTAAATCCTTTTATTACAGTGACATGTGTTATACAGTACAATAAGAAACATATAATACAACAATTAATATCCAAACACCCGGCCCTTCGGACCTTTATGTGACTTTTAATAAAAATAAATGAAAAATAAATGGGACTTCCTGAGTTATTAAGATTGTGTTCAAGTAATGCAAAATGACTTTGAGCAAAAGCTAGGAAACATGAACTTTCTTATATAATAATTTAAAAGTTGTTGCTCTCTGCAATATCACACACACCACGACCACCAACAGTTTCTTGCTCATTCAATCCTACTTTTCCAACATATATATGTAATTAAATCGATCCATCAATTCACTGTGTTTTGTTGTCTTTTTTAATCATTGCTTTAATCATATATATATACTTTTGGTGAGGGGAATTTAAAGAGCTTGTAAGGACCCAGACTTTCATTTTAACTTGATTTTATCTCCTTTCATAAGATAAAAGCCTAGGGTTCTTATGAATGAATTTGTAGAATTAATAAAAGTTTAATACTAATATATCATATTTCCATTTATATTTTTATGCGCTCGGATCGATAGATCCGAGGCGTATATTGTTGTTGTCCTGTCTGTTTATCTGTTTGTCTGTTTCCAACTTTAACCTTCACCTCAACTTTTGAGCAATGAGAGGTACATGTAGAGACTTCATATTTGGTATGCATACTCCGCTAATTAAGCTCCTTTTAATTGACTTCAAGGTCAATGACCTTGTGACCTTGACTGTGACCTATATGCTAAAAATATCTTTTTCGAACTTCGCATAACTTTTGAACCATAAGAGATATAGAGACTTTATATTTAGTACGCATACTCCACTAACTAAGTTCTTTCAAATGACACCAAGGTCAATGACCTTTTGACCTTGACTGTGACCTATATGCTAAAAATACTTTTTAGAACTTTGTTGTCGCCGGGTGCATAGTGTTTCACAAACACATCTTGTTTTTCTCTGATATCTCTTTGAGAGTAAGCGCAGTTGATTTCTTGATTATTCAACCGGATTGTAAATTAGACAGGTCGATACGTCAGGAGCTAAGGAGGCCTAATATGCATGCAAATCTCGTGCACATTTGTCTCTGTGTCTGACGCTAAGGAGGCCAAATATGCATGTAAATCTCCTGCGGCTGCCTTTTTGTTTGACCTCAGTGGGCTAGGATTATTGGAATTGGCATGGGAGTCTTCGTGTAATTTAAATCAATGTCTACATTTTTAAAGTTTAAATCTACAGTTTTATTTCACAATGAAATGGAAATATAAGTCCATTAAACAATACAATTATTGAAGCAGAACAAACAATGACAACTAAAACACCAGAGGTGGGATCAGGTGCCATGGAGGAGAGGGCACTCTTATCGACCAATCACAAGCGCCGTGTGCTCCTTGTAAGAATCGGGAATCGGGAAATAATGTGAAAATATGTCGACAATTCAATTACTATACAAACGTAAAGTCAGTCAAAAACATCTGTTTTAAAGGATATTATACTGGGAAGATGAGCATTATGATACCTAGCAATAAAACTTTATGATAAAGTGATGATTGCTTTACTAAGGCCAATTTCCTTTATTCATGAAGCAACACATATATAGTATATACATGTACCACAATCATTAAATATACAGTTTATGTCTACCATTTAATTTGTAATACAAAATGTATTTTTTTTTCTTAAGAACAAATTCTTAAATGAGGCAATTAGTCGCGGAAACGGAATATAACAGGTGCAAGTATTTCATAAAGTCAACGTTTCGCAAATTCTATAGATCTGGGATTAACACAGTGCCATTGATATAGTGTACTTTTTCACATCACACTGAATTGTCAATGTATTTTTGTTCTGGTTGCCCCGTCTTGACAAAGAGCACTAGGTGGTTGTGACCGGTCGACGAGGGTTAACCTTACTCCTCGTGGCAACTTGTAACACCTCTGGTGTTGTAAGGTGTCCGCGTTTGCTTTTTTCACTGATCGTTTTGTTTTAATGACAGACTTTTTCTCCATTCAAAAGATAACTTTTCAGATGATGATGAAGTGTGGTACAGAAAGGAACCGTTGGGGTTCAACACTCTTAGACAATTCATGAAGAGTAGATCAAAATCAGTAGGATTATCTAAGGAACTTTTGAGCTTTATTAGTTTGTTACCTTCATATTACAAGTAAAGGCCAGGTGGTTGGAAAACACCACAAAACTACATGTATAAAGGGATGGTGTGAGTAAAAAACATGACTGCAGAAAAATCAAATGAATGCCCAGTGACTTTTTATGGGTACTTCTGCTTGAAAATTAAGAGAGTGTCTAGTAACCGGAATGCCGTACGTCTTCTGTTTGTCCGTCAGTCCGTATGTCTGTTACCCTTTGGGGTACCCTCTCCGCAACTTTTCTTATACCACTGATTTATATTTAATAAGACATTTACAGATTTTTTGAAGCATAGTGCCATTGTGACCTCCTATTTTACATTTTGATTGAATACATATTCCGTGTTTTCCATAATAAATCATGGACATTGCCATTCTTTCTAGGATATTGAAGGGTTCCAATCTCTTATCCACAACTCCTCCTACACAGCTGAATAAAATATGATGATTCTTTTACCGATTCTTTATTACATAGTGCCGTTGTGCATTTCCTATTAAACTTTTTGACCTTTTTGTCGGATCTCCCTAAGCAAAGCATGGACTTTGTCATTATAGTCATATGTTCATTCATACATTTTTCAAATCCGCTCAATTGCCCTTCGCCCGATTTGTATGTGTATAAAAAAATAATTTAAGCTTCATTTAACAATTTATAATTATCACCAATTAGATGTAAATTTATACACGACAACGAGACATGCATTGGATAAATATTCGTTACAGACTTCCTTTTACGTCATGTGTGGATAATGACTTATATTGTTTGGAATAGATTTAAAACATATCATGAAGGATACGGAGATAAAGAACAGTATTCAATATCAAGGTCCATAAAACAATACAAAAATAGGGGCAGAGCAAACACAGACCTCCAAAACATCAGAGGTGGGATCAGGTGCAATGTAGGAGTGAGCATCACCGGTCACTACCGCCGTGTGCTCCTTGTCAATATCGGAAAATAACGGAAAAATCCGTCGTCAATTCAGTGTATAAGTAATGGACTATCAATAAGTACGAAAAACATCAGTCAACATTAGACTCAATGATAAATTGTATTTGCCGACAAGGTCATTGTATCGAGCATACTGTATTTCAGCCCTGTATATACAGTATTACATTCCCATTCTTATTTGTTTTCTCTGTGATAACTCTTTGAAAATAGCTAGAGTTGATTTCGATTTTGTGATCATTCTATATATATAGGAATGTAAATGTCGCCAAGCGATAGTTGAGGAGCTGAGGGATCTAATGTGCATGTAAATCTCGTGCGACTGTTTGAGTTTGACATCACTTGGCGGGGGATATTGAAATTGATATGGGAGACCCTTTGTAATTCATATCTATTAGTTTACATTTTTAAAATCTAGACGTATAATTGAAATGAAAATATAAGGAATCACTGTCAAATTAGTAGAGTATGCATGGCACATCAATGATAGTTGGAAACGTGGAAAGCGTTTTAGTCCTTTTTATACCCCCCGCTTGAGAAGTTGGAGGGTATATAGTAATCGGGATTTCCGTCCGTCTGTCCGTACGTCTGTTACGCTTTAGGGTACCCATCTCTTATCCGCAACTCCTTTTATACCAATGAGTGAAATTTAATGAAACTTTCACAGAATCTTTATTATATATTGCCATTGTGCACCTCCTATTTTACTTTTTGATCTGACACACATTTTGGGTTTCCCGGCCACAGCAAATCATGGACTTTGTCATTAGTTATAATCATATGGGAGGCGGGGGTATCATTTAGTGAGCTCATTGCTCACAGTACCTCTAGTTTTTTTTTACTATCAATCCATATAACATAATAATTATTATATGATTATTAGAATCTGCATGCCAGTGGACACAAAAGTGTCGAATAACGTGACCCCAACTTCATTAAAGAAGTGTCCACGCCATGATTATCTAAATCCTAATTAATTTTTGAAAATAAGGAGTGTTACACACCAAGCCTTTTATTCAAACTGATTTTTTTTTTATACTTAACAGTATAACAGAACAGTGAAGCTATAATTAATATGATACAAAATACAAAATGTATTCTAAAAGAATCTAGTAAATTAGTCGTACGTGTGAAAAATATACATATGTCATACATGAACTACAGCGTAAATATTGTAATGTATTACATAATTCATATCATTATCATCATTAAAATACATAGATGAAGATACCACACGGAGATAAATCTCATAAATAGAATCTTGAACAAAAACAAGAACGTCTGGAACGACTAATGGTGCTATCTATTGAATGTTAAGCAAATCTCTGTGAAAGTGAGTTAAAAGTTACAGACATTTATAGTCATTGGAAGACCGAAGGAGAAAATGTATAATCAAACATATACTGATTTTTGCTTTAAAATGATTTTTACGTCTCTGGCAAAATATTTTCAATCATATCATTTTTCACTCACCACATGCCGAAGAATTAATGTGCAATTAGACCTGTAGTCGGCACTCACATCGATTGAGCTGCAAGCCGCCCTGCCATGACATGATTCTTTTTCCCGAAAGACCCTCACCATTAACTCCAAATCTCCAGAGTGTTTAGTTGAAGGAACAGTTACTACTTTCATTGACTAAGGTTATTTTTGAGCGACTCTGCATGGTGCTATCTCACCACGTTCTCTCTATGAAGCAAATACGCTTCCACTGTGCTGATATACAGTTTACGTGAACACATACTTTGAAATCACAACTTTTTGTGTGGGTTTAATTTGCGTTGTTTTCTAGGTATGGAGAGACACAAGTCTTCATTTCCACCACCAAATGTAAAATGTTACATACATAACTACTCAACATTTCTTTATCCACGAAATCAAATCCTAATGAACCAAGATTTTTGAACCACGAAAATTTTCCCGCACGAAAATATGTGATTATTCATTAGCTGAATATAGTACAAGTACATGTTTTGAAAAGATACTCTGATGAGACTCATTGAATAAATATTTGTCTGTAAATGATGCTTTAGCTTATAGGAATCATATTGAAGACGTTTGATCCTGAGCTTTTGGGCGGATTTTGGTCCTGTTCTTTATTTAAAATATTCTGCATCACTTTTAAGTCCTAACATTAAATCCGGATTCTACGATGCGAATTGAACAATTGAAATATATTCAATGTAAAACCGCGATCAAATTCCATTCAAGTAGAATTAAGCTAGTAACTACATGTACATTTTGTGGCGGAAGGTTTTTTGAAGAAAACGATCAGTTTTTTTCCCTTTTGAACTATACATGTAACAGTAATGTAAATTTTAGACTTGTATTTTTCCATGCTGGTTGCTCACAAAGCCGTTTTTTTCCAGTGAAATACGTTATGCTGGTTCTAAAATACCTATTAACTTATTTCTTATGAATCCATTCAACAAAGTGTGACAAATATAGTAAATATATCTGAAAATCCGGGAAAAAATTATCCAATTTTAACATAAAATTTACACTTTTTAGTAATATTATACAACCCCAATTTTGATATTCTTTTCTAAATATTTAAGATACCTTTGACTTATTTACTTAAATTCAAAAATAAGTTTAAGACTGTAAAATTTTCTTACTTATTAAATTTTTAATGCGAGAAAAATCACATTTTTTTTGTGCAGAAAGGTTAAATAATTGATTATGCGAAGCAATTTGAAAAAAATTTTCTTAGTCACAATTTTAAAGTGTCTTTTTTTTTAAAATATGCGTAGAGTTCATTTTTTTTCATGCTTTAATTCGATAAAAAAATATTGGAGAGAAAACGTCGAAGATGGAATTTTTACTTAGGACACAAATTTAAGTTCAAAAAGGCCATATTAAAGATACTGAATCACCAAAAGAAGCAGATTGACCCCATTTTTTGATTTTAATTTTAATTAAACTACGTATGTAGAAACTAAAATTATACTGAGCAAAAAAGTTTAAGACTTTAAATATCAGGATCGAACGTCGTTAAATTCTTGAGATCATCTTTTTCTCATGTAGAAGTTTATGGATAAACTCTGCTTCATATGAATAAAAAAAAACTACAGCGTGGAGGCACTGTGAGCAATGAGCTAACTAAATGATCCCCCCTGCCTCCCATATGAATATAATGGCAGTGTCCATGTTTTGCCATGGTAACCCAAAAAATATGTCGGATCAAAAAGTAAAATAGGAGCACACAGTGGCGATATGAAATAAAGATTCTGTGAAGGCTCCATCAAATTTCATTCAGTGGTATGAGAGGAGTTGCGAATAAGAGATATGAACCCCAAAACGTAACAGACGGACGGACATCCAGATTTCTATATACCTTCCAACTTTTCAAGCGGTGGTATAAAAATTATTGCGAAAAAGCTAAGCAATAGGTTCTAAAAGGACGGTCAGTAGATTGTTGATCCAAGACCTGATATTCTTAACAGTTAATGCCATGAAATTCATTTTTGTATATTTCCTAAAATGCCGAAAAGATGTATTTTCCTAAAAACCGCGACGCACTTTTGTGTCAGCCTCATACTGATCAGAGGATGTCAGTGTTCTTCTTACATGTAATAGATGGGTCGATCATATCGTACCGCGTTTGTTTTTTTATTGACATTAGTTATGAAGGCAAATTATTATGACAATTTGACAAAAGTATTCAATTTTTGCTGTTATATTACATTTTTTATGATGTCTGTTGCGCTTACTCAGTGATGGATTAATTGATTGTTTGTATATTGTTTAATGTCCCTGTAATGAATTTTTCATTTATATGGAGACATTCAGTGATTGAAATATTGTGGATTTAAACCTGCAAAGAAAAATATAACATTTGTTCCTTCGCTTGAAACTTTGAAGTGAAAGTTTCGGATATTTCTGAATAGAACTTAAAAAATAAAAATGGAAGCCTCGTGTCACGGTATGCGTTGCACGATAAAGATCGAGCTGATTCTTATTGCTTTTAAGTGCTAAGAATAGATCTTATGTTTAAGCCCTTCAATGTATATGTTGCCTTCTCTCTCTATATATTTTTAAAAATCGAATAGAACATAAAGCTTTAATTCATATTGCTATTTCTTTAACAATAATTAATTCTTATTTAGTCACTACAGTACAGATCAATGACTACGGAATGTTTCGTCTATTTGATCAATACCTTGGGAACACAGCGGAACAGGGTATTTTTTCTTCTCATAGGCACCTAATATGACCTCTAAATTTCCGTAGGTCTGTGTTTATTCCCTGTTCACCGAAATGTTTTGTTTGTAGCTTTTATGAGGTCGATCGTTGTTCGTAATTATTTTTCATCTTTTTCAGCAATATTCTCCCCGAGAAGCATGTACATGTATAGAGTTGCAAGTTTGATTTTCTTTAAGCTGATATTGTTGTAAGTATTGCAGGTAAGGACACTATACTTGTATGTTAACATGCAGTCATAGACCTATCTATTCATAAAAATAGAGATACTGAGAACACGGAGCTCACTATGTGATATCCGATACATGTATGATGACAAGGGCAGAGTCCATGTTTTGCTTTGGGAGACCCGAATTAAATGTCAGATTAAAAAGCATAAAATAGATGCACAATGGCATTATATATAGTAAGAAATCTGTGAAAGTGTCATTCAATTTTTTTCTGTGGTACATGCATAGGAGCATTGCAGATAAGAGATGGGTACTTTTCAATATTAAAAGAATGATGGTGTTCATGTTTTGCTTTGGGACACATAAGATTTGTTCCCGATCAAAAAGTAAATTAAGAGGTAGTTTCACAATATGGTGCATTCTGTAAAAGTCTCATTTAATTTCATTCAGTGGTTTAAAAGGCGTTGCCGAGAAGAGATGGGAACCCCACAGCATAACAGACAGACAAACGCACAGGCGGAAGGACGGACATGTCGATCACTATATTGCCTCCGATTTTGCAAGTGCAGGGTTTGTTGAATGACACATTTAAGAAAAACAAAATTTTTGTTTTGAAATTTAAAATTTTCCTAATTCCCAATATCTCTTGATCCGCTAGACAACTAAATTTGTTTTGATATATCATTAAGTATATTATGTATAATTGTATTTGATTTCATATAATTTTAATATAATAAAAACCTATTACTGCAGCAAATGACGTACATGTTGAACGAATTTAAATCTATATATTTCTGTTTATTTACTTTTTCCATCCAATGAAAATTATCGGATTACTTTTTGAGAAGGTCTTATTTGAAACAAACAAACATCTTAAAATGCGAATGATAAATGTCAAACATTCTGTCCATCCTCTTTGATGGGCGTGACCTAAGCAGTTCTTTTATATAAAATCTATGATGCCAAAGACCTAAGCATACTTGCAGTTAGATCTAAACATGCGAAGCTCAAGCTTATTTTGGATTGTAAGTCTCAGCTGCCTATTAATTGCCTTAGGTGAGTATAAAATGTACATAGCGGTGAAAAAAAATTCTTGATAAAATTTTGATTCAAGAGGAATAATGATTAAGTACATTTATGGAAACATCTCTTAATGTTTTATCATTTAGTTTTATACTATTTCATTTTAAATTCATCCTCTTTGACAAGTAGAATCAATATTTGAGACCTTTTGAACAATATTTCCTTGACACATATACGTCAACTCTTATAGAAACCATCGTATAAACCAATTATCTGTTATGACACATATAAGCAATTTGTTCGTAATCGATACCCGTATTAGTGAGATAATGATTACGAGGAATAATCCTGGGAGATTTTTCATAGATTTTAAATTCATCATTTCTTTTAGTTTTAAATTAGCCATTTATTATCTCAGAATAATTTATAGGGATGGTCATGATATCTGCAAAGAAACCGTGTTAATTTTACCTTTTTCAAAAAATATCCATTGTGTTTTGCAACATTCTAAAGGAAAACATCGCCTACATTTCAAATACGGTAGTTTCAAGTTTTAATGTAGCGGTTAGGTGACATACATGTATACTCCATTTAAGAACAGTTAGTTGTATAATAGGAAGAGACAGATACATTATCTACACAAAACTGAAAGTCTAAGTATTCTGTTTGGGAAGAAAAAGAAATATTTCCTCCCTCATTGATCTAATATGTATCATATACATGATATCTCTGTTTCAGCATAAGCTCAGTGCAATGTGTTCCTCATTTCTCTGATAATACAAATACTTTTTTAAATAAGGATGTTTCTGTCAATTTTACAACGCAAGCGATGAAGAGAAAAAGTTCAGGAAAAATTTGATATTTAGATATTGTCTACAGTAAAGATACCTTGATTTATTGTCGTAAACGCTTTCTAAAATGTTGATATTTCGTGTCCCTAATAATAAAAAAATAATCATAATTTTTACGTGACTAAAAGTAAATTGTAGTTAACTTAAATAGTTTACTGCAGCATTATTTGTCAGAGTAAAAAAAATATTGGATTTCTTAACTTGAATTTTAAAGGAAAAAAACAGGTAGTATCTTGTTATGTGTATATTTACCAGACAAAAATTTTCTTCAGGATCACTCACAGAGGCGTGTCCAAAGCAAAAACCTTGTCCCCGAAGATGTCCATTCAGGTACAAGAAAGACGCAAATGGGTGCAGAACTTGTGAATGTAAGTATCGAGAAGGCAATGTAGACTAGGCTTATTGATATAAAGTTTTAAAAAAGGACAAACTTTAAATAAAATATTTACATGCACTGTACTATGTAACATACAGTGTAAAATGTGTAACATTTGGTGATGTCGTCATAACCGCTACATAAATTGCTAAATCTGAAAGGACACTGTTACCTCTACACTGACTCTTTGGTTAGCCAGTGGCTTATGTATTACATATTGATTAAAAGTACTAGTCTACATTTACATGCATAAGACCTGTTTCCCATGCTTGCCATGAGAAGTGAAAGTAAAACTTTGAGCATAATGCGTTTTTTTCTTAAATATTCCAGAATCTACTTTACTTCATAAAATCATTCTTGAAAGTTTTTAAACCCCTGGCAGATTTTTTTATTGCTAAAACAGAAAAAAAGGAAAGCTTTGAAGGCCATTTGCTTGACATATTGATGTCTGGAAATCTCACCATTTCATATTGCGCTTTCAGTTCTTTTTTGTGTCTCGTATTATAATTATATTGAATAAAACACATATTCACTGCCTTTGCAAACAGATTATAATATGCAGCGTAATGAGTTGTACTTTTCAAATGCCTTATTGATAAAATGTAGCGGTAATCATCATCCGCACGACGATGAGTAGCGGTAATGAGATGATTTTTTTTTGCAATGTAACGGTATAATAATATTGGTCTCCTAAATAATACAATTAATCATTGATTTTATTTAATTATGATTGTTAGGTTGCCCTGTTTTGCGTTGTCCTTTCTGCTGGCGAGGATATATAATTGGAAAAGAAGAAAACCAGTGTATGTCATGTCATTGTAAATGGGGACTCTGAAAACCGGCATTCATCGACTCATTAACGTTGTTTCGTTTTTCTGAGGAATTCCGGTTTATGACTCATGATCTTTTTATTTTGTTTTCCTTTTGAATGTCGTTACTTTACAAATCAAAATGACTTTTTGCAATGTTAATGTATAATTTGTATTTATGTAAATTAACCTGGAACAGATCGATCTTCAATTTAGAAAAAACAAAGCATTGATTTTGTGATAAAAAATACCAAGAAACAATGTTTAGAAAATGAAATGATTTTGTTATATATCAATAAATTTAAAGACATTCCTAGACATGGTTGAGTCTTGTTGAAACTAAACTTAAAAAAAAAATTCCAGTAATTAAAAAAATGCACATCAAACAAAATAATTCTTGACTATCTTGGATATATGACCAAAGAAAGATTATATGTAGTAAGTCTTCTTTTTTAACGTCATTCTTAAAAACTAAGCATAAACAGATATACAAGAGTTTAAACAGATCTCAAAATATAAGATATTAGATCAGGTGCCATGAAAAACAAACAGTGTTCAAGATCCAAAGTCTTTAAACAACAGGAGACCGAACAAGTAGTTCTTAAACATCTAAACCGGATTCAGGTGATATGTTTGACTGAGCATCCCATATCGTACAGTCATACCCGCCGTGCTCTCCTTGTTTAGATCTGTAAATAACAGATAAGTCGGTGAACAATTCATTTTTTAAATAATGATGTAAAAATAATAGTATTTAACCTACGGATAGTACTGTAAAATCACATATTTTCGTGGGGTCAAATTTTCGTGGATTGAGTGAAAACTCTTAGTTCGTCGGGATTTGAATTCGTGGGTGAAGAATTATTGAGTAGTAATGTATGTAACATTTTATATTTCGTGGTGGACATGAATTTGTGGGTCTCTTCATTCCTCGAAAACAACGAAGATAAACCCCCACGAAAATTTATGATTTCACAGCATGTATTCGCTGACAAGGTATTTATTCGACCAAAGAACTTACGATTGACGATTAAAATGTTAAACTCATCAGGCTTATCATAAGCTTTATCAATGATTGACATTGATGATTTTTTCCAATAAAATATCCAAATATGAAAAAGATGTGTCAGTGTCAGTAGTATCTTAATTTCAAGGTCATTGGGGTATAGCGCTTCGACATATTGAAAACAATATTATTGTTGTTTGATAACACGTCGTCGACATATCTATGTAAAGGCCATTGCAACCATTTACTTTTTTTATGTATAAGATTTGGAATAAACTCTGCTTCGATCTTTTGAATACAATGGTTCTACCAATAACGGGGTGCAATTACTATCAATGAGGATTCCAAGGAATTTTTAGAAGACCTTATATTGTCAAGCAGAAAACCAGGCATCTTTTTATTATGAACTTCAGAGTACTTGTGTGCACAATCAAATTTTTTTTTTCATGAAACAAGTAAGCATTCCACGCCATTCACGCCCGATGTGTGATTCTTGTTATTTTTAGGAACACGGCAAAATCCGTAGAAAATTCTGTATGGATATATTTGTCTTACAATAAGTATGAAAAATGTCAGTAAGCATTCGAATAGAAAAATGGATTGACTGTATTTAATGACAAATGTAAGTCATTTAGTGAACCACAAAATCTGTTAAATTTATTAAATTCTATATTTTTTACCACACTTTTTGCCTTATTACTTCATGATAAAAATCGTTCAGAATATTATAGATTTATTGACTGGGTTCGAAGACAACATGACTGTATTTGACTCAAGGACCAAACTGTTTGCCCGAGGTCATTAGACCGAAGACAAATTAAAAGATTGGTTCCAAGTTAAAAAAAAAAAAACACTGCAAATTAGTCCAAGTATATTGATATATTTAGACATAGAACGTAATCGCATTAGAAACAATTGAGAGAAACGGTTTATGTTAAAAAATTTTAATAATGTGAACAAGTTACAAACCATAAAGAAGTATATCTGATTGACAAAATAATCTGACAAGCCAGGACAAACATTTGAAAAGTAGTGTCAGAAATATACCATCCGAAATTTGACCACACAGATTTAATTCATTGCATATTTACACGCATTATGCTATAAACATTTAAAGGAAAGACAATTTTAGTTAACCTTTAAAATTAAATACTTTTTGCATATCAGTTGACCACAGGACGTTTAGTTGATTAATAGTTTAATAGAATCAACGTTTTCCGATTTTTTTTCAAGTACAAAATATTCGTGTACAATTTCATAAGCTTTTATAGTTGCTCTTTTTTAGGCTCAGATCAGTAAACCTCTTTAAGTTGAAGTAAAGCAATGCAAGAAATGACACAATAAAAAATGGTGAAATCTGCATTTCGTGATCAAGATCTGAAAATAAACATGGTATAACAAGTCGAAAAGGCGAACTAACATGAGTAAGGCATTTTGAAATGCTTAGTATCTATCTGTGAAAATTTGCTTGCAATGTGTCAATGCCCTAATGAAGTGTTTAAGGTAATTTATTTGACATTGGTAAGGATGGACCATAATCTACAGTTAAAGTATACAGAAAATGAAAATAATTAGGTGGAGAATTATAGGATACTGGTAAATTAATCATTCTTAATAGGTTTATGTGCGAAATATGATATACATTGTGTTAATGTCCTAATGATCATGTTTGGCGAAATATTTGTATTAACATTATATAAAGTTAGAACACATGCAAATGTACGTGTATCTTAGCCTTGTATAATTACCACAAATAACAAACAAAATTCAAAGAGATATTGTTCCCTGTTTTTTTTTTTTTTTAATAAATTGTGGTGCAGATGGGTCACAATGTTCCACAGCGATAAGAAGCTTAAATTGTAAATACTCTGATCTTTATATTATATGTGGTTAACTAGTTAAATAAGTCATACCATAGTAACACGTTGTCCAGTTCAGGTCTAAAATTACACCCTTTCACTCGTACATGTAAGTCGGGACTTCCTGTTTTAATAATTTTTTTTGAAGTAACATAAAAAATCAGACAAGTCAGATAATATTGTCGACTCGTCAGGTGCGGTCTTTTTTCAGAAATTATTGTTAGATATTTTGGGTGTATTAATGTTCGTAGGTGACCAATGCTTGTAAATTTTGTAGGCCGTCCTCAACCACGCAAAACTATGTTGTAAATGTATGTATTTATTTATTAAAACCGTATCAAATAACCCACAAAATAACGTCCCATCAAATAACGTCCCTTCGAACAAAGTAAAAATTAGGATTCCCGGCGAACATTGATTTCCACTCCATCCACCACATTTGTTTAATTAGCCACTGACATAGTTTTTATTTGTGTGTCTTTAGGCGCTTTTTATGAACCACTTTTGTTTCCAATAAAGTTTGATGTTGTATTTTACCGCATTATCACATCTATATGTTGTAACAATATTGTGGCTGGGAGACCACTGTTTTGTAATCATTTATTGAATTGCATTTCTGGTCAAGCTTTCCATGCTTCTGTTATGTCTCCCAGCCAAATTCTTTGGTAATTGTTTTTAATATATTCGATCAATGCATACTATCTTTGCAAGATATATTACTGTATTCAGCGGCAGCTCACACATATTAGTCCGACCAAAATAATTCCATCATGATAAGTAGATACAACATTATTGTTCATGATAAGAGTAAAGTTGTGTATGTCATACGTTAAAGAAATCAAAAATAACGTCAAAATATCACTAGAGAGTCACTTTCCCCCCGAAATGCAAATAAAAAATATCAATATTCCTACGCTCGCTCCCTCCTCAGCCTTTTTTTTTTTTAATGTTTGATAACAGAGAATAATTAGGTCATTCTTCGATTCATATCTTTTCACCGATGAATTGATAATACTATATCAACAATTGTATTAAGTACATGTTTATAGTCCGTTAATTATCATACAATTTGTTCTTAAAGAAAAAATTAATCATTCTGTGTGTGTGTATTATTAAATGACGGAATTTTCAATCCCTGGCCTGCTCGTGTGTACACTTTGTAAACTGTAGGGTATGTGTGGCAAAACGAGAACTGCATGGGTTGGAGATTCGGGTTCGTGTTGAAGTTCAGCATACCATTATATATAGAACTTGAATAATGTAAGTAATTTCTGCGACAAATATATTAGTATATTTCAGTTATTTTCAAAACAAAAAAGGTTTTCCATGTTTTCAGTTTAGAATTTTCCGACCCGGTCCTGATTTTCCCAACCCGGCCATTTTAAACACAAGTTGTTGCAGATGCAAATGTTAGAACAAACTATATAAAGTTCAACAGGGATTGTATAATTTTTATTAATCAGAATTCGTATTTATATGATCTAATTAAGAAAAGAAAAGTTTTGTCTGACACCGTAACTTCTCGGCAAAAGAACACGCGTTTCTCCGAGCTCTCTGGATGCGTGTGACAGCTCCATTGCACGTGTGTAGACCAAGGCTAAAGTTGGTCTTGCGGACACAGGTACATGTAGGCCTATGTGTACTGTTTGTTAGGAGACTGGGTGACCGTAATGCTATGGAATCACGAAATTTACAACAGTTCCATAATTAGACAGTGCAGTTTTTTTTTATTAACGTCATTATAAACACTGTTAAACCACAGGCCTTTAGATCGCTTAAAAAAAATTTGTGTGTGTAAAAAAAAATCCTTTATTTTTTTTTTTCAACACCTCAATTTTTTTCTAAGCGATCTAAAGGCCTGTGTGTTAAACATATTAAATCTAACAGTCGAATATCTTTGGATATGGGGTAACCCATATCTATTCTTGTTATAAATGGATTTCATTTTTCGTCATTTAAATAAATGACAAGATTTTTACACTTAACATGTCTTCTGTTATTAATTTTGGAAACAAACTGAGCTGCTTTGTTGCCTTGGTCTGCAGTAATGTTTTAACATAAATGTATTTATTTATTAAACCGTATCAAATAACCCACAAAATAACGTCCCATCAAATAACGTCCCTGCGAACAAAGTAAAAATTAGGATTCCCGACGAACATTGATTTCCACGATTTCACAGTATTATGACTTGTCATCTTGTCTAATTTTTATTGACATGTAAAAGAAATATCTTCCTTTGTAAGGAAAGCATGTTAATTTGTTCACAATTATGCAGGATTATTAGATATATTGTCGTTGTAAATAACGTCGACTGGGTAAAGAAGAGTATTGAAGGTTATAGTAAAATGTATGCTGATCATCACTAAAGTTACTTTTGTTTCCGGATGTCAAGCTGGCAAATGCTTGCACGATTATGATTTGCAATCATAATTTCCACATATGGAAACGGTGGGGTTTAAGTCTTAGGTGGTAACGGTAGAAATGTAATTCCTAATCCTTAATTAGAAAACGTTTTATCTATTAATGTTCTTGCACTATATATAACATTGTGGAATGTACTCTTCTGGCGAACAAATTCCATAAGTACCCTAGTTAAGCAAGGCCTACACAACATTCTTTGAAAGTGTTTTCTTGCCCCTGGATCAAAATATCTCGATCGAGGGTTCTTTGTTTTGTCCTGTCAGTCTGTTTGTCTTGTAGCAACTATTACCTAGCCCAGATCTATTGCACTATCAAGGGTAATGCTTTCATATTTGATATGGATGTTCATTTTGACGTGAACTTTCCATTTGTATAGAAATTTTTGATCATGGAACCTCACCTGCAATATTTTAATTACATTTGAAAAACTTTAATATTGGCAATAACTATTGCTCTGTAGTCTACGTCCCACTCCAGAATTTTGCTATCATCGAGGGCATAGTGTTTCACAAACACATCTTGTTGGATTTTTTATTTGACATGTTTGTAATTGACAACGTCAACTGGAAACATCAATCAATGTTGTTTCTTGTACGTTTTAAGTCAGTACGATAAGAAGTCGGGTAAATTTCAATGAATCTGATTATATGATGTAGATTAAGGGTTATGTGCACTAACGTTCCCTAAATGTTAGCAATGCTATTGTCCGCCTGAACGTTTTGACGTTATACCGTATAAGTGGAAATTTTAGCGAGGATTTAATTTTGGCATTATTAGCGAGGGTGCTGAGATCGCTAAAATTGAATATCACTAAAAATTAATTGTCTTTTATTTGCAATAGCTTCTTTAGTGACCATTTTCAAATCGCTTAAATTGAATATCGCTAAAAATAAAATACCAGTTTTTATGGAGAAATCGCTAAATGTGCGTCTCGCTAAAATTTCCACTTATACGGTATGTTACAATATAATGTTAGGAATATATTGAAACAGATAAGAGTCAACCCGCATTTATTTACAAACAAAACAAAAAACATAGTAATTATTGTTCAATAAGATCTCTTTTTCGACACCCACTTTCAGAATCTGCAAAAGATAACAGCAAAAGATCAGTCACTTTTATCATAAACTTATTCAAATCTCTTTTTTAAAAATGTCAAAATTTCTCATGATTTCATATTTTGAGAGAAATTATGTTGCTACTATATTTTTTTTGGATGTATGAACATCGATTACATACTTGACGGTGCCTTTGTCAGCTTTTAGGCATTATAATCTGAAGAGGGACATTCTCCGTCGGACACAACTTCAACTTTGCTGAAAAAAGGAAAAAAATGAGTTGCATATAATTGCCATAATGCACTTGTATTTTCTTTTTTGAAAAAATCGGAGAGTTTTTTTTTCAATCAACCCGTAACAATTTTAATATGTATGGCAAAAATTTGAGAAAGGGCAATAAAACTCGAATCCACCTTTGAGATTGAGTTCTTTAAATTTTACTTAACAAAGACAGATAAAAGTATCGCTAGGACTTATATCAGCAATATTTGAAAAAAAAAATTCCGGGTACAGTTTTTTGTGGCATTGCATGTTGAAACAAAGATTACAAATAAACAGAATGAAATACAAAAAGACAGACGGACGTACATCGTACTTTCTCATTAGCTCTTCTAGATCTGGTCTCTGACGAGTAGCGCTATAAACATTGACCTTTTAAAATATATTTTGTACCGATACAGATTATCATGGGGAATACTGATTTAATAGAAGAAATCAGCTTTGGGGAAGTTAGACGTGAAATTCGGATGACACTTGTTGTGTTAATGGGGGAACATGACATATGCCCACTACAGAAAAATAACTTATTTAATTCATGATAAGATCTTTACAGTTCTAATATCTCATTTAATAATGACTATCTGATCGACTAGCTAACTTTGGTAATTTACTTAAGTTAACTCCCCATCTGATTGGCTTCGATTCTTTGCCATTTATTTTGTTATTTGTGTATGAAAAATACAAAGCTTCGGGAATTACATTAAAACTCTGCATTTTTCTTCATTCCTAGTCATAATTTAGGAAGCAATAGGGCCGAAGAAAATCCTTCAAATGTTATCATGTTGACTGCATTGCCAAGTGAGATAAGGCTAAATTTGCAAATACTGAAGGATGCAAAGTCGCATTATGTGTAATAACGCTAGCTTGCAATATTTCCATATTTTATTTGCCAAATAACTCAAAATAAACTTTGACAGAGGAAGTCTTAATTTTCATATCAAATGAAGCCTGCAGTGATTTCTGTATATATGAAATTTCAAGAAAATCTACTTGTTTTTTTTTTTACTTAAAAGAAATAATTGATATGATATATAAAAAGATTATAATAGACTTTTGTCTCAAAGACATATTTATATGAGTATTTTTGTAATCATTCATTGTTAGGAAATAAAAACTGTAATTTCGGAGATATCGAACAGTATTCAATCAAGCTCATTGACCTGTAATATACACAAAATTCTTCCGAGAAATATGGAGATAACGAACAATTATCAAAGTCAAAAGTCCACTGAAGCACGACACATCAGGATTACAGCAAAATGGACCTCTAAACCATATCTATATACCATTTGCTTTTGGGAACTATATTGCCATAAACAACTGACGTACAAGAGTTGCTAATGATAACTTACAAACAGTCGGCAACACATTGTGTTCCATAGGTCTTGCCGTCTCTACCACACACCGGTTTGTACTGATAAGGGCAATCACAGGAGTCTGGACACGCTCCTTTAGTTTCTATGTTAACGCCACTGTAAAGAGAGAAATTCTACAACTCAAAATCTAAATTATTTCTGTCTGTATGCCAAAAATAAGGTTTTTGGGATTTTCTTTTTTTGCAGAATATTATTTTGTTTTCCAAGGTGTCATTGCAACAATATATGCCAAAAACATATTTTTTAGTTCAAATAGTATGCAAAGAATATTTTTAATTCTGTAGAATCATTCTTATTCATGGGTAAAAAAATTTTTACATGTTCGTTGGGACGTAATTTCGTTGGTCACTCATACATACGATAGTTCAAGGAATTAACTAACGTTCGTGGGGATGTAAATTCGTGGGAAAGGGTGACCCACGAAATCCACGAACATTGGTCCTCCAAGAACAATGATGATTCTACAGTATGTACTTACGCGCACTTGGCATTGCAGGGGTTGTCATACGTCTCCCCGTCTGAGCCACATACTGGATCATAGGTTTGTGGACATGTACAGGTCTTTCTACAAACCCCTGTGTACTTCTTCTGTACCTTCCTGAATCAAAAAATTTTCAATAAATTTAATAACATTTTACTTTAGTTTTTCACAAATGTCATATTTTACAGAACTAAGCAATGTATGCTTATAAACCTAAGACCATAGAAGAGCTAACTGCATCGATATGAATGTATGTACTCAAACTACTATCTTATGGCACATGATTACATTTGTAAGACTTATTTTGGAAAGGCTCGTACGGTGTTTGTTCAAACGTTTGTCAAGTGTTACGTATGGCAAATTTTATTTGGAAAGGTTCACGCATGGAGCATTAATGTTGCTCTGTCTTTTTAAACGAACAGAATGGCAGACTTTGGCTAGCTTTTCCACAAAAGACCTATTGATGGACAATTTATAGATCGATTGGGACAGATGCTGATCCCTATGCATCCACTTTTCACTTATAAATAAGATTTACTAATTAATTAACCGAAAAGCGAAGGGATGTGATACTTTCGTGTATCATTAACCGTGAAATTTCTCATTATTTTTGCTGAGTAAGATATGTATAGAAAGGCATTGCTACATGTAATTAATGGACTGTATTATTATATGTATCTATGCCAAGACAGAATTTTTTGCTTATTAATCTCAGGGTTCTTCATGGGCCGTTTAACGTGGCGGCCCCGCCACAGTTAAATTTTGTAGCGCCCCAATTAAAAAAATCAGCGCCACAGTTCCGCAACAGTTAAAATATTAGCGCCACAATAAGATTTTTGTCGTCAACACGATAAAAAGTATACAAATTTATAAAATTAATCAAATGAACCTTTAAATTATTGAACTGTTTATCAGTTTCTAATGATTAACTATTAACATGGCTAATTTACTCTAATTAAGGCCAATTTCTGGCTCCTTCGTGAATTCAGAAATCTATAACGACTTTAATGATCTTTAATTGCAACACTGTTGTTTTCAATCATTATTTTAATGACTATTTGTTTAGCATGCTCCAATATGGCACGGAGTATACAATTAAAATTTTCGTTATAGAAGTCATAATATTTTATAAAATATAGTTTATGATACAATTGTGAGTATAAGTATCTTTTTTTAAATATATGCCATTGCCCTTTTAGAAAAAAAAGATAAAATTAGGCTCATTTTATTAGGAAATTCTAACTTTGAAATTTAAGATCAGATTGACGAATTGGAGTGTGTGTTCAAGATTCAATAACAACCGTTTGCTAAGATTCAAGGTATGGAGATTTTGTTAATCATATGATAATAACAAACATGTCATTTCATTCAATTCAATGCAAGATATCGCAGGTGTGGCGCAGTTGTCAAAGTCAACATGTTTTATTTTAGAGTAGCGAAGTAAAGAGTTGACTATAATTACTCAGCAGGTTCGCTTCTTATTTGAGGGGCGGGACAAGAAGACTGCCAATAAGGATATGACGGTATAAACAGAGGTCCCTTGTCGCCTTGGTGCATGTTGCATTGCATGTAAATGTTGAAAAAACAAAGATTCTTGTTTTCTCGAAAGGGCCAATGTTGAAAAGAAAACTTTTTAATACAATTTAGTTATAGAAAATGTGAAAGAATTTAAATATTTAGGTGTTGTATTCTCACGTACTGGTTCTTTTTGTAAAACAAAAAAACATCTGTATGAACAAGCACAAAAAGCTATGTACGGCATTATCAGAAAAACCAGACAATTTAAATTATCAGTCGACTGCCAATTTGATCTTTTTGATAAAGTTGTTGTGCCAGTTTTATTGTATGGCTCTGAAATATGGGGTTATGAAAATCTAGATGTTATTGAACGTTTACATTTGAAATTCTTAAAGCATGTATTTAATTTAAAAAGTTCCACGCCATCATATATGGTTTATGGTGAAACAGGTCGTTTTCCTCTTTATATCTCAATATACAGTAGAATGATTTCTTACTGGGCAAAACTTTTTTCCGGCCCGCAAAATAAAATTGTAAATGTGTTATACAAATATACACTAAAACTTTGTTGTGATGGAAATCTAACAAATCCTTGGTTAAACTGTATAAAGAAAATTTGTAACATGTGTGGCTTATCAAATGTATGGAACCTACAAAGTGTTTGTATTAATTATGAATGGATAAGTGCTACTGTTAAGCAAACACTACAAGATCAATTTATTCAAAATTGGTTCAGTGATATAAATAATTCCTCAAAAGGACAAAATTACAGAATCTTTAAACAAAACTTTGGATTCGAAAACTATCTTTGTAAATTATCCCCTAAATTTAGAAAAATTCTATTGAAATTTCGCACCACAAATCATCATTTACCAGTAGAAACTGGAAGGTGGTGTGGTATACCACTTTCTGAAAGACTTTGTACACTTTGTAGTAAAGGTCAAATTGCTGATGAATTTCATTACATTCTAGAATGCAAAGCTTTGGAAAATGAAAGGAAAAAATACCTAGGTAATTATTATTCTAGTAGACCGAATATTATTAAATTTACAGAACTTATGTCAACTCAAAACGAACAAATTCTGAAAAAATTATGTATGTTTATTCTAAAAATTTATGACGCTACCTGTCCTCCTTAATATGTTACTTATTGTCTGTTTCTCCCTCTTTTTTCATTTTTTCTTCATTTTGTAACATTTTGTATTGTATATATTATATTTTTTGTACCTCCGACCAGTTTGTTTAAAATGTATATATGTTTTACTGTACCCCATGTACCAATATTTTGGTTTGGGAGAATAAACTGAACTTGAACTTGGTGGTTGCATGTAAAAACAATCCCTCATTGCTCAATAGCCCTATTTCATTAGTACATACACTGTATCTACAAATTCAGAGATCCACTGGCAAGAAGTGGCATCTCATTACGACTGAAAATCCTCGAAGGGATTTTTTTAATTGTATGTTGCTTATCGTCCCTTTCGCGAATATATGGAGACGTCACTACTTGCCGGCGGAGAGCTGCAAATTATGTCCTATACTCGGCACTTACGGCCATTTGGCACTGATAGATTTTTTTGGACAACACATACTGCGGCACTGGACCTCGGTCTATACGGTCGCATCTGAAGGAATTGTCTCCTTGTCCCTCTGTGGAATTCAAACCCGCGTCGTAACGATCAGCTCCTTACCCCACGACTCTAGAGCAGAAGATCAAATCACTTTGCCGCACGGGCAACTCCCAAAGGGACGTTTAACAAACAAAACAACAACAACAACAACAACAAATGCCAGAACAGAAGCATTAATCATTTGTTAATAACAAAGAATTTTCTATTCAGTTGAGCAAGTTTGCATGAATTATTATTACTGCTTGTTTAAGAAAGCAATTCTTCTGTGCTAAAATCATGTGTTTTACATGCCTGAAGAGTTACCAAAGTCTGCGCATTGGATTCCATTTACCTCTCCTTTTTGCATTTGGCGTGCGGTTACTAACCAAATGAAAATTTAAAAAAAGGGTATGTCGTGTGTTGCAAGAGCAACGATGGACATCCTGATAATTTTAACTCATGGAAATTCCTTAAGGAATTAATTTTTTAAATAGAAAAGTAAAACTAGAGTTGGCGATATTTATATATATGAAGCTATACAAAAAATGGTCCAAGGCATCTGAGGCAACACTCGAGGAAAAAATTACAGGTCAGACCATGCCGTAAATTTTGAATTTACTATAGGATGGTATATGCAAAATCTACATCATGATAGCAGCAATAATCAAAGTACTCAGAAGTACAGAGAGCCGGGCTCATTTACAGAGTAGAATGGATTTCTTACATGAATCACGTTTATATTCTGATGAAAAAATTATTTTAAAACTATTAATATAAATGATGAGACACTGACAGTGAGTTTTTTCAATCCTAATACCACGGTCCGATTTTGTCAGAATCAGAATTAATCTGGTACCGCAGCTGATTGTAAACAAACAGGCCAGTCTGGTTCCCTCTCCTGCTTTACCTCGTATGTGTAGAGAACTACGGTAACACTGATTATCCTTACGCTAATGAACTACGTTCTTTGACTTATGAAGTTTTCAAAGTCATTACTACTAATGTTTATTTTATATAGATAAAACTTCGTTTTATTTGTGTTGCTTTATTTAGCGTTTGTATTATCTCAAAAGCGGTTGAGAGTAAGAACTATATTTTTGCACGTAACTTTAAAATGGCGACTATGGGGTCAACATCCTGCCTTGAACAGGATCCCATAAGCCGGCAATTGCTCTTTGAGCAATAAGCCCGGCTAAAAATGATATTTGTATGAAGATTTTTGCAGAAATTAATACTCTTGTAATATGTATTTACTTACGCACAATCTGCTTCACATTGGTTTATATATGTCTTATTATCAGAGCCACAGATAGGAGAATAGTAAGCCGAGCAAGTACACTGCGCTCGGCATGGACCTTGATGTAAAACTTCAACTCCACTGAAATCATAAAAGGAAAAATAGACTTATTGTCTAAAATTAGGGTACGCGACTTCAGTTAAACCCTCTATTAAACTTTAATTGATTCATTCGAAAAAGGCTCGATGGAAAATTTCGTAAGTGATTGTATAAGATTGTTACATATCACTTACTATTCGCATTCAGCACTACATCTGCTGGAATATGTTTTCCCGTCTTTTGCACAAATCGGGGCATAAGTTGCAATACAGCGGCATATTTTTACCTGACATTTCCCTGTGTGTGATACTGAGACACCTCTGTAATAGGATATTACGTTTGTTTATAAAGGACAATGAAAGACAATTGTTTACAATTAAACACACATTTCTCTATACAGAATGCTTAATTATTATTAAGTAATAATAGTTACAAAGAAGGTGCAATGACGAACATTTTGATTTTGTATTCATTAGTTAGTCTTCAGCTGGCAAGTATCGATAAACCCACAGGCTGTATACTTTGGATTTATTATTTTTTTGTAACATTTTGCATGAGATGGTTGCCTTCATCTTTGACTTATTCAAACAACATTGTTCTTAAATCATGGCAAGGGTATATGTAGAATGTGTGACAAAATTAAATTTTTTTTCAAAGAAAAAATCGTTCATTTTCTATTTATGACTTTAAAAACTATTTATTTTTAATGCATATCTTATTATTTTGATTCAAATACAGTAATCATCGATCATTTGTATGGTTAATATAAGAAATCTGATGAGAAGTTAAAAAGGTATGACCTCACACTTACACACATTTCGCTTGACATTCATTTTCATAGTTCTTCCCGTTCTTTCCACAGACTGGTTCGTAGGTGTCAGGACAATAGCATCGTCTGGAAACTTGTTCCCATGTACCTTGCGAACATGGGCCGTCGTGAATCTTGTACACAAATCTGTGAAATAAATATTTTTTTATTTAACAATATAACATCATCTTTAAAAAACCTTCTTTAAAATAATTTACAAGACATATTTGCACTATGATGAACGTGTTGTTGTGTTTTAATAATCATTGAATAAGAAGACCAGCTTCATTCCGTAATTGAAACAACGGTAATGTCCGTAAGTTAAGTTCAAGTTCAATTTATTTTCAAGTTCAATTTATTCACCCAGACCAACCTATTGGTACATGGGGTTATTCAGCATAAATAACATATATACAGTATGTACAATCTTGTCGGAGGTACATATACAATATAGAAAACATGACAGCAAAAAAAATGAGTGTGGGAAATACATATCAAGGAGGACAGACAGCAGCATATTTTTTTGGATAAACATACAAAGCTTTTTCAGTATTTTTTCGTTTGAAGTTGACATAATTTCCATGAATTTAATAACATTCGGTCTGTGAGAATAATAAGTACCAAGATAGGAAGAAAAATCCATACACTAAAAAATTGTCAGAAATTAAAATAAATGAATTCTGTGCAATTTAAGGACAAAAAGTCACACCCTATAAAACACACTTCACATATAATATAACATGTCTTTAATGCATACAAATTGTTTGAAATAAAATCCATGGTAGTGCAGGTACTGATATAAAGTTTGTCCTAATGTATGAATATAGATCATCAACTACAAAAGTATGTTCTATCAGTATTCCTTAATTAATATATTACATGGATGCTGATTTAATATAAGAAACATGACGCATACTTTCCAGTTCAATCTTATAGACAAGAACTTTATGTACATGTACGGACGGAATTAAAACAAAGAGATTTAATTGATTTATAAAATTCTAAGGAATATTTATGAATACAGTCATAATTAATCTATCGCAGGTAAAGAAAGATTAAATTGCCTCTGTCGAGCAAAAAAGGAAAATGAAAAAAGAGGATATAAGTTTGTCCTCGAAGAAAATGTGCTATACTAGTATTGAATTATATGCTTAAAGCTCTGTAATTTGGTGTATTTTGGAATTAACTATTTGTTTTAGAAAATGTAATGAATTTTTAATTTCTGAGAAATTCATGAAATGCGCAGTCGTGAAACGTTGTAGTTCATGTCATCATTAAAATCTCAACTATTCAATTCTTTTCTTCTTTTTACTTTATTTCTCTGAAGATTTAAGTTTATATTTTTGTTATTCAACCATCTTTTTTGAAAAAAAATGCACTTTTTTTAACCTAAGGTACATCACAATGGAAATTTACTTAATTCATCTCACTGTAGTTAATAGCAAATTTGCAAATAAAGTTTCGGAATATTATTGGAAATATAACTTTTTGTTTTGTCACTGAACATGTATAAAAGCTAGATAACAGGGGAAAAAATAAATTGTCATGTTTCAACCAAATTAATTAAAATACCCACAGTAGTAGTATCGTTTAAATGGGAAAGTTTGAAATTAGGTTTGAAGAAAAATTTACACATCATTTATTTAAAAGTGTTAAGTATCGAGCTTCCTCCTATGAAAACACTATAAAACAGAGTGAAATTAGATTCAAATTGTGTAAAACAAGGTCATTAATTTTTGTTGGTTCTCTGTAAATTTCGATCTCAGGACAGAGTCGGTGCCCCTGAAAAGTTCCTGTCTTACAATTTTCTTATATCAACATGAAGCTACCAAAATGAAGTTTGTATCCCATTACTTTGAAAAGGAGTATATATGATAAGAGCCAATTTTGGCCCCCTAAAAATCAATATTTTAGAATGACATTTAGATATATTTAATTGATATTTATTTTGAAGAGGAGATTTTATTAGAAATATTTCTAATATATTTTTCACATTTATATGCACTCTATAGCTCTAAATGACATGAGAAATAATGCTATTTTTGCTATCTAACAAAAAAGCCAAAAATATGCCTTTTTCTTGATGTTTTTTTCTTATGGGGAACATAGAGCGCAGTGTAGAACATACATAATTTTTCTGCCACTTATCAGTATTGGATAGATACATCTTTGGTAAAAATATAAAGCTTGTTCTAGGCTGCGCTCTATATTTCCTTGAAGAAAAATTGCTTGAAAATAAGCAGTTTTATACAAAATATGCTAAAATGGCGGGAAAACATGAACTTTATGATGTCTTATTTCTAAAATAACGACATTTTGATCAAATTGAAAATGAACAATAAAGGTCGCATATATAGCTTACAAATTAAAGCTATATACATGTATAAAGTAAAATTAAGATATTCATTTTAATGGGTCAATTGAGACATTTACCATATATCGCTCTTTGAAAGTTGTTCATTATTAATTTTAGATTCAAAAGGCAAATATGAAAATTTCAGACGAGAAAAAATAATAGAAAATACCGGTGTAAAATATAAATTTCAAATGAACGTGGTGTTTTCAGAAATATTCTCTCTAGGCCACACCAATAAAAATATTTGCTCGTGGGACCCGCGCGCTAGTATTTAAGCGCTAGCCCGCTCGTACTTTTTTCATCAAATGTCCGACGAACAAGAAATTGAATTGGTGTGGCCCTATAAATTAAGTCTTTGATGATTCTGAATACATCCTTTCTCTGTGTTTATTACGTAAACCTACCACATATTTCCATTTGCTGTGTTTTTCTACTTAGCCACAAATTGATTTGAATATCATTTTCATGTATACCTACATGTATGGAGAAACACGCGCTAAAGTGACGTCACGATGAGGTCACAGAGACGTATGTAAACATGGGGTATATTTTTGGTGCTTTGAAAAATTTAAGAAAGTAAGTACGTATAAGGAATGTTTTAAGTTAAGTGTGAATCATTTCTGTGTAAATCATACATACATGTACTTGCATGAAGGCATATTTTTTTATGAAGTGCTCTTCATGAAATATGCTTACATGACAAGTCTGTGTAATTTACACACCAATATTTCACAATAACTTAAAAACAGTCCTTAATAAGAAAACGTTACACTTACAATACTGAATTTAAGGCTTGGACTTTAAAGACAATAGAAACAAAAAAATTCTTGCATAACTGTTTCTTTTTTCTTTTCGATTTTATAGCTTATTATTTGTTTGTACTTGTTCTAATGACACTGTAAATCTTTTATGCCCAAAAAACCAGAAAAACCAAACAAGGTAAATTATCTTATCTATTTCTGACTTCAGAATTATCTATCAACTACTGCGATATAATTCCAAAAGCTTCACAAAGCTTACGTTATTTTTATGCTAAAAGGACACAATAATTCCACACAGTTTGATTTAGAGAGGTGCTAAGTTTAACAGCGGATTGATTGATCGGTGTTTCTTTCAACGCTTGAAAGCCAACCAATGTCACGATTATTTGTAACATAAATTAAAATATCAAACAAAGTTTGAAGAAAAGAAATATATATTTATAGGAATGTGGTCATTCTAATTTTTAAAATTAAATGTGTTAAATTACATTGAAACAGTGCATTTGGTTACTGAAATAGATTGTGCACTGAAAATTGTGAATAATATTTTATTAAAAAGGTGTAATGAATTTTTTAACTAGGAGTGTTTGCTAGAATGGAAGCAGATTGAAATAAGCAAATTAAGATGGATTAAAGATGAATAGAAAATAGAAATGCATGCCAGGATAAATCTAAATATATTAGCAATGCTATTCTTTCTTTGTGCAAATTGTATATAAACTATTGATTGACTGTATACTAAAGGGGGAAAATTTTAGCAATGAATGCAGTGTCTTTTTACCAATGAAATTCAAGACAAAAGTTTAAAAACTATTTTATTAAAGAGCCATGATATCTTCAAGGAGAATAAGAATTTAAACCATACATGATTCAAATTGTAAAAATGATATCAAATCACAATAATTATATCATATATAAATGAAATAATGCACATACGATGCCTTTTTTACCAATGAAATTCAAAACGATATTTAAAAAAGTATTATTTAAGAGTTATGAAATCTTCAAGGAGAAATAATATTTTAAATCATTACACGATTTAAATTGTAAACTTAAATTGTAAAAATGAATTCAAATTACAATAATTAGTTTTAAAATATTGCTTGTATTATGGCGGTATATCATATATAAATGAAATAATGCACATACGGTTTACAGCTTAATTCGCACGGATTTTTGTAAGTGTTGCCGTCATTTCCACACACTGGTTCGGAGGTACCAGGACATCTACAGAGAGTGCTAGGGGGTGGCGGAGGAGGTGGGGGTTGGGTCCGTCGAAAAAATCTCGCGGAAACAGTAGCACATACAACAGTGTAAACTAAAACTTTCAAATATGTGAGCTGCATGACTGAAAAATAAAACCAAAATGACATGAAATTTTCAAAAAGGTAAGGAGAACATTGCCCCCGCACATCAGTTCAGCACATGTTACATATTGACAGATTTAGAACTTAAGGCTACCATTCCCTTGGATGTTTTGCGACGTTTTCTTGAATTTTTATGTACTTGTTGACAATAAATTGAGATGTAATAATTATTAATGACATTATTTTGCGAACAATATTGTTTGAAGACCAGATGTTCAAAAAATACCTTAATTTGCTTACAATTAAGTTAATTAAGTTATAAAAAAAGATTGATAATAACTTCTATTTCATCTCGGAAAAGTAAGCCAAGACTTTCAGAAGTGTTATTCAAAATATATGTTAGATATTATGAAAATTACCATTCACTACATAATTGTACAATTTAAGTTTTATTACATAACTATTGGGAATAAATTATGTTGAAAGTCTTGTAAGTGAAAAGGAAAACTAATATGTTTTTTTCCAGTTATTATCGATTATATATTTAGTTCATATCGAGAAAGTTAAGCACAAAAATCAGAAAGGTAGCAGATTGTTTTCTTTAAACTCTGATACCAAATCTTTCATGTAGTCAGGTTAATATGTTAGATTTAGTACATACTGTAAATTAAATAATAGTTTAAAATGTTCTATTTAATAATGATAATGAATTGATTTTTAGCATATTTATTTTATTATTCCCTTATTTAGAACAGAAAATGATAATTGTAATTTAATTAATAAAATAATAATAATAAATTTGATAAAATAAATAAATATAAATAGAACATTTGTGCATGTAAAATGTAAAATTAAAAAAATATCTAACTTACCTTAAATAAATAACACAAAATGCAAATATAAACGATACTGATTCAAACACTTTAAATATTATAATTGGAAAACATCGAAACTTCTATATATTGAGCTTTTAAAATGATTGATGGTGTATTACTTTCCACCGCTCGTTGGACGTTTCACTGATTTATATAACACGTATGGTGCTACATTAGGGAAATAATCACCTTCAGCAAAATATATGAAACAATATTTAAACGGTAAAATATATAGACATTTCAAAAATAGTTGAATGACGTTATTTACTAACGCATTTCCAGATCGTTCTGATAATAATCATATATTTCTTAAATGTTTCTCAAATACTTGAAAAGAATGTTGTCATTAACTCCAACCTACATACGGTTTTCTTTCTTTCTTGTCATTGAAGTGAAAAATCAACAAATGCTTTAATATATATTTTGTAGGAAAAAAATATTCTTTCATCTTTCGTCTAAGGAGATGTGGAAATTTTTTTTTTAAACAATCTGATTGTACACAGGAAAACTCTGAGGTTGATATTTAAAACATTCTTAAATTTCTGATTGACAAAATTTATGTGGATTTTGAGAACCAGATCTTCCAACAATCTATTTGAATCACCATGGGTACCAATTGTGCTCTGTTATTAGCATAACTATTTAATTTATTCATATGAAGCAGAATTTGATCAAAATCTTAAATGAAAAAGACGAAAACACTTAACACGCTGTGGGCTTCAATTTGTCATTTAGATAAATCAACGACGTATTGTCAATTATTAATAGTTATTTCCATCCTTATGTCGAGGCAATACATGTATATCCAGGTGAGCATGAAATGACAGAACTACAGAGTCTGACACATCTATATCATATTTGGATATTGTACTACGTTTATGGTAATCTTACAAAGAAGCTTTGTGATAAACGATCTTCGATCGTCAACTTCCCTTACTCATTTAGCAATATGCAATTATCACCTTCATGCGGGGTTTATATCTCTCAGTTAATTCGATACGCAAGAGCATGCTCTACGTATGAACATTTTATAAAACGATTTATGTTGTTCACAAACAAGTTGATGAAACAAGAATATTAGAAGTCTCCTTCAAAGTCTTCATTTTGTAAGTTCTATGGTCGGTACAATGATGATCCCAAATCATGACAAAGGGCAAACGTGGGTGTTACCGGTCAGCGGGGGTGCTCGCTCCTCTATGGCAGCTGATCCTACATCTGATTATTTGGAGGTCCCTGTTTGCTCTGCTTCAGAAATTGTATTGTTTAATGGACTTTTGAGGTCAAATACTCTTCGTTATTCCTATATATTCTATTTATACTTTATTTATAGCTTAGTATATGGAACTTCAACAAAAAATTAGTTAGTTGTTAAAACACGTCGTTATAGTTAATATGCAACGGAAATGTAAATGCTTAAGATATCCATTTTGAAAAACATTAATGTTTATGATGTTTAAAGTATGAAGACTGTGAGTGAAATATTTGGTAGAGACATTAACGTGCTCTTTTTTCTTTTGAACAAGAATAATCACGCTTAGAATAGAATAATAAGATTTTTAGCTTTTTTTTAAATAAACAAATACTGTTGATAGGGAAATCTCCCTTTTTTTTATTTTAGCTCTTTTCACCCTTGTCACAAGTTGACGAATTTAAAACGGGTCAATTTCAAAAGAACACAGTATTAATTCTTAAGCAGAACAGTGACTTTGCGAATTTCAAACAGGGAAAAATTATCAGCAAGTGTAAAAGGGTGGAAATAACACGGGGCAAAAATAACCCTGTATACAGTATACAGAATTTTCTTTTAAACAATTAGAGTAAAATAACTTTTTGCTTTTGCTTAAGTACTGTAGATAGATTCCATCATGTAAGTACTGTTTAATTTTTGTTTTATTCCCACCGCGGGACTTCGAGACCAGACCTTGCAAAATGAGCAGGCAAGAAAGATTCTTCATTATTCAAATGCCTTGAATGTCGAAGACTGAACTTTTCTTGCCCTCTGCCTGCAAGTGATAGTATCTCAATACGAGTCATAAACAAATGTAGTTTTTTTTCATGTTGGCTTTATTTTTCTAAAAAAGATGACAAACGTTTCAGTGCCAGTATCTACAAATGAACAGCATAAAAGTTGATGGTAGTCTTAACGGAAAGTATTTTAAGAATTTATCCAAAAATAATATGTTCCCATACGTCTCCATACTAATTGTGAAATGAATATGACTAACAGTCGACAATGGTAATCCGTCACTTTATCTTTACTTTTCAAGGAAGACTTCCGCTAAAAAGATAACTTCGCATCAAAGGGCTATTGAAAATTTTCAAAGGACATTGTGTATGCAATTGTCTGTTACTTCATATAACACGTACACACTTTTTTAGGGAAGATTTATCACATTTTAAACTGCGACGGTTTACGTCACTTCATATTTTCGAAGAACTGATACTTTTAAACACATATTTCAATATTCAATAGGTACTTAATAAAAATAAAAACTTGCAATTTTACCTGTCGAAAGGAATTTGAAATCAAACATCGTACCGTTAAACAATTTGAGCAGAGACTAATAATTTTTAAGATATAAAGATTACTTGAATTAAAAAATTATTAAATAATTATATGTAAATGTTTGTAATGAAAAAAAAGGAAGTTAAGAAATGTGATTGGTATCATTAATGTGTATTTTTTAAAATATATATAATCTTTGAATAACACCCTGTTGATAAAAAAATGACTTTTACGACGACATGACAATTTCCGGCCATAGTGTTAAAAAGTCAGGTATTTAATTTATCATGTTAAAAAAGTCATATCCAGCGTAAGTTATGAAAATATGTTGAGGTTTCTAATTTTTAAGAAAAAAAAATTGAGATTTTGAAAGTTTTTGGGATTTCACATACCATTTGTTGTAACAAAGAACGTCAAAAGTTTCTCCCTTGCAACATTCTATGTTTTGTTTCAAACTTTTGATGAAGGATATATGCTAGTAAATAAAATTTTGACAATTTTGTAATTTAATAATTGCTTTATCCAACTCCTTTAAATTGTGTACTTCATGTACTTGTAGTATATTCTTCAAAAAAATATTCAAATACATAATATCAACTCGTTTGACTGAGCAGTTATGATGTGCTTCAATATACATGTAGCAGATAACCCCTTTTTATATGAAATACTGAAGCTCTTGAATGGATCTATAAAAATTCCTTTTGAACTTTAGAAAAGAAATTGCTCCCACGTGAATATACCTCTATATTTTTACTTTGATGCTGTCATATATATTCATATATATATTTCTGATCAAGTCTTGGGGAAAGACCAGAAAGTTTATCTACATTTGGATGCTGTATTCTTTTCCTGATCTTTAGACTAGAACACATTTTACTCTTGCATAGTAATTTTTCATCTCTTTGAAATACACAAATCAATTTTTACCTTTTTTTTTTCAAATTAAAAGTTCAAGAGTACCGTATCACTGGCGTAATACTATGTGAATTAGATTGAACTGTTTTGACTAATTCCTTGGTGGTCCAACACAGCTTGCAAATCTGTTTGATGATTTATGGCCATCTTAACCTTATGATCATCTCGTTGATCTAGGAACGACAGAATGATTAAATATCTCTTTATACAAAATATGGATTTATATATTTTTAAAAAAGTACAAAAAGGGAGTCAGATGAAAAATGAATGTATTGTAACCTTGTTACGTGCACTGATAATCTGTCAATTACATGTACATTTATCGTTCCGACATAGATGGATATAAAAAAAAATGATGTTTTAATTTTCATAATTCTTTATGCTGCGTTGCAATTTTTCAGATATAAAGCATTTCTAAGCTACACTAGTTCGTTAATATCAGAAAACTCATTCTAAACTAAATGGATGCCTCAAATACAGCATGAATTTAGTCATACGAGGGTTATTCAATGAATAATGTTCTCGGTGCTCGGGAAGCAACAAAAACGTTTTTTAAGGATTTAGCGTTAGTGCCTTAGTGGTATTAGTTAAATATTCTCTTTTTCATTGAAACACATGTTGGTAAAAGTTTTATCTAATTTCTGGATTTAAGGATTTAGCGTTAGTGGTATTAGTTAAATATTCTCTTTTTCATTGCAACACATGCTGGGAAAAGTTTTATCTAATTTCTGATTGTTTTTAAAACATATTTTTGAGTATTGCCCTTCGTATACTGGAATATGGCAGATCCTATGATTTCAATGACTTGTTTTCTTCTTTCTGTAAGGCGTTATTTTTTTAAGCTTGGAAAATGAAACAAGTGAAAGGGTGAAAGATCTGGCGAATATTGTTGGTTTGAGAAAACATTCACTTTCTTTTTATTCCCAAAACTACTTTACTCTTCATGACCTGTGGGTTTGGTCGCTGTCATGACGTCATTTAATGTAGTGGATTCCTGATTCTGGTTCCATAAACCTTTCCAGTTTTTGCAAAAATTTGCTATCTAGACTTCTCTAGAAATTTAACTGCCTCCCTGAATAAGAATTTGAACAATAAGACTACTGATATTTAAGAAAATGACATATAAATCTATTTTTATGCTTATAAAATTCTTTACTTTTTTCAGACCTTAGCTGTTTTTGTCAATTGGATCTTATTGTAAATTTGAGGGTTTAAAGCAATGAAATCAGGTATCACTATCTGTTTGAAGTGGATAACTTCAATTGTTTATTTTTTAAAATTATTGTTTAGATATTCTAACACGTAGTTGTTTTCACTCATTTTTAAAAAAAATAGGATGACCATTGAGTACTAGGCTCTTTTTTACTGTCAAACTTCATCAGTGATTATTTGTTGAATTTTCGAAATCATTACATTTTCATTCACTTTTCAAAAAGATAGGGTGACCATTCTTAAGTACTAAGCTTTTTTTTACTGCCAAATGTTTCTTTAAGGCATTGTAAACTACCCCCAAAATGATGCTTATCAATTTTGCTATGTGTCTTAAATTCAATCAAACATCATCAGTGATTATTTGTTGAATTTTCGCAAAGATTACATTGGTTGTTGTAAGTATTTGTCGCCAAGGACGGTAACCATTTTGATGCCCATTATATCATTTTTGTTCATTTAAATCCACCTGCTCATGTGTCTATAAAACAGAAATTAGCTGCTGTTAATTTCATATACGTCAGGGAATACATTTATTTCTTTGGGATTCTTTACGAGTTTAACAGCAGTTTTCATGAAGCGTTTAATTTTGCGCTTGTTTACTGATAATATTTTTGTCACAATGAAACTTTGTGATGAAAAGTTGTCAAATAAACTGTAATCAAATCATTAAAGATTCAATCATGAGAGAAAGTCAAGCTTAATGTCAAATGATTTCTATATTGTGTGTCATAGAGCTCATGACATTATTTATTGAACAAGCCTCGTATTTAACAAAGAAAACCCATTTACTGATAAAATTTCTAAAACAGAAGGAAAAAGTAAAAATATATATTACATAAATATTAAACTTTATGCCAAACATGAAAAATATTTATCATTCTGAGTGAACTTCAGTCACCATGCACATCAAAGAAATTATGGTTATTAAGTGATATTTTTGTTAAATAACCATAAATATTTAAGAGTGCAGGTGAAAAAGCCTTTGATGAAAGATAACAGTAAATTTTGACTTTGCATTCTCAAAAATGTTTTAACTTAACCTGTATTTTCTCTGAGGCATAAATTTCATACATTCTATAGTCAATTTTTACTTGTTTTGTAACTGATATACAAAAGTACGACCAGATATATAATTAATATGTTACAATATATGGCCCATAAAAATGTCACCAGTTTGACAAATCTGTTAAATATAGATTAAACTATGAATGCTAACACTTGTAGTAACATCGGTTCATTGACACATTGCAATTTGATGTATAACTTCTGAGATTTACCTTTTCTTCCTTTTCTCATTTGTAAAAAAAGACAGCTATTGATCCGATTGGAGGAATATATTCAAAAGTCGGTCAGGTTTAGTCTTTCATGAAGTTCATGGATAAAGCCATAATAGAGATAAAACAGCTGAAATCATACACGTCCTCTTAATCAATGCACAATGTTCAAGGTACGTTGTACAGAACATAGAATTAACAAAAATGTAATGTGAACTTTCTTTTTAAAAAGTTACTTCGTATAAACACAAACTATATATTATGAAATTACACTAAGTAAACAGTGTGCTTACGTTAGCCATAAAACATTTCAGATAATTTAAATTTTTTTTTTTAATTTGTCAAAAGAATTTTTGTTCTGTCCAGAAGTCTTAGATTTTGACCGGAAATCAAAACACAAAGTCTGAATATCGTTAAACCTTTGAAAGTATCATTTCCCTTGATCCGTTTGTTGAAGGTGGTGGCACGATAAAGATCCTTTACTGCTCGAAAGTCTTCCACCTGCACTTGGTATGTAGCGTCTCGATATGAGTAAGAGAATCTGGAGAGGGTCTTTAGATTTAATTAAAATAGCATTATATTATGTATAAACATAACAGGATTGGACAGCAGGCACTGCCTATATAAGTCCTCCATATGATACAAAGAACAAAATACATCGTAATTAAGGTAAATTCATATTAATCAGATGATCGATTATTTTACAATAACTGAACACAATTCATGATGAGGAAAGTAAAGCTGCGTTGCTAATTCATTACAAGAGAATTTTTAATCAAGGTTATCCGATGAAATTATAAATAGAGATGTCAGACATATACAGGTATGTATGTACTCGGTGATCTTGACCTTGTTTCTTATTGCAGTCCTGATTTCATTTATCAAACTGTAAGATACAATCTATACCATGTTTTATTTTCTTCAGGTGATACAGGTAAAAAAAAATTAAAATATGTATCTGAGAACTGATGACAGATTTTAATGATAATAATCCAAAGTCTAATATTTTTTTTATCATTAAAACAAATTAAGGAGGGGTTCTTCTCATATTTCTCAATTGTTTTAAAAAATTGAAACATGTGAAAATTCTACAGAATCAAGAAGACAATTCTGATCAATACTTGTCTAGTATAACTTATTGATGATATCAGTCAGATTAAATTTGACCGTTTGACATTAGGGGCAAGGTCAGTTCAAGCTCATTATCGTTATTAAATATCCAAATTTTATCTATTTTCTTTAATTTTTAGGATACTTACGTTAGTTATTTTTCTACATGTTCTATGCCTCTTCTAATAATGTTTTCATTATGGAAAAGGTGTCACATAAAGATACAAATTGATGCAAAGGTGTCAAATTATTACAAAAAATGTCATTCTTCTGTGTAAATCAAATAAATTGAAATGTACTATTTTTTGCGATTGCTTATACTGACAACTTGGATTGCGTCATTCCTTTACTGAAAGTGAAAGATGTGATATTCCAAAAATGGCGTTCAGGCTCTTCTCGACGCCATAAAAACAGTCGATGTGACTCAGAGTCCTTACTTTTTTAGTTTGCTACAATTGACTTGCTTAGCAACACTTGGTTTATGTAGACACCAATGTGCAATCTGCAGACTCGACTTAACCTACAGTGATTATCTGAAAATGAAAAGGTCGAAGGATCGCCTTAAGTTGATAAAAGTGAAAAAGTAAGAGAAGTTGTGAAGTTGAATGAATTTATAAAGAATCTGTGAAAGTATGATTGAGACTTCCTCGATGGTATAGGAGGAGTTGCGGATAAGAAATGGCTACCCTGCAATAATATAGAAAGAATGGTCGCGTCCATGTTTTGCTCTGGGGAAAAAAAGAAATGTGTCGTATCAAAAAGTAAAAGAGGACGTCAAAATGGCACTATGTAACAAAGATTGTGTAAAAGTCTCATTAATTTTCATTCATTTGTAAAAGAGAAATAGATCTAAATGCGGATAAGAAATGGGTATCCCAAAGCGTAACAGATGGACGGACATCCCAATCCTTACACTTCTGAAGGAGGTGGGTTATAAAAATGCTAAATGGATCGACGTCAAAAAGCCAGTTCACTCACCATGCAGAACACTTTTGAACCTAATTTGTATTACAGAAGTCAATATCAAACTAAAAGAAATAATGTATACGCTGCAAGATTGACATAGGCAAACATTGTTGCAAATTTGTTATTAACTATTTCAATGACAGACAAATAGAACATTTATAAACTTGTTTTTATTTGCAAGAGAACTTTTTATAAGCTTTAAGGAATATAACCTTATTGCCGTCTTGTACAATATTGATATCTTATATAATGTTATATATTTGATTGTGCAGAAGTACTTCCTCTGAAACAATTTAAAATTTTATTTTGGTTTTATTGATTATAAGGGTTAAATTACATAGAAATTAATCATAATAACACATAATGTTGTTTATATTGACAGTCGTATAGGTAATATTATTAAAAAGTATTCCAACGAACACGTGTGATGCATGATATTATAAAAGCTTTCTTATAAATCTAAAAATGGTCAGTTTGCATATATGCTGTACATCTATAATACAAAGTTCTCGTGTAAAGCAATTAATGTCCAAATTATCAAATGCATACTTCTTACAGGATGACAGTTCTACACAGACGGACAGAAATATTCCGGGTTAAGATTTCCCTTGGTTAAATCATAGCGACTATATAAACTTGAAAAAAATTCTTATAAATCAACATCGAATTGCAGGTTAATTAAAAGAATTTTATGAATACAACAATACCAATACATGCCACATGAAGTAAAATATAATATTATATTGCTCCTGATCTATATCGAGGTAGCTGCGTTCATGGCCTACATGTATGCATGCAGGCAATCGATACATAGTACAATGATTAATATAATCTTTAAAAAAAATCTGCCCTTTTTCAAAGGGAAATTCATGAATATAAAAGAAGACAAAAAACTTTTTCTTGAAGTTCCTGTAATCTTTTAAAAAATCTTTAACCTACTACATGTACATGTAACCATATAATATAGCTAATTATAAAAATATATAGAAAGAGTTTTATTCACCGGCTAAAATTGATATGAACTTACTGTACCCGATATCCTTGATTTAAAAACGAATGAAATAACCATTTGCCAACGAGAAAAAGTTCAACAACGACATAGGATAGTTTCACCAAATGAAGCCGTGTTTCTTAGACTGGAAAGTAAAGTAACCAATCAACGTTTATAGAACTAGCTCGTGAAATGTACAGATATGACTTAATTATTAAAAAGACCAAATCAGTCGCTGAAAATATTTTTATAAAAAAATAACATTATAAAGACTATTTCTATTAAATTGGGCCAATTAATTAAATTATTATTGGAAATAAGATTCATTGAAAATTTGAGCCCTTTCATAACAAAGAAAAATCTACACTATATATTCGCATTTACTAAAGTTATTTTGTTAAAACAGATCATAGCAATTATACAATGTACATCCTGCGTTTATCTTTTAGTTATTTCCTATAAATAGTCTGAACAATTGAGCATTACATTAGAAAAGAGTATATCAGGAATCTATGAACAAAATAACTATATACGCTTTGAGAATCCCTATGATCTTCCCAAGATATTTCTACGAATTGTAGTTTTCAGATCCCCTGGTAAAGACCTGCTGTCAATATTATATTTCTCTGCATCCGATGTAGACACCGGTCGCCAATCCTCAGAGGGTCTCAATGATGAACGGAATTTCTGAAAAATATACTTATAAGTTTAGTATTACATTTAAATAAAATCAAAATAACATTACTAAGATTTAAAACTCAAACTGTACGATTTAAATCTTATTTTAAAAAACCAGTTTTCTACTCTTGGAAAGAAAAGAATTAGATGCCTTAAAGTGCTATGAAAGTGCACATCATTTTTCTGTCTGTAAAATGGATCATCATAATTTTCATTAAAAAATGAAACAAACATGTTATTCCTAGAAGTTCATTAAATGACAAGATTACAAGATTACTTGATTTTTGGCCTTTGGGTAATGCAAAGTATGATCCTTATAAGATTTGCTCTTTAAATGCAAAATAACATTGATATAATCTCGATTCTTTTTCTGTCGCGAAAGACAATTCTCAATGGTGTAATAACTGGCATACTTTGGTGATTTTTGGTTTCAATTTGACATTATCTAAATACGATCTGAAAATACGTAAATGGCAATCCTAAGCTTTTTGCTCATTACATTCCCATTTTACCATACCAAAAAAGACATCAATTAACAATAAATTATTGACTTTGTCATTACGTCATATTTTCTTCAATATATGATCATGCTATCATTTGACTTAAACAAAAACTCACCACGCCATTTCTAATCTAAAGCTAGAGGTACTGTGACCATGAGCTCAATAAGTGCCTCTCATATGATTATTATAGCAAAGTACATGTTTTTGATCTGGTAGACCCGAAAGAAGTGTCAAATCAAAAAGTGAAATAGTCGGTACACAATGGCATTATGTTATTAAAAAATCTGTAAAAGTATCATAAATTCTTGTTCATTGTATTGGATGGGTAGCGGATAAAAGATGTGCACCCTTCATTCGTGTTTTGCTCTAGGAAACCCTAAACCCATGTGTCGGATGAAAAGTAAAATTAGAGATGCCTAATGGCACTGGGTAACAAAGATTCTGTGAAAGTCTCATATAATTTCATTCATAGTTCAAAGAGGAGTAGCGGACAAGAGATGGGTACCCCAACCGTTTACATAACAGATAGAGGGATCGATATACAGACAGATGGACGGACATCCCGATCATATATATCCTTATATATATATATATATATATATATATATTTATATATTTTGAGGTTTTAAACCCAGTAGGTGTTAAAGATTGAACCCTTACACAAACAGCTAATAAAGGGTCTATACGTGGAAAGGCGTACTTGTATATTATCAAATCGAAGAACAAAAATTAAAATAAACACCTCGTAAAAAGTTTCCCCCGGTGATTCCCTCAGTACTCGTATTGCAAAGTAGGGTAGTGGAACAAGAGGAAGAACGGCAAAAAGCCAACCTATTGCCCGCGCATACGCCGGATATTCGTATGTACCAACCATCGGCGGGCGGTATGTGTATAGTGAAGATATCAGTAAGAGCTACAAAAGAATAGGTTCTTATTATTATGATTCTAAAAAATGCAAGTCTTTTTGTTAGAATTGCAAAGCTTTTGAATTAAATATAAGAAAATGACATTTAAATTCAAGGAAAATTTCATGAACACATTCTGATCAGTATTCTAAATGTGTTAAGGAGGTGATTCCTTTTATAGTTAACAATTGTATACTGGATAATTACCGTGTGTTCGAGCATATAAACTAATGATTTTTTAAAATGAAAAAATGACTTGAATTACTAGTATATTTGACGTAAACTTGGTTATAGCAAGAGATATATGAACCTTGAGCTAAAAAATTGACCAACTTTTCATTTTTTTTTCAAGGAATATTATAACTATTAAAACCATAAAAAAAAAACATAAACAAAGTACAATTTTCTTAGACATTTGAATTAAGTTGAATATGTTATAATCAGACAAATGTTGATAAATATTAGTATGTCACTTACCAGTAGAAATACAGGTGTAAAGATACACCATAGGATCCTAATATAAACTGGTACACCCCTGCCTAACATGATTTCTATATCACGTGACATGTTCTCCGCCCCTAAAATGGCCAGTTTTACATGTTAAAAAGAGCTATATTCTTAAGACTAAAGCTACTTAGTTTTTTTTTTGTTTTTTTATGGTATAATGTGGTTATAAAAACTAAGAATATCATTTGACAAAAGGGCAATAATTGTGATTCATTAATTTCAGAGACTCCACAATCGCTTTACACAAAATCACTCTGTAGACAATTAAATTTATTAGCAAATAGTACCTGAATTACAAGTTCAAAATATACTTTCTCAAGCGAATGTTTGCCAATTTTAATGTAAACAGAAACACCTTTAGCTCAAACACAGTACATGTACATCTATTGAAGTCTACTATTAATTGATTTTTATATTTTGGAAAACAATACCATAAATCCAACCGAAAATCACACATTCCAGAAAACCAAACAGGGGAAGAGCAAAGGCGGCAATATACCAATCCAGTAACTGGAATATGTAGAGTCCAGCCTGAAATAATTCTAATACTTAATTTTTTTATGTTGTTGATAAAAGAGACTTTTTGTGATACATCTATTTCCTCCACAGTAAATAATGTGTTTGTTCTTACGCCAGTACACAATATCAGTCCAACCAAAAAGAAGAATGAACAGGATATTATTGACAGGAGCGCCTTGTGTTTTCTGAGGCGAGGGAAAACGTCACTTGCCGCGGTCATACACGTCTCAAGGGGAGCGAACTGAAGGAAAAAAATATCAACCATGAATAATTATCAAAATTTAATGTAATCACTGGTAATGGTTTCGACTTATAATACCTGTTTGATATATTTTTTTCAGTTAAATGAAAGATGAAAAACCTCACCATGATTAAAATTTCCATCAATGCTTTAGTTTAGGTTTTTGTTCGTGTTAATTTTTTTTTCTGTTCATAATTGATGTTAACTAGTTAATCTGTTTTATACTTTAGCATATGTTGAAAATACCTGACTGTCTAATCCAACGGTGAACAGCATCATAAAGAACACAACACCCCAGAGATTTGGAAACGGAAGTTGGGAAAGAGCTTCCGGGTAGACAAGAAAGGCAAGTCCAGGACCTTCCAGTTAAAAGAATTAAATTTGTTGGAAATTCGTCTTCATACATACATAGGCTTATTTAGATTTAAGTATGTATGTCCTATGAAGATGATTATGAATGGCGCTTAATTTATATATTTATGCAAAAGTAACGTAAAATGTTTTTTTTTTTTTTTTTATAAATTAACCAAAAGCTACATAAGGCCTACTTGTAATGTGGTTGATGATAATATTCAAGGATGGCGTTTACTTAGAGTTTAAGTTGACAGAAAAATAGCCCTGCAATTCAAATAAAAATTGGAATATAAACTAGAGGTACTGTGAGCAATGAGCTCACTAAATGATTCCCCCGCCCCCCATAAGAATATAATAGTGTTCATTTTTTCATGAAACATTTCATTCAGTGATATGAGAAGAGCTGCGAATAAGAGATGGGTACCCCAAAGCGTAACAGACGGACGGACGTAAAGACGGACAGGCACCCGATTACTACATGTATATACCAACCCGATTTTCAAACGGGGGTTATAATAATTAAGAGTTCTCATCGTTTAGACTTAAAATTTGTCTGCCCGTCCGTTACGCTTTGTGGAATCCTTCTATTATCTCCTACAATACTACTGAATGAAAGTTAATGAGGCAATCTCAGAATCTTTGTTACATAGTGCCATTGTGCAACTCCTATTCTACTTTCAAATATTTTGAGTTTCCCAGAGCAAAACAAGAACACGACCATTCTTTCTATAATATCAAATGATTACCATCTCCTATCCACAATTCCCCCTACACGACTTAATAAAATTTAAAGATATTTTCATAGATTCTTTATAACATAATACTATTGTGCACCTTCTATTTTACTTTTTGTTCAGATACTTGATTTTGGTAGCCAAAAGCAAAACATGCATACATGTAATAATCATATGGGAGGCGGGGTTAAATGGACCCAATTTTGCCTCGTGTTTTATACGTTTTTGCTTACCCGCTTGAACAACATCCTCAACTGGTTTCCCTGCCGTATGAGCCATGTATCCAACAATGGTAAATATCGCAAAACCTCCAAAAATACTGGTGCCTTCACTGATCAAGGTTAAGATTATGGAATCTCTGAAATCATATTATCATGGAAAAGATTATACAACAGAAAATGTACTTTGTCAAACAAATCTGAAATAATATTCATAAATTTAAATGCTGAAAAAATATACAAATAAACGAAAACCTGCGTTATGGATGGCGCCATTTTGGACACTGAAGTTGGGTAGATTAGAAACCAAAACAGGTAAACTGATATTATTTTAAATGAAAAAAAATAAAATATTAAATATAAAATACAGAGTATTTGAACGACGGATAAGTATTCAAAGATGAGTTACATACAGTATATAACTAAATGAAGCATTGAAGATCATTAATCAGTGACAAGGGCAACATGTACATGATTTGGGTTAAATAATAATTTGCTATACATATATGTACATAAACATATAAAAAGTTCATAAAGCATAATATTTGTGTTTCAATTAATTGGTAACCTGTAACAATTATTGTGGAATTTGTTGTAACTGGCCATGGTTATGAGAGGTCCCCAGCCTGGTCCCAGGGAGTAGAAGACCTGTAGACCCGCCTCCAGCCATACCTGTAGGAAATAATTACTCGGATTAGGAAGCAAATCTTTATCACTGTATTTCTTTGGAAAGTATGTATCATATGATTGTACTATTCCAATGACAATAAGACAATAAAGCGTAATATTTGATATGTTACATCTTCGCTAGCCAAGGGTTTTCGGTCCTTAAACTGGGGAGCGGAGTGAACAAAAAACCCTTGGATAGTAAAGATGGATATGTTCTGGAAACTTAAAAGTGCACCACTCATTAATTTGTAAAGATGGGTGGTGAAAAATCCATTATAAATATCTATATTACGTATTCATTAAACCAAATGATATTCGAGTGCGAGAAATATCCTTCTTATGTTTCCGAATATATCTTATAGCGAATACATTATTCAATTGTGTATCTATGCATAATGTTTTTGCCTTTGCAGAAATGAATACTAGTAGTAGCGTATGAATTTCTGACAGTCGTCGATTCGCGAATATGACAGGAATAATAGCTGGTTTACAGTATTTTTTCATCATACCTGAACATTTGCAAGCTTCTTGAAGTCTGGTCTAATGTAGAACAGAATCCCATCGATAGCACCAGGCAACGTCAAACCCTTTATCAGGATCACAGTCAGCAACAGATACGGTAGGGTCGCCGTGACGTATACTACCTGTGGAGGTCAATGAACTCGCTATTTTGCATATATTAAGATTAAATGCATTTTACAAGTAAGAATTAGTAAAATAAAGGATTGAATATAAAAATTTGACATTTTCTCCGGACAGATACTTCGAAGTAGGTTGATAGAACTCATTCAGCGATTATATACTGTGCCTTGAACTTTCAGATGGATATGAGGTATGGCGTTACATCGTATATTAGTATTATTAGTTCCCTACCGGTGCAACCGAAGGGGACTATAAGTTTCCTCTGAGTGTGTCGTTAGTCATTTTGACGACTTGTCGATTACCAGCACAAGAAATAAGTCCATATATTAATATCAATTATTGTAAAACAGGAAGAGTTACCTACCTTTCCCAGGGATTTGACGCCTTTAATCAGACACAAACAAACTACTATCCAGGCCACAATAAAACAGAGCAGAAGTCGCCAATTTAAGGACCCGATCTCATGAAGACCATCCGACAAATTAAGAACTCGATTGCTAAAAAAGTATTGTTATATGTGAGTAAATTTTAGGAATTAACATTTTCTCTCCGATTTTACTTTTTGCGCTTGACGGAATGTTAAATGTATTATTGCTTAAAATCAGACTTCCAGAACAATCAAACTTTACACTTACAACCAGAATTGTTCCTCGCTGGTCGTACCCGTTCCTCCAGTTGCATTTAAAGCAACAGATACAATTGAATAATTTGAGGTAGCTCGTGTGAATGATATGTTGTACAAAGTGATGTTGTAAGTTGTTTCTGGAAGGTTGCGGATACAATCCCGTGTATTCCACTCTTGATTGCAACTTGACCAGGGAAGGGGGTTGAAAAAGGAACTTCCCATGTAGTATAGTGTCCAGGTATTAATGATATTGTAGTAAAGTGTAATGACGAAAAGAACGAGAAACATTCCAACACCAATTCCTTAAAAAAATCCATTAAAAAATCATCATTTACGTCACGTACAGATAAGGATAGAAAGTAGCTTTTTCTCTTACAACAATATCTCCAGTACTCGGAAATAGTAATATGCAAACGCATTTACAAAAATGCACTGATAATTTATATTAAGAGTTTATAATTTGGCTTTCTTGGGTTTTTCTTTATGGGACGTTGGTGCTTACCTTTGAAGAGAGGACAGGCCTCCCACACATGGAAGCAGCTTTTGCCAGTAAATTGTCCTAGAGAGACCTCGAGGAAGTAGAGAGGCAAACCACAGGCCAAGAGGAAGAACAAGAATGGAATCAGGAAAGCTCCTATGATACAGTAAATATTAGTTTTGGTTTTGCGGCCTATTTTGTTTTGATGTGTCATCTTTTTGCTAACTTCCTATTTGTTAATTTTTTTTACATTTATACCGTCATTTTGATAAATGACATTATTCATCTCTATGAAAGTGTTTTATTGACTTGTACAAAATTAGCAAAAAGAAGCTGCAGTAAGCTTGCCTATAAGCATTAGAATACATAAATAAAATGCTTATATTTTGTTATCTGTATCTGTCACTTGGATTAAAATATCTGGCTGACGACACCATAAGTGTTCATTAAGTAATTTGGGTATAGATCATGTTTAAAAGAGAATTTCTCTATAAGAAATTTTCAAAGAAACGTAAAAGGGGTTTAAGAAAGGAATACCGTAAATACTGTGTGTGATTCATATGGAGTTTATTAAACAGATATGCTAATTTATTTTCATCGATTATAGTTTCTTTTGAAGACAGTTGGCTATTTACGTATCCCGGTCGGCCTTTCTTTTGTCATTCGAGACAACAATAATGCAAAATAAAAAGACACTAAGCTGTTTACTTCAAAACTAACATAAGATTTGTACAGATTGAAAGCTTGCCTTCTATAATGCTTTGAAAGATCTGCTAGAATCGCTAGGTAAGCATGGTTTGAAGAAAAATCTACGGTCATTAATGTAAAATTCAAAACACCGGTTAAGTTTTAGTGCGAATGTGTGAAATGATTTTGTTTTACCAACCGAACATGGGATTCTAGCAGCATGTCTTAGACATAATACTTAGTAAATGCTTTAATGCCCCCGTTAACGAAGTTTTGGGGGCATATAGTTTTGCCTAGTCAGTTTGTCTGTCTGTCTGTTTGTCTGCAAAAACGTTAACCTTGCCCATAACTTTTGATTAAATGGGACCAAGACCATCATATTAAACAAGTGTATTTCTTGTGACAAGACCTTTCTTTTGGGTAAACTAATTTGACCTCTTAACCTTGATGTTGGAGTTTGAGACACTTTAACACCAAAATTCAAAACTTTTACTTAGGCCATAACTTTTGAACGGTTGGATCTTGGACTTTCATACTTCACATGTGTGATCCTTGTGACAAGACCTTTCATTAATACCAACAACTTTGACCTTAACCTTGGAGAATGACCTTTGTCAAAAAACATTAACCTTGGCATTTACTTTTGATTGGTAGAGGCCAGGACGTTCAATTTTCACAGATGTAATCCATGTGACAAGACCTTTCATTGGAAACCAACAATCTTGACCCTTTGACCTTGACGTTTAACCTACTTTGAAAAATATTAACTATGACAATAACTTTTGAACGGTAAGGCTAGGGCTTTCTTATTTCCCATATGTAATCTTTTGTCAAGACCTTTCTTTGGAAACCAACAACCTTGACCCTTTGACATTGACCAGGGAGTTTGACCTACCATCAAATCTTTAACTAGGCCATAACATTTGAAAAGGTGGTGCTTAGATTTATATTTCACATTTCTTTTTCTTGTGAAAAAGGTCCAACTTTGGGTATCAACAGGTTTGAATTGCATTTGAGAAAATTTAACCTTCGCTATGTTGCTATACGGGGGCATCTGTGTTTCACAAACACATCTTGCTCAAATATATTATCTACTAAGTTATCTGATTTATCAATAATATGTTAATCAAAGTTAAATTAATGCTTTCTAATTAGGGACCGTGTATACAATAAAAGTCAAAGTTATAAAAAAAAAAAGGATACATTTCGATTTATTTATGTCCAGAAAAGTTGTTACTTTGGCCTCAATGTTTTAGTTCTAGATATTTTGTGAAGCGAGTTTCCCTTGAGGGTTACATGTATAATTATAAATGTATATTTAAATCAATTTTATGATGTAGTGTGTTGAACGCAATCAAAAAGCTAATCATACGTATTTTGATGAATAACATATTGTTTTATTACAGTTGTCTTCATGGCAAAAATAAAGTAATGCAAAATGTGACAAGGAAAAATGTAATAATCCAAAAATCGTACTAATATATTTTACGTTATTACATTTTGCGTTGATCTCGACGCAAAATGCAATAACGCAAAAGGTAATAATCCCAGTTTATTACATTTCGTGTTGCTATTTCATTTTGCGTTGTAAAATTGCATATTTATTGTAGATTATCATGTAAGCAACATTCCCTTGTGCGGCATGTAGATATTGTATTTTGCTGTTGTTTTTTGTTGTTGTGTTTCTTTTTTTGTTACTTTGTTTTTATATCATACAAAGTAGTGCTTGTAGCCGTCCTAATTTTAACATCCAACAATTAGCAATGACTCAAACCACTTAATACACATTGATTAATGTTCATTTTGTCTTTGCTACAAAAACAGGCAAAGTTTAAAATTATATAATATTATGACTTTAATCCTCTTCAAGGTATTTCAATCTTTGAACCCGACTCTGTCATATTTATTGCAGAATGCATGTGTTAGCAATGATGTAGTAATGTAACTATGTAAAACTACATTCAACTATCTATAATCTACAATCATAAAACTTAGACAAGCTCAATTTCTCAGTAATAATTCCTTTTCTAAAAGTGAGACTAAGATCAAAAGTCTAAGTTTTATGGCCCCGGCGACTGAATTCTAACCTGCTGACAAGTTATACTAAATCTTATATTCATTAGTCTTATCCTTAGAAACTATTTGGTATTTTTCAGAATCGACCCGGGTCCTTCCCTTTATAAACAAATCACGTGGCAGCTCAGCGGAAATGGAGAGGTTAGGATTAAGATTAAGAGATGGGTACCACAAAATACTGTAAACAGGGACATTTTTGCCCCGTTTTATTTTTGCACCTTTCGTCCTACCCTCATTTAAAGCGTGGCGAAATAAAATAATACAGTATAATTTCTTTGATAAAACTACGACTGGGTGAATTCAATACGGGGCAAATTTGTCTGCAAATTTGAAGGGGTGATAAAAACAATGGGCGAAAGTAGCCCTTTATACAGTACATGTATTTCAGAAAGAAAGTCTTAGTCAAATTCATAATCTTATCATGGGAAAACATGTAAGCATGTTACATAATTGTTACTGCTTATGATAATCTGATATATTATATACGGGCTGCGGAAAAGATACTAAAGATGCTTGACCTACAAGTACCGATGTGACATAGTAAAATGATACGCACTTACTCCATAACATTTGTATACAGGGCTTCTTGTTTTGGAATGTTGCAATGACCCTGGTGCCTATATTATAAATGAATATTCATAAATGTGTTTAGAAAAATTGCAATAGAAATGTTTGATTTATGTTCATTCTCTATAATCATCTAAACTTAAGTTTGTATACATGTTAAGTGAACATTGAGCTCACTAAATGAGACCCCCCACATCCGTTATGAATATAATGTCCATGTTTTGCTATAGGAAACCCCAAATATGTGTCGGATCAAAAAGCAAAATTGGAGTTACACAATGGCAGTATGTAATAAAGATTCTATGAAAGTCTTATCAAATGTCGTTCAGTAGTATGAGAGGAGTTGCGGATACGAGATGGTACCTCAAAGCGATACAGACGGACGGACGTATAGCTAGACGGATGGATGGACAGACGAACATCCCGATAATTACATACACTTTTCAAGCAGGGGGTATAACTAGGGTAAAATATTTTATGATATTGGAGGAATGTTCAGAGGAAAGAGGAAGTTCTCTCTTAATCTACCTATGACGTGATGTCTACAACAACTTACGGAGTTGACTGTTGAACATATGTTCTATGTTATCAGAATTTTACAGATAATACATGTACCTACATGTAATGGTTGTGAAAACCGGTGTGTGTATGAACATCCGATGTCAGTGAATGACACTTTGCGGCTATTGGAAACTTAAGAGTCATTTCCTGTGTTACAAAATATCCTCCACCCATTAGCCTCTATTACAAAATCTATACTGAAAGCCACTTTCAGTATAAATTTTGTAATAGAGGCTATAACCCCGACGGATATCAATTTCGGTCTACCCGTTCATATCTCTGTCTGTTTTTATATCTGTTGTTAAATTTGTCTGTGAGTTTTGCCTTGATATTTTATATCAAAACATAATTGATTTTGTATTCAAAAGGGAGGATTAAAATCGATAATACATACATTGCAAAATCATAATTTTTCTAACAATTTTATATAATTGTCTCAATGTCTCAAAAACTAGAGGTACTGTGAGCATTGAGCTCACTAAATGATACCAACCGCCTCCCATATGAATATAATGGCAGTGTCCATATTTTGCCATGGGAAAACCAAAATATGTGTCGGATCTAAAAGGAAAATAGGAGGTCAAAAGGGTAATGGGTAATAAAGATTCTGTGAAAATTTCATCAATTTTCATTCAGTGGTATGAGAGGAGTTGCATAAGAGATGGGTACCCCAAAGCGTAACATACGGACGTACATACCGATTACTATATATAATAATCCGATAATGATTATAAGGTCGAAATATCAAAGGTAAAAAATAGAAATTTAGTTATTGCTCAAATGATTTTCAGACTGAAAGATAGATCAAGGTTAACATGGTCAAAGCAAATACAATATACATATCCAAAATGGTTTTAAAATTATAACTTCATTGCTTTTAGTTTTTTAAATGAAATCTTTGTTCATAACTCCCGTTATCTAAAAGAGAACCTCTTTTGAGTTTACGAACGTAAGGTCGTGGTAAATAAAAAATTCCAGAAAAAAACTTCCAGAAAACATCATGCTGTGATTTTTTTCTCTTTGAATGTTCGCACTGAAATTTTATACAAGAAAACATTTTTAATTACTGATTTTTTAAAAAGAAATTGGGGTCAAATATGTCAAAAGAACAAGACCAAGATAAAAAATTCGTTAATTGCGCGTCATTTACTTTTATAAGTTCTCTCTAAATTTGAAATGAAACATAAGATTACAAATTCCCTGAATTAAAGATGAACAACAGGTAACTTTAAAGCCAAAAGGTGAAAGAAAAACTTAAACTCAAATTCGATCTTTCTTCTTTCTCCATTAGCATGTCTGAAGTCTTTTCATCCTTATTATTTCTCTTAGGCCGTGACATGAATTCCCTGAATTAGCTTTTTGACTATGTGTCTTGGTCTAGAAGAAATGCATCATACTGTGCATAAAACTGTGACTCACTAATTTTCTTTGTGGTTTAATTTTCGTGGTTTTCAAGGAAGTAAAAGATCCACGAATTTATATCCATCACGGAATGAAATTTTTCACATAAATTACATGTGTACTACTGAACAACTGTTCACAAAATTTTGACCCCTTGAAAATATGTTTATACAGTAAGCACAGAATTGCGATAACGATTTTTAACCCCACTGACCTACATTTACAAGTAGTTTACATGAAATATAATCCGATAATTATAATTTAATGCACAATTGACAAAGGATATTGCATTATGTATTATCAATCGTGTAAAACTATATTCTATACTCTGTACTGAGTATGTAAGTGATTGTATATACATGTAATAAAGTTAGTGACACGCACATTATATGAACTATATTACTGAGCTAAATACTAATTTTTAGTGTTTATATAAGCACTACTCTCCCAAAATTATACATATCCCCTACTGTCAGATGAGAAAAGTAGCAAAATGCATATCTTAATGAAATATGTTGATGAAATTCTATGAAATTCCATTGAAAACTGAATTATAAATAAACTAGAACTGCCCAACGGGGACACAAAACACCTGCAGAGTTTTTCAGGAATCAGAAGAATCAGAATCAGTTTATTCTCTCAAACCATACAACATGGTACATGAGGAACATAAAGTATATACAATGTCTAAAAAGTCGTCAGAGGTACATTTAGTATAAATATACACACATATAAATATATTTATATATATATACATAAATAAATGTTTAACAACTGCATGCATGTAGAGAGGATGTACATATAGTACATGTAATAATAAAGTATATGCAAAAAGAAAACACCAGGAGGACAGCTAAGAAGGACAGACAGTCTCAAATATTTTTGAAATAAATTAAATAAATTTTTTTTTCTTATCTCTGAAAAAGCTGTACACTCTAAAATGTAGTGGTATTCATCACCTAATTTTCCATTGTTACAAAGTAAACATGCTCTTTCATTTAATGGGGTGCCACACCACCTCCCAGTTTCTACAGGTAGATGATGATTTGAGGTACGCATTTTCATCAATAAATTTCTTTGTTTTGGGTGTAAATTTTTAATATAGCTTTCAAATCCGAAATTGGTTTTAAAAATTCTGTAAATCTGGCCTTTGGAAGAATTATTTATTCAGGGAAGGTGCCACTTTAAAAATTTTTTATTAAGAGGTGTTAAAAATTTTCTCATAAACATTTAGAGTGAAAATATAATTGCTCATATTTTTTAATGAAGAAATCTTAGGTGCAACCTGATAAAACATCAATACCAATACATTGTGACATTTTTTTTTTTTATTGAAAAAATAAATTGCAACTATTTGCCATGATACTCTGTAATTAACCTTGAAAACATTCATCTTAAAAATAAAAAAACTGGTCTTTCGGTAATTAATTGCTTAGACAGACAATAAATTACTATTAAGAGAAGTAGAGAAGAGATATCTTAAATTTTTATGCCAAAGTCCCAGGAGATATAGATTCACGTAACACATGCTTGATCAGAAATGCTTTTAAAAAACATGTATTTAACTTTAACTGGATGCATGTCCACTCATTATTCCCAAGGGTCAAATGGATTTACATTATCTTCTGTGTAATGTAAAAACCGTTCTCACACTAATTTAATTATTGATGTTGTTTCTTTAATTAGTTTTAATAGGCAATTTAATGCTGTAGTTTACATGTTTGTACAGATGTTCTCGATTCTATGTCTCAAACTTGAAACAGAAACACAAAATGACCAAGTCAATAGAAATAGAAATAACAACTATAAAATGTAACAAAATGAATTTTAAAAAGTTGATAATACCAGGTACACAAAAACATATGATAACAAATAAGTGTAAACATTTTCAGACAAATCCTTGGAATACAAAACGGCACTGATGTTGAGATTTTGTGAATATTTTATTAAGAATAAGGGTTGCAGACAGGTTAAGACGGACACTTTGAAGTGTATCAGAATGTAAAAAATCTAAATGAGAAAATTACCCAAGTATTTAAACTTAAAATAGGAGGCCCAAAATCAATATTCTACAAAAATGTCAACGGAAATGGAGAAACTAGTATTGCGGATAAGAGGTGGATACCACAAAATACATGTATTTAATAAGAAAGAAAGTCTTAATCAAAATTATGAATTGATCATGGAAAAACATGCTTGAATGTGTCATTCAAATATTTTTCCCCAATTTTTTTTTTAATATTACTGCTTAATCTGATATATTATTTAAGGATTGTGATAAAGATGCTTGTCCTAGAAGTACTGCTGATGTGACCTAGTAAATAATAAGCACTTACTTTATAACATTTGTATACAGGACTTACTAGGTATTAAGGAAGGCCCATACTTTTACGGATATGGTTTTAATTTCACACATCAATATAAAATTTTGATTATCAATTCTCTATTATAATTTAAATCTTTTTGGGTGAATGAAAATAATTTAGCAAGTATATATTTGTATATTATAGTGTTATTGTGCATACAAAGCTACGAAAGCCCAGAAGGCTCATTCGAGATTCGAAATACGAGATCCAAATTAACCAATCAAAAGGCAGGTTTAACTTTGATTACTCCCCTTTATTATGTTTTACTATCGTTGAATATATTCATATCAAATGGGTCATTTGCTTAAATGATAATGCAAGAAAAAAGATATATGTATAAAAACGAAATAAAAAGAAATTTTAGGTTACATCTGTATCTGTATCTGTATATATATACGTCGAAGTGACCATGCAATAATGACTTTTCTACGACGGTGAGAGAGCGCGTGTCGGACTTATTGACACAAGTTGTCGAGGGCGGTCTTGGAGGCCTCGACAGACTTAGCGCAAACTATATTGTCCTCCAGTTGGTTCCATTTGATGACTGTGTCCACAAAGAATGATGAGCGGTATTGGTTAGTTTTCGTAGATGTTGTTTCGAGACACTTGCTGTTATTTTTGACTTGAGATGAAAGAATGTTTGTATTTTCACAATTATCGAATGTTTTTAATTTGATTTGGCGTCTAGGCTTAGCTTTTTGAATGAAATTGTGAGTTGGTAGCCCTGGCACCAACCCCTCAACCACCTTATAGAGCATAATGAGTCGCAAGCTGGCTCTTCTATGCTGGAGCGGTTGTAAGTCCAGTTCCTTGGCCTTGGTGGTGATGAAGCCCTCTTCCCTGTTGTGATAGTCTCGTTTTATGAAACGGATGGCTTTGCGTTGGACACGTTCGAGCTTATCTATGTCCTGTTTTTGAAATGGGTCCCAGACTATTGATCCGTATTCAAGTGTTGATCGCACCATGGAGACGTAGGCTGTTTTCCTGCAGTTCTCGGTACAGTGAGATAAATTTCGTCGGAGAAATCCTAATGTTGAATGAGCTTTTTTAGTGATCTTGTTGATGTGAGTTGACCACTTTAAGTCTAACGAAATTTGGAGTCCAAGATAGGGGTAATTTTCAACCTCTTCCAGCACGTGATTGTCCAGTGTATAGAATTTGCTGGTTTTTTGGCGTATGCTCATGATGTAGCATTTTTTGGCGTTGAAACGCATACCCCAGTCATTGGCCCACTATTGCAAGTTGTGAAGGTCTTCCTGTAATTTTTCCTGATCTCCATAGTTGTTGATTTGTCGGTATAAGAGGCAATCGTCTGCGAACAGTCGGACTTGTGATGTTACGGAGTCTGGGAGGTCGTTAATGTGGCATAAAAAGAGCAGCGGCCCAAGGACTGTGCCTTGCGGCACCCCGGACTCCACTGGCACCGCCTCTGATTTCTCGCCCTCTACTACTGTTCGCATTGTCCTTCTTGTAAAGAATGATGTTAGCCATGATAGTGTACTTCCTCTTATGCCGTACTGACTGAGTTTATGGAGTAGTTTCTGATGTGGAACAGTGTCAAAAGCTTTAGAGAAGTCCAAAATTGCCAAATCTGTTTGTTTTCCTTTGTCATAGTTTATCAGCAGGTCGTTCATTGTTGTTTGAAGTTGTGTCTCACAGGAGAACCCAGATCTGAAGCCATGATTAAGCGTTGTTAAAATTTTGTTTTTTTTCTAGGTGTTTAAGTATGTGTCGACAGATGATATGTTCCAATAATTTGCTAGATACTGATGTTAATGACACAGGCCTGTAGTTCTCAGCTTGGTGTTTGTCGCCCTTTTTATATATACATGAGATGTTAGCATCCCGCCAGTCCGATGGGAGTTCTCCTGAGTCTAGTGATAGCTGGAAGATTGTTGCTAGACTTGGTGCCAGTTGTTCTGCACATTCCTTGAGAATCCTGTTTGGTATGTTGTCTGGCCCTGATGCTTTAGATGGATTTACCTTGCTGAATAATTTCCTGACTCCTTCTATATTTATTTTGATTGTCTGGATTGGATTTTTGCAGGTTTTTGATGTTTTCGGCATTGGTCCATGCTCTTCTTTGGTAAAGACAGATTGAAACTGCTTGTTAAGGACCCCTGCTTTTTCTTTACTGTCTGTTATGAGTTTGTTTCCTGATTTTATTGGAGCTATTCCAAATGAGTCTTGCTTTTTTGCTTTCACATACTTCCAGAATGGTTTCGTGTTGCTGTTGTTTAGCCCTTCAAGATGTTGTTGTTTACATAGTTCCATTCTGCTTTCCTGAGTTTAGATTTGCATTCCTTCTGAAATTGTCTATAATTTGTCAAGTTCTTTGTCTTCTTTGCTTGTTTGTACAGTCTTTGTTTTTTCTTGAGGAGTTTCCTTTCTCTGTGTGTGATCCAGGGGGTGGAGTGTCTAGACTTAAGCTCCCTTGCTGGTATATGTTTTTCTAGAATTTTATGTATACTGGAATTGAAGAACTCCCAGATGTCTTGTATGTTTTTCCCTTCTGACTGCAGCTTGCTGATGTTATTTGCCAGATTTCTTAATGACGCTTTCAAGTTTTCCCAATTTGCTTTTGAGTAGATATATATTTTTCTGCTTGCTGTTTTTTGGTAATGTGGCTTAGTTTCTAGATCTGTGATGACAATGTCATGGTCCGAGATTCCTGGTACACTTACTGAAGATTTGATGACGGAAGGATTTTCAGTGAAAACTAGGTCTAGTAAGTTGTCTCCCCTTGTTGGTTGGTCATGGATTTGTGAAAGGCCGGAGGAATTTGCAATATCTATTAGTTGTTGTTGAATGTCCCTGTCATTTCCATTTTTGATTGACATGTTGTTCCATTCGATGTCTGGACAATTAAAGTCCCCAGCTAGGATGATGTTTTTCTTTGATGTTGAGACTGAGGCTTTTTCTAGTGATATGGATAGTTCGTCAAGATCCTTTTTATTTCTTTGAGGCATATAAAATGATGATATGAGCATGTCTTTATTTTTGTCGGTTTTTATTTTAGCCCATTCTATCTCGCAATTTGTTATTAGGTCGGTTTGTTCTTCTGAGACTATGCTTTTTTCCAGTAATATAAATACACCTCCGCCGAGTGTCCCTCTATCGTTCCTGTAAACGTTGTAGTTGGGTGGAAATACTTCACTTGATTTGATGGTGTCATGTGAGTGGTTTTTTCCTGGTTTGATGCCTTTGAGCCACGATTCAGTCCCACATATGACGTCTGGTTTGAGGTAGTCAATTGCCAGTGTTAGTTCTTGACTTTTATCTTTGATACTACGGCAGTTGACTGTCATGATTCTGATGTTTTGTTTTTTAGGAACCGAGTATGGGTTTCCCTCCACAGATGTTATTAAGGGCTTGGAATTCCTACATGATCTACTTTGTGATGACTGGTCTCGGATTTTTGGGCTGCTAGTCTTAAGTGGGCTAAATATATCAGTTCTGGTGGATTCCATACTACAATCGATGTTAGATAATGGTTCATAGATGTTTGAAAGATTGATCTCGTAACTACGGAAGGTGAAAGTCGTTACGTTTATACTGTCACATTTGCAACATAACCATTGTACGTTAGATCTTTCTAATAGCTCATAGTCATATGTACAAAGTTCAATGCATGATTGATGGTGCCAGATGTTACATCCATCGCAACACACTCCTTTACAATTCCATGTGACCGGGTGTTCATATAATCCGCAAGGGTAGATTGATTTTTGTGAAGTTCTAGGTCCTGGGTTCGGTTCTACGTCTCCCGACATAAGAATGACGAGCAGGAAAATTACTTTGCTCTTTCCCGTAGTTAACGGCAGGTTGAGTGGTCTCCTGCCTGTACTCAGCATTTTTGGGTTCAAGGTGGCATGAAGTATTTGCTGGTGATTCCACGTCCAGTTGTTCCAATTTGGTATACCTAACATCAGAACAAAGGTCAATAAAGTCAAAGCATTCATGGTAGGTTTAGCGTATTTTTAATTAATTCAAGTTATCAAAGCCTTAGACCAAGATTAGTAATTGAAAACTAAATTTTAATGTATTTCCTCTATTAGGAAACCTACAAAATATTTTGTGCCCTGGAAAAACAAAATAACGTGAATAAGAATATCAACAACTTGATTAATAATGATGGCAAATATGTAAACTAACAACAAGAGATCTTGGAAGAAGTTAGAAAATTTTACAAAAATCTGCATGAAAATGTTAAAGATGAAGAACTCGATGATCTTGAAGATGTATGAACTTGTGTAATGATTGGGTATGTATCTTGCGAGACCCGAGCTGTTTCTTTTTAAATAATTATCGAATATATATTTATTGTATCCATGCATCGCAAGATTGACAGTAAATGTTGATAACCACACATTTGCCCCCCCCCTCCTACTTGGCCATTCCCGTAATATTTTCCCGATATAATATACTATAGAAAACAGTAACTTTATGCTTATGTCTATTCAAAAATAACTTCCAATTACCACGATAACCCCTATTTTTCGAGGTTGGGGTGGGGATAGGGGGATTAACAATGATTTTTTTCTCATTTATTATTCCCAATGGGTCATTATCTTTATTAAGCATGCATGTTTCAGCCATCCGTATTTAAGGGGCTATCTACATGTATTGGTTTCATAAACTTGATCACTGGCCACTTTCTAATACCGTGTCACAAACACTATCCACCTTGAAACCCGTAGTACTAATTATTACAGAGACGAAGCATCGATTTTGAAAGTGGGGAGGGG